>MVGU01000981.1:0-2500 GCA_002005505.1 Botryococcus braunii
ATCCTGCTATGCACAGGTAACGTCTGGCACAGTTGTGGACAGTTGACTGGATTTTGATGGTTTGATTACTCTAGCTGCGTGCTTCAGAGGGCTGCTCCCTCTCACTGCTACTACGTGATGAACGTAGTGCAGGCCCATTTCTGCAGTGACTTGAGCTCTCCAGTTGTTTGGTCCACTGAGATACGAAAAGGCACCCACATTGTCTGTTTGGAAAACTGCACCATCCCTAAGAGCAGCAGACACTGACAGGATGTTGGTGGTGGCCGAAGGGACACATTGCACATGGTGGATCCAGAAGGGAATGCGTTGAGGACTCAGGATACAGACTGATCCAGATGCAACGATGCAACCAGTGGCATCAGAGGTGGCCAAGTGCAGAGGGATTGGTTTTGCATGGATGGTTGGATTATGCAGCAATGCCTGGTCATTCACTAGGTGCACGGACGCTCCACTGTCTCCTAGCCAGGAATGCAACGATGGTTTACTGATCGTTCTGTCTAGGATATTGTGGGACACTGTGTAGTGCATACCTTCTGAAGGAGGTGAGGGAGGAGCAGGAGGTTGAAACCATGCTGGGAAGGCTTCAGCACCGTGGTGAGCCAGCTGGGCCACTGGCGGATGGGGGCCTCCCACTGGAGGCTGGCCCGGGGGCCACATGCCTTGCAGCTACTGGACTGCTGCCACCACATTCCTCTGTGTCTCCTCGTCCCTGCGCCTCTTTCTGCAATTCCTCCAGTAGTGTCCTTTTTTATTGCCGTAATTGCATACTCCCTTGGGCTCAGGGGGTCCAGTGGTCTGCTGTGTGTTGGCTGCACTTGCGGCTGGTGGGTTGCTGGCTCCACTGGTGCCAAGGGCAATGACCAGGACTCTGGGCTAGCGGGGAGCTGTCTGGTCAAAACCCAGGGCTGCAGCAGTGGTGCGCAGGAGTTCTGCCAGCTTGTTGAGTGGGTGTGCAACGGCTGAGGACAGGCTGCCCGGCTCCTTAGCTCCATCAGGGAGCCTGCACTATTTGGGTGCTACAAACCCATCCATCAGATGATGATTGTTTATGTGAAGGCAGGCCTTGAGATTGAGCATGCGGTTCACATACTGAGAAATTGTTTCATCATGTCTCATGCCCTGACTCATCTCTTGCAACCAGTCCATGTTTGCTTGAAGATTGTAGCCACCAATGAATTTCCTGCATATGTACTCATAAGCATCATATGCAGAAGGCATCTCAGACAATTCACCCTGCCACTCCTCTGGCACAGATTCATAGAGCAGTAGTAATGCAGCTGCATCATGCAAGGTGCCTGGCATGGCCTCCAGCACTGCAGGAGGAGATCCCTTTGCCTCATTCGCTGCCATATATGCATTCTTCCAGATCATAATATTGTGTCCCCGGTCTCTAAGTTTGATATGCACTTTTACCTGAGTGGGGATAACCTTGGGCAATTCATCCCCTTCCCCCCTCGAAGTACTGGGGGTACAGGGTTCTCGAATAGGAGTGGAGGTGGTGGTCTCACTGTTGGATGCAGAGGCCCCGCTCGTCGACTGACCCTTCTTCTTTGATGTCATTGTCAGGAATGTTCACAGTGATAAAAAAAATCTCAGACAGTCACTTCAATCGACAGACTCGTCGCTATCTGACTCCGTGTCCCAATCAACCTCACTCCGAACACTCAGAGACAACGCGTCCTTAAAGGCAGCCACAGGAATGGTGGACAAGGCTAATTCAACTGCGTTGTATGCAGCAAGTTCAGCAGTTTCCTGCTCCCTATTTAACCAAACGACAGCACGCCAATATCTGAGGAATTTGGCCTTTGTGATAAACCCAGGCTCTAGATTCACAAAAGAGACCTCCCACGGGGTAAAGTTATACGCTGGATATACAGGAAATTATTCCACAAACCACGATGGTCGAGGAAGAGGGCGTCCAGCGTACAGGTGGAGGACGAAATCTTTGAGAATGAGTGCTCGTTCGTCGGGAGTGCGATCTCCTCGTGGTCCCTCAGATTTAATTCGATCGTTGTAAGATGGAGGTCCGGTCCTCAAGTGAGCAGGAACGTTTACACATGTAGTTTTTCTTGCCGTCTGCTTCGTGCGGCGCTTCTTAGCCATTCACGGCTGTCTTCCTCCGTTCTCAGAGCCACCCACACTCAACGGGAGAGTGGTGGGCCCATAACCTGTTAGGTTATGGGCTTGGCGTATTCCTGTGCAATGGCGGCACGGAGGGTGATAACCACTGTCCTCTCTACTGTGTGTCGGAGAGTAGAGACAAGGACATGGACAATACAGGACTGATTGGCAACGTTAGAGAAACACCCGGAGTACTTGTGTAGTCCCAACCAAGTCTTACAAACTGTTCTCTCATTCTCTCTTAACAACGGAATTCAAACTACCCTAACCGGTTCTCACTCAGATAGGATCAATCTCATTGTCCGATGATAAGAAAGTCAAGCACATACACCTAACATGATGTCTTAAAGGCTTACAACGCCTCAAACGTTCTAATCTA
>MVGU01000981.1:5000-10000 GCA_002005505.1 Botryococcus braunii
TGCGCTGCCACCCCTCCTCCACAGCCCGCAATTGCGTTGCTGCAGCAAAGCTTGTGGAGGAGGAGGAGCTCGCGAACACCCCAGATTTGCATTGCATCTTGAAATCCCTATCTATCATGCATCTATGCAAGTGGAGGGCCTTCCCCAGCAGGGATATGAGTCTGTGAAGCATGGAGATGACTCGCCCCACCATATAACCTATCAGCAGTCCGCAGGTGAAGCCAACAAAGGAACAATCAATGCTACAAAAAGTGCATGACCCGCCACAATCGATACTGCTCTGCTCGTTCTTAATACTCAACCAGACCCACAAGCAGTCTCTGTGGGAAAGCTGAAGAAGCCCATCAGCATCCCACCCGATTCAGACAGCAAACCTGTGGGAAAGCACCCCCTCCCCACCAACAAAACTCTATACCCTAAAATCAAAGACATCCACAAGCAGTCATTGCGCAGAAAGCTGAAGAAGCCCATCAGCCTCCCACCCCTTTCAGACAGCAAAACTGCATGTGGGGGAAGGCACCCGCTGTCTGTGGGGGAAAGCCCCCGCTGTGGTTAGTCCATTTGCTGAGAGAAGAGGGATCAGCTTGCTGCAGCGGCTGGGGGCGGGGTGACAAGGGGTTCGGTGTGCGGTACACCCAGATCCAACAACTGCCATGACCACCGCATCCCACTCCCCTCACCCACATTCCTACAAGAATTTGCGCAAACAGGCCCTGTGGGCCCCCCTGCCTCCCTTTCCCGTCCCCCACCCTCTACCCCCAGTTTCACTCCCTCCCTCACCCCCGCCTTCTCCCCCCCCCTCTCTCTCTGTCTCTCTCTCTCTCTCTCTCTCTCTCTCTCTCTCTCTCTCTCTCTCTCTCTCTCTCTCTCTCTCTCTCTCTCTCTCTCTCTCTCTCCCCCCCTCTCTCCCTCTCCCCCCCCCTCTCCCTCCCTAGTTTCAAACGACATTTTAAATTCAGAATTGGTCAATTTTCTTCAGACTTGCTCTTATTGATTTTGCCAGGCAGGCCAATTGGGGCTTCCCACCTTTCCAAACGCAGCGGCAAAGTCCTTGAAGAACTTGTCGGAGTCCTTTGCATACTCCGCTGTGTAGGGCTTGAACTTTCTATCCCAAATCAACTCCTGCGCGCCTCGCACGCCCCCCCCTCCCCCTTTCAGTGTCTCATTTGGGAACACGACCAGGGTACGACAACCCGTACAGGGACCGTACGGGGATTGGGCTTCGCATGCGGGGCCCGTAAAATATCTGACCAGGCATTCTGGAAACCCGCACGTTTTGCAGCGTTTGCAAGGTCTTTTTACGGGGAGGCACCCGCGCCTTATCTGCAAGGCGATACGGGTACCCCGACAGAAAATAGGGGTTGGTCAGGGAAATTTACAGGGATCGAGGACAGCTTTAACGACGATGATCCTCAGTCAGCTTTTGACTTTGGTCGAGAGAACTCCTTTGCCTTTTCACATTGGTTTGTGGTGTATCATATGCCAAAACTCCCTGATTTTTAAGTTAAGTGCATGAGGACTCATTGAGAGTGCTTGTTAGCATCTAAACTTCGGCAAGAGCCCCAAATTTAAGCGTGCGGACGCAAATTGGCACACCCGCACATTTTTTGCCTGGGTTTACGGGCACCCCGTGCAAAAACCGTCATTTTCACTGCCGACATACGGGTGCCACCCGCACGATTCTGGCTGAGCTATTCGTGCCACCCGAAGGGAATTTTAGGGCCCTGTCCTACCCTGAACACGACCTCTCCCACCCCGTTTGGTGACAGGACCTCTCCCACTTTCCCACCATCTCTCTGTTTATCCGTTTGCATCTCATCATGCCTCTGGCCTGCACACATGTACTTCTTCTTCTTCTTCTTCTTCTTTCTTTTTTTCCTTTGTTACCCTGTTTTTTAAAACTACTTGTCGTGTCATTCTTCTTGTTACAAGAGTGGGATCCAAAAGACCAGCCTAACGATCAAGGACCCAAACCCAAACGTTTCAAATTCTTCTTCGTCTTTCACAAGGGTGTGACAGAAAGACCAGCCCAGCGTTCTTCTCCTGGGCCCTTCCCCTCTTGTCCTCTCTCCAAACCCCAAACTCTTGCGGTTCCAGAGCCACAGCTCGTCCCTCCCGGGGAGCTTGCACTGCCACCTCATACAGCAAAGACCGGGAGTCCTTGCGGTGGAGGGCCAATCTGTATTGCTTACATAATATTTCTCCACGCGTGCTTACATTGGTGGTGCTTACCTAATATCTCAGCTAATATGGGTCATGCAAACTTTATCTAAAGAGGACTGCGGTGGCCCTAGTCTTCCTGCAAGGAATGAACAAAGGGGCGCAGCCTGTCCACAGAGCCAAATGCAATGACTCCTTGTTCTCGCTCACTCAGTGATTAAGAAAGGACAGCCCTAAACCCCTACACCAAACCCTCAAGGCACGGAAAAGGGGGCACACCATGCCGATAGAGCCATTGCAATGACCCCTTGTTCCCGCTGACGCGCAAGAAGTGTGTGCTCTGCCCATGTGACGGATGCGCCCCAAGGCAGAAGAATGAAAGTGTTGAAGAATGGGACAACCCTAACACTAAACTTTAAACCCTGAAGGAATGGAAAGAGGGGCACACCATGTCCGTGGGTAGCATCATCAGAGTACCGGTGGGGTCTTCATACTGCAAGGGCCCTTTCCAGGACTTCTTTTTCCTACAGCCCCCCACACAAAGCCGGGTATCACTGTCCAGCCTCCACGCTCGTGCCAGTTAGTCATCATGCTGGTTGCCAATTAATCGTCATGCCCATGCAAATTAGTCCTCATGCTCGTGACAATTAGTTAAAGTCATAATATGACGCTTGTGCCAATCTGGTGTGTGAGACTATGGGGCCCTTTCAAGCTTCGGCCTCAAAGATCCAGGTTCGATTCCCGGTAATTTTTCCGTTGCATCTGTACTTCATTTCTTCTTATATTTAGATACCAGGTATTAGTAGTACTGCAAGAAAGACAGGCTTCAGGCACGGAAACAATGTGAAGAAGCACTCATGGCAAAGCAGCAGGCATGCCCTCATTCCCCAACCTGCAACCCTCAGAACCCTCAGACATATCCATTCATCCAACACAATATATCTGGAATATTCTTCCTCCAGATCGAGGTGGAATCATATGGCCTGGAAGCAAAAAACATAAAAATAAAATTCAATATGGCAGCAGCTCACCAAGCCTGCGGAGGTGGTCAAGAGAGAGTACTCACCAGCCTCAGGACTACACCTCGCACATGATTCTTTGCTGTCAGACCCTCACCAAGGACGAGGGAGTTAGGCCAGGGTAACTTGCTGATTCATTGGGTGACATGTGAAGGGAAGTCTCTGTGGTGTGAACGGTTGTAAGATTTCAGAATTTGATACCTGTACTGGCCATAACTATAGACCACATAAATTGCAAAGAAAAGGGTACGGTCAAATATTAAAAAACAATGCCATTTCCCGCTAGGCAGGAGAATATCAAGAGAACCTTCCCGAATGGTCAAAATATGAAAAATAATGGTCAATAAATTACGGCCGGTACGGGTAATTCAACTAATAAAATCAATATTCTTACTTACAAAACCAATGAATTAATAGCAAGTGACCGCAAAGAATTTAAAGTGTCAAGGATCCAGGTTTTGGAGGGGGGGGGGGGGCAGTTACCACTTGTTGTTGACCAGCTCCACGAAGTAGAGGTTGGAGAAGGTGGTGGGCGCATTGGTCCAGGGGTTGACGTAACCGCTGCGGTCCGCATGGCAGCGGCCCAGCGTGTGCGCCCCGCTCAGTGCCACTATCTCCTGGTCGTTGAATCCTGAGCCGTACAGCCCCCCCACATCTCAAAAATTGCGCCTGCACGGTCCTGGTTTGCAAATTGCAAATAAAATCTAATCGGCTTTATCGGTTTTGGTGTTTAGCATTTACTACAAATTTGGAAAAGGAAATAGATTAAAGGAGAAGATTTCTTTAAAAAACTCATACCACAACTCAGATTTGCGCCTGCAGGGTCCTGGTTTGCAAATTGCGATTATTGTGTTGAGTATTTACTACAAATTTGACGCCTCCCTGAAACATCTCAGATTGCACCTGCAGGGTCCTGGCTTGAGGCCTCCTGCCACATGATCTCCGGTCTCCCTGTCAGGGGGCCATCACACTTTGTACGGGATCAGGGTTCCCTGATCCGAATAGGGGATTAGGGTTTCCCCTAAACCCTGATCCGGATCCCTAGCAGGATTAGGGTTCCCTAATCCATATTGGGAATTCAGGGTTCCCCTATCCGGATTAAGGGATTTGGGTTTCCCCTAAACCCTAATCCCGTACAAGGCGTTATAGTCAGGGTTTCGGGGAACCCCGTAGGGGAAGCCCTTATTGCCTAGTTCAAACCGGCAGAGGTCACATGGTTTGGGTCCAGAGAGAAGCCGGGGCCCCTGAGAAGCCGAGGGGTCCCCAGAGAAGCCGGGCCCCCAGACAAGCCGGGTCCCCAGAGAAGCCGGGCCCCCGACAAGCCAACCTCCTCTCAGGCCACTCAGCAAAGAATGTAGTCCAATCTTGACCTCCAAGCCCCAGGCTTGCTCTTCCGCTTCTCATGTGAAGCGCTGCGGCTTATAGCTCAGCAGCTTGTTGCTTGGCTGGGACTCCCAAACAATATTGTTTGACACCTTACCGATCTCGACAACATTTTCCGCGCTGGTGCATGAGCCTCAGAACAGGGGCAGCGTGGGCAGGAGGGGCGCGGGAGGAAGGGGGGAGGGAGGAGGGGGGAGGGAGGAAGGGGGGTGGCACCCATCCGGTTGAAGATGTCGCGGATGTGGCGGGCGTTCTTGGAGGCGTCAGGAAGGCGGCCGTCAGGGGGCAGGACTCCGGCCCCGCCGCATCAGAGCGGCCCGGTCTCCAGGGGATCTCCGGCCCTGCACCCTCCCCCCCCCCCCCTCTTTGCTTTCCGCGTTTGAGCCAAGGAGAGAGACCCACCGCTCCCTCCAGCACTTCAAGAGAGACCCATCGCTC
>MVGU01000981.1:15000-17500 GCA_002005505.1 Botryococcus braunii
TGTGTGTGTGTGTGTGTGTGTGTGTGTGTGTGTGTGTGTGTGTGTGTGTGTGTGTGTGTGTGTGTGTGTGTGTGTGTGTGTGTGTGTGTGTGTGTGTGTGTGTGTGTGTGTGTTTTGGGGTGTTTGTTTTTCTTTGTTTAGTTGTTTTCTTTTTGCTTTTTCTTGGGAAGGGGGTGGGGGTTCCTCGTTGCAACCGCTACCAATCTCAAGTCTTGCCCATAATGTTCCCTTCATACGTGACATAAAAGTGTGCCCCATCGTCAGGTTCCAGCAGGCAGGCGCTCTCGTGATCTGTCCCGCAGTCCGCCATGTACTGCAGTTGCTCACGTCCTGCTTGCTACACCATGGTGCAGTCTCTGACACGTTTCGCTGACAGGGCAGACTGTTTGTTGGCATGCTGCTGCACCCGCCTGCAAGACAGCGGTTTGCCTAATGCCACCTTTCAGATCCCGTTATCATAAACAGCTAATTCAACATCTTATAAGCCATAAGTGGGATTAGGGCCATTGATCAATCAATGCGAATCTGTGCATGTAGACCTCAAGTCAACCCCCTTTCAAACCCCCTCCCCCCCCCCCTCCAAAAAAAAAAGAAAAAAAAAAGAAAAAAGAAAGGAAAAAAAGAAGAGGGTCCTTTGCCCCTCCCCCTCAAAACCAAAGAATGAACACTTACAAAGGGAAAAAAACACAAGTTCAGTAGAGACAACATTTTTTCTGGGATTTGAACCCCGTCCCAATTGATCGTGCATTGCACCACAGCCACAACTAGCCACACCTGCCGGTTGTTTTCAAAAGCCACCCTCCGTTTAATAACACCAAAAAGCAGGACGTGTCAGAGGCAGTACAGTCTCTGTCTGCAGTACAGGCAGTGTGTACGGGCAGTACAGTCGTCACTTCCAACCTAAGTCTTGGCGCTGTACCCTCCGCAACTCCTAGTGTCATCTCCCAAAAGTGTGAACACCCTGCAAACTCCTAGAAGCATCTTGTAAAAATGCTTTCCAGCCTGTACACACCCATTAGCATGTCTACTTGCGTAACTCGACAGTGCCCGGACAGCCTCCCCCTTGAGTGTCTACCTTTGCAAGCGCCCCAGCAGCAGCCTTCCCAAATGACGTCACTAGTAGTACTACCGATCGACCAAGTGTAGCAATTTGCAAGAGCCCCCGCACCCTCCCCCTTCATTGCGTGACTCTTCAAGAGGCCCAGCAGGCTCGCCTGCAAGTTCCCGCACGTCCCAGCAGCCGCCTTGCAGATTCATTCTCCCATCCAACATCAATGTTGGGTTTGACTACCAGCAGAATATTCTACTGATGTCTTGCTGAAATGGTGCAGTCACCAAAAACAACGGGGCTGCCTTTGTAAAATGGGGATGTGTGTGTATGTGTGTGTGTGTGCGTGTGTGTGTGTGTGTGTGTGTGTGTGTGTGTGTGTGGGCGTGTGGGCGTGGGCGTGGGCGTGTGGGCGTGTGTGCGTGCGCGTGTGCACGCGCGCGCGCGTGTGTGTGTGTGTGTGTGGTGTGTGTGTGTGTGTGTGGTGTGTGTGTGTGTGTGTGTGTGTGTGTGGTGTGTGTGTGTGTGTGTGTGTGTGTGTGTGTGTGTGTGTGTGTGTGTGTGTGTGATGACCCCGGGAGGGGGGGGGGGGCGCAGGCAAGTTTCTCTGGAACTTGACCGGTCCTCTTTGGCAAGGTCTCACGTCTCCGTAACGAGGCGGTTTGGGGGCCGGGGGGGGGGGGGGGAGGAGCAGGGCAACTTCCTGGGGAAGGCTAGGGGTGGGCGAGAAGGGAGAGGGAGGGGAGGGTGATGATTGTGGGATCACGGCCAAAACCCTTAACTGCCCGGGCTAGTCTGCAGCAAGGGCTTCTGTTCGATTGGCGGACCTCTAGAGAGTCCAGGCAAACGCTGACGCGCGTGTGTTTGTTTGTCTTTTGTTTTGGGAGGGGGAACTTGAAACGCCATTTCGAGACATTTTGCAATTCTAAAAAGGTGCCTGTGAATGATGCTGTGACTATCAGAGTGGCTAGTAAGAGGGCATTCGCTTCCTTTGTTGCTTTCAAAGTATAGTCACTCGCTGTACATCACATGCACTTGACCTGGTTTACAGAAACGTGATGTGGAGGCAGTACTTGAGGTTGCCCTCTCCTGCGCGAACTTCCCTAACCTGAAAGTGTTGCTGATTACAACATTAACATTCCGACACTCTCCAACCCATGACCGCACCGCGGAATCTGTGTGAAAGACATTGTTCAGTGTGGGGGGCTGTGCGCGCCCTCTTATCTATGAACACAAACACGATCGACTCCATCCTTCCAGCCTGTGTAAACTGGCTACAGACCGAGGAAGCGGTCTTCAGGACGTGCTTTGGAAGGGCCCTGCCTCGGTGATGACCACGCATAAACCCGAGAACAACCAACAATCAAAACAACAACTGGTTACAGAACTAGGGAGCTGTCTTCAGCACCTGTAATCCTATGGCCCTGCCTGCGGTGCTGACAACGTATTAAC
>MVGU01000981.1:27500-260442 GCA_002005505.1 Botryococcus braunii
ACTGCCCACCCCATCACTTGTCGATGCGCTTCCAAACGTTGCATGCCCTCGGCCCACCCCACAGCAAGCGCCCCCAATGGCCCCTCACTTGCAAAAGTGGCCTTGCCCCTCCCGCCCCCCGCTGGCAGATGTACTGTAAAGGCCACAGGCCCCCATCACGGCTTGCTGGCAATACAGGCATCAACCCCCTCCCCCTCCCCCTCCCCCCGCAAGTTGCAACCCCTCTCGCTCTGCCAACACTGTTCAGTCTCCTCCCCCCCCCCCCCCGGGGCTTGCAACTCTTCGTTCCCCCCCGCGCTGCCTTGCCTTTCTCACTCGGCCAACACCGTTCAGTGCATGTTGAAGCCCACTCTGCAAGAAGCCTGATCCCCTGCATGCCATCTGCGGCCCCTTCCTTGGGGCAGAAAGCTTTCTGCCCCAAGGAAGCGGCAGAAAGGCGAAAAATCTCTCTCTCTCTCTCTCCTCTCTCTCTCTCTCTCTCTCTCTCTCTCTCTCTCTCTCTCCTCTCTCTCTCTCCTCTCCTCTCTCTCTCTCCTCTCCTCTCTCTCTCTCTCTCTCTCTCTCTCTCTCTCTCTCTCTCTCTCCTCTCCTCCTCCCCCCCCCCCCCCACACACACACACACACACACAGAGGTGGGCAGACCTCGTTGGAGTAAGGGCGGAGGCCAAAGATGGGCAGCAACCACTCCAGCAACGGCCGATCAACCTCATTGGTGGATACATCGATCCATTGCTCCACCAATCCCTGCAATGCCATCCTCCACCACACTCAGCCACTCCTCATCCACTCCTTCACAGTGACTCTCGGTTCCACCTGCCCCCGAACCCCATCCACCACCAGGCAGCGCATGCCTGGATTGCGATGGCTTGTCTGCTGCCATATCATAACAACAACCTGCCCCACCTTGTCAGGACTCCCTCCTCTCTCCCCAACCTCCCTCTACCCCCCCCCCTTCTCTCCACCGACCCTCTCCCCCCTACCTCCCCCCCCCTCCCCCGTCCTTTTCTCCCTGCCCCCTTACTCCCCCCTTCCAACTCTCTTCGGCTCTTCTGTCTGTCTCTCTCTCTCTCTCTCTCTCTCTCTCTCTCTCTCTCTCTCTCTCTCTCTCTCTCTCTCTCTCTCTCTCTCTCTCTCTCTCTCTCTCTCTCTCTCTCTCTCACTCTCTCTCTCTCTCTCTCTCTCTCTCTCTCTCTCTCTCTCTCTCTCTCTCTCTCTCTCTCTCTCTCTCTCTCTCTCTCTCTCTCTCTCTCTCTCTCTCTCTCTCTCTCTCTCTCTCTCTCTCTCTCTCTCTCTCTCCTGTGACTGTGGATGTGCACGCGTGTGCGGCTCCTCCCTCCCCGCCCCTCCCCCAGGGAGGGGAGGGGTTGGTTTGGGGGAACCGCTCCATCCATGCCAGCCCCTCCCCTCCACCCAAATAGGTCATATTCAACAAAGGAACGCAGCATTCAAGCAGTTAATAAAGACACGCAGCTATCAAAAAATGAGGCCATTAGAAGCACCGTCTGTCCTCCAAAGGATAACTCCTCTTTTGGTTTTAACTTCTATCAATTGTGTTGGCCAGCAGTGCGTACTCTCACAAGACTGCACCATAACATACTAAACAGCACGAAAGCCATTTACATAGCAGGCAGTGTCCAGAAGCACCGCTGGTGTGGCCTACCCCAGGTTCTACTAATATAACTCATCAAAAACGCATGTTTGCATGACTAGCACGTAACTGTAAGTCATTTCTAAAACAAAAAAAACACGACAAACAGAACCCTACTCACATTACGATGGTCAGTCTGCAGACCAGATCATACCTCCTCATATGCGGTTGCACCAAAGAGGCCCTTGTCCGCTAGCCGTGCCACATACCGTGCAATGGCGTTGCTCTCAAAAACACCTCCATCAGGAGTCCGAAGCGTTGGCACCTGCTCTCAGCACCATATTCCATGTGTTACTCCAAATGCATGCCAACTGTCTGAGTAAAATCCCATCAAGACCCGGTGGTGTATTGCAAGGAGCTTTGCCCTTCGCAGCCGCCTGTAAGTACTGAGACTGAAAAACTTGGCTTGACTGCTTGGAAGATTCCAGCACAAAGCACCATCTCTGTACCAAGGCCGATTACCCACGCCCAACCAAAACCAACAGAGCAGCTTTAAACCCACTTTATCAGGGTGCCATCAAAATAACTTTGTGGTTGCCACATAGCGTTGGGATATACGATCCTGCCACACTTAAACCTTTTCTCGCATTAAGATTAGGGGACGCACTAAGACAGCCACAATATAATACAGATGATTGTATAATTCAAACACCCTAATGCGATTTTCAGTGCGTTTCTCGACATAACCTTCCTCATCGGTCCGTGACAATGAAAGCACGACCCTGTCCTGGGCTTGAAAAGAAAGCACTTTTCTCACCTTTCCGAATGGATTTAACTTAAGAAAGTCTGGCTTCTTATTGTCGACACCCATTTGGAACTGAGGTATATCAATCTCTGCACCCACATATTGCGCAGTGATCAAGGCCTTGTAGGCATTTTTATTGTTCGGGTAAGTGTACAAACTTAGCACCATTTTATAAACTCGTGCAAGACAGGAGAAAGCATGCACTTGTCTGTGCCTTTGATGGAAGTGACGTCCGTCCGTCCCTGGCGGCCAGAGCTGGGTAGATGCCTCTACAGTTAGTACTGCTACAGCATCGGGAAACTCCAGTCCCGCGGGATTCCCGCGGCGGGAGTCGGTGGGACTCGTAATTCGTCCCACACCCTTGACCAGGTACCATTACCGCCACATGTTCTATGCCATTCCGTTACGTGCCCTCTGCTGCTGCTACACTACTTTGGCTTGCCGCGACCCTCAATGCATTTCACCGCATGTCTTCAACAACTACGCGCTCGTCTCCTCACGCACTATTTTCCCTACAGGTCTTCGGTTTCTTCTCAATCCTCCCCGGGCTGTGCCGAGCCAGCTGACTTTACCTCGGCCTCCCTCCCCCCCCGGGGCCAGATCCACTCACATCTCCCAACATCCAAACCGCCTCCGGGGACACCACTATAGCCCACACAGCACTGTTTGCCGATCTCCTGCTCGCCTCCACCGCCGAAACCTTTACTGCGCCTTCTGTCAGACGCCTTTACCTTTACGTACCTCACTCCGCGCCTTTTCGGCGACCCTTTCATGCCCGTTTACAGTATCACGTACACAGGCCGGCTATTTTCCCCTACAGGGGCTGGCAACTGTTTTTTGGATACAGCTGCCACGTAATTTTGACTTCCCACACTTTCCCTCGCAAGGTAACTCTAATTTCCGACGCTGTATTACTCAACTGTTGCCTCTGCTTTTTATACACTTCTTCACACCCCCCTTTTTCTTCACGTGTTCTTAGGCTTTTGCTTCGTCGATATATCCCCTACGGTTTCCCCTTCCCTATCCATGCTTGCATACTTTTGTTGTATTTGCCCCGGCCAAGTCCCTCTATATTTAGATGTTTGTATTTCTCGTTATGCTGCTCGTGCTGCTGCTTGGCACCCTCCCCTGTCTGCCGGCTACTGCGGATGCTGAGCTGCTGGAAGGGGCCTGACGGCAGGATGACACGCACAAGGACTAACCGGCGCGCTCGACGCATGAGGTGTGCTCAGTCCAAGCCCCACACCCTACTTCAATTGGAGAACTCCGGATTTTTTAAAGCTAGCATGTCCTTATACGGTCAGCTTTACCGCCAGGCAGCCACATGGCCCGTCATCGATCCCCGCTTAAACGCGGCCGCCCTCCGTTTGGCCCGCTTGATACGGCGATGGAAGTTGCCTCGGGTCCCCTGGGATCAGCAACATGTTGTTTATGTCATTTTCGTATGTGATACCAGGACCAGCGGTTTAGGCTCGTATTATGTAGGTAAGACTGACCGTGGGGTCAAGGAGCGTTTTCAGGAGCATGCTCACAAATTGTGGGGCCCCTCCCCAGATCACACCTCCAAGATCTATTCCTACTTCCGCAACTACTCCCCCGCGGACATTGCTGTTATACCTATTGAATCCTGTGAGGCCCTTCCCCCGCAACCCACCTTGCACAATTTGCAGGACCGCAGTACTTTCCTGGAAAGAAAATGGGTACAACTTCTTGAATCACGCAAATGGGGGTTAAATTCTGGCTTACCGGGTTCACATAAACGTAAGTTCCAGGAACTCGCGGGCCTCCCCACTCATATCCAAAATGCCTCAAATATCTGTTTCGACGCTTTTGATCATATGGATAGGTTGGGGAACAGGATGTTGAATGAGGATTTTGGTGTAGAACACCCGTACCATTCCCGAATTTATATTACTAAGATTCGCAGATTAGAACGGGCTATCACACATCCCCACTTCGCTGGAGATCCAAAAGATACCCTTTGTCAGCGCCTCAACCGGGGGTTCTCTGACAAAACGATACACCGTATGTATCATTTGGTCAAAGAGTTCCCTATACACCCATTAACGACTACCAACCAGGGACATCTTTTGGATGCTTTAAACGATACAATTGTTGCTCACCGGAATGCTTTGGACAACCGCCAAGACATTCCAGTTTATAAAATGCTTCCAGCTTATGACAACAAACTTTGGGATGCTTTGAATCTACACGCCCTCTTCTCCTCTGTAAACCTTAGGGAATTCCTCCCCCCTGATTTGCAACACACCCGTTTATGGCGCCCTTATCTCAGGCACCAGACACTTAAGACACTAGGTAGAGTGTGTATCAACAATCGGGATATGGCCAACGGCAAATGGGGGGATTTAGCAGCGCTCCGCGAGCTGGCAGCTTCACGTGGGTGCCGGTGTCCTTGTAATCCTCTCACAAATTGCAAGGAACATATTGCTACTGCTAAGATCGGGGATCTGGCAACTGTCCACCCACTTTTTAATAGTATCATCCCACTTCTCAGGTTTGGAACTAAATATCGGCCGGGTATGGGGTCGTCCGAAGCTTCCCTTGCCGATATCAATTATGTCCGTGCCGAGGTTGAGGCTCTTATGGGATGGTGGGAGGAGTTTCTTGTCAGGAAGCTGTCTCGGGAGAATTTCCTTGCCTTTTTCGATGCTCGGCCTCCGGCGCAAGCTGTCGCAGATTATATGATGGTCCTACGGGATCGTATTAGGTTATCTTTGGAAGCTCTACATGTGGGGTTCCCTCTTTACCATCACCAAACTGAGATTTTGGATGACGCCGCTTTAAGGGCTATTCGTCTCTTGCAAAACCATTTTGTATTCACACAGGTAGATAAGGCAGCATCATCCTTTGCTGTCATATGCAAAATAAAGGTTGCACAAGACATGATCACGGATTTGGAGCATAGCAGTACATATACTTTTGTGCCTCAATCCGTAGAACAGACTTCCCTTATTTTAGACCATGCCTTGGCCCAACGCTTTGCCCTTCGTCCTTCATATGGTGCCCGCGCCTCTGTTATCCCCCCCTATTTTCCCATATGGAAGGCCCACTCGGACAAGTTCAGATTTATTGTGGGGGCCAACAAAAGCCCCCTTAAACCTCTTTATCTACAATTAACTAGTATTTTTAAGGCTCTCCTTCCGCCTATTCGTCGTATGTGGACTGATAGCTTTAAGGATATAAAGGCAAACCACCCGGTACCAGGTTTCCCCGTCTTAGAGAATGCGCACGGTTATGTACGGACTCTTTCGTATTTAATCGCATCCCCCACGACGAAACTCTGCATGAACTTAGGCATTTCTTCCGGGAGACCGAGGCCCCAGAACTGCACTCATTTGATTTCGACCGGTTATACACAGGAATTCCTTTGGACGACTTGTTCCGAAGGATTTCTGATCTTTTGGATGATTTATGGACATACCAGAGAGCCAAGAAGAATATACATGATAATGCTTCTCTCATTTTACAATTGTCTCTGGACACATGTACATGGAAACACGTAAACATGGTTGGGATGCACATGACTACCCCACCCGGTGGGGAGGGTTTGTTTGGGAAACTTTCGGGGACGGGGACGACAAAACTTTTGTTTAATTTACAAGCTTTAAAAGCCCTTTTTAAGTTCAGTATCGATAACACTTTCTTGGTTTTTGGGGGTGCCGTTTTTAGACAAACCATTGGTATCCCAATGGGAGCCAATCACTGTGTTTACGTCGCAAACTTGTACCTTTTACAATATGAGAGGCTTTTCTTCTCATCCCTTGTTTCCGCTATTCGGGGTGACAACCCACAGCGGTCTCTACTTGCCACACACTTATTGTATACATACCGTTTTTTGGGCCGGTTTATTGACGATGAAGCATGCCTTACGCACAATCCGTCGTTGTTTCTACGCTTTCTTACTCAAAGCCATGAGGAACAAGGTATAAACGGCATCTACCCCCCCCCCCATCTAGGTTTCAAGGTTACCTCATCGGCCTCCAAGATGACATGCAATTTTTAAATCTGCATATTTGTATTGTTCCACACGCTTTGGGCCATCGGGTCATTACCGGTATTTACCGGAAAGATGCCAACTTTTTCCAGGGGAAGGTACACCTTATAAAAATGCCCCTCTTCCATTCTAACATCCCAGATCGTTACAAGTTCAATGTTCTCCATAGCCAAGTTATGGAGTACACTAGGCTTTGTAATATGCCCGAGACGGCGGCCAAAGCCATAGCTGAACTTATGCAGTTTTTCACGAATCATGCTTACCCTATGCGCCCGATGTGGCGTAGACTTTATCGCAGCCTCCAGAAGGTCCCTACATTGTATGGCCATTCGGCTCGAGCTTTATATACCTTGACTTGTCGGTATTATACCCCTCCTGGGGTCCGCCATTGACTCATCCGGGTTTTTAGGGGTCACTTGTAACAAATAACCCTCAAAACAGGGGGATCTCCCTTGTTTTTCGGGCGTGTGATTGGAAGGCACAACCGCCCCTCTCTCTTCTTCCCAACTTTTTTACACAGATCATATTATATGCATCGTATGGTTTTTACCCCTTCCCTCCAGTCCCAGGGTTAGGGTTCTTTCCATCCGCGTTATTTTCTGATCCGGATGGGTTTCCTCTTACTCCTGTTACGCGTGGAGCCGCCCGTCTTCCTTCTTCACCCTTTCTCCCTGAGACGCTGGGTCATATGACTCTACACTCTTTCCATCGGCCAGCACACTAACATTCTATTTCGACATTCCGCTTTCACATTAACAGTCAAGATGTGAAATGAAACACATAAGAAGTGAAGCCACTCTGCATCTCGCCGTTCAGCATCCTTTCCACACCTCGCTTTTGCCGCACGTGCATGCACCTTAAAGGGATTTGACGGGATTACACTGTTTTCTAACCCCACGGTATGAAATCTTACTATGTATCTTCTCAGAACTAATTCACGCTAGGGATCTTTTCATTTTAACGACCTTTTCCGCTTGCCTCCCGGTTCCTCTTGACCTAATACTCATTACGACGTTTTTTACGACCTTTAGGTGCCACCCTTCAAACTTTACGTGCTGCTGTCACCGCTTCCAATCTATCCTTCAACCGTTTTTCCGTCGGCCTTTTTCTGGTCAGCACAAACTGTACAGGTACCTTAAAGCTTTGAGCGCAGCCCCACACGTCCACTCGTTTTCTCTAGGCTGTTGCTTCTTACTAAGGACTTTTCTGCCTACAGGTTTTTTGAAAGATACAGGAACCCCTTGCTGGCTCAAATCCCAAAATCCCTGCCCCCTATCAACGCTATCGCCCCGGCCAGGCACGCTTGCTCGGCTCCACGACTGTAGACTATAGCTTAGCGGAAGAGGTTTAGAAGGAGACAGTGAGACGTTCGTGGTGTGCAACAAAAGAGTGTTACATGATTGATTCGCAAGCGTACTCTTAAACCCAGGGTGGATTGAATTATATCGTACTGCCACAGACGCGTGATCGGGCAACCGAGCGAAGTACCTGAGCGAGGTTGTACTGCGAACTAGATCACAAGGCAAGTCATGCACTATGCCAAGGACCCTACTAGAGCATTATACCCTAGGAAATGCTACATGCCCTCCCCCTTGGCATAAGCTATGAGATGATGTTTATGGCAAATGGGGCCACAAACGTAAGACAGGGGTATCACGAACCCTGCTTACTGTAACTATAGACAATCACACCTCCTATAGTTACTACATAACGCAAGTCAGAGGATGAAATCCACAAGCAAGTTTAGCACGACACAGACGAGGGACTCATCTGCTCAATGCTCGAATACCTTAACATTCTAAGGACTATCGTCTGCAAGGCGGATCCTCTAACTTAGGGGACGAACTCCCTAGACAGCACTCACACCAGTGATGAAACAATAAGGTTGAGTCATTAGCCTAGCACTTGTCCAAACCTTAGGTCCAGTTACCCTGCTACGCAGTGCAACCTTCGCTTGAGGTGGCTTTCCAACAACGGGCATAAGGCATATTGTCTAGAGCAGCAAGCTAGACACACTAACTGCCACATGTTGTATCTCATGGGTAAGATACCAAAGCAAGTTATTCAAGCACGGAACTACAATTTGCAGCTACACTGCAACAGCAAGTGCATCACAAAGTGGAGCCGTGGGTCAAGGAAACATAACCCATGCAAAACATATAACCAAGAGACATGCATGCAAATCCCCAATCACGAATCCCCCTCCCAGACCCTTCCACCCTCCCTCCCTCCCAAACCCAAGCTGGCTGGCATTGAAGCTCCAAGGGTCATCAGCCGCAAGTGGCTGGAAAAGGCTCAAGCCGCAAATGGCTTAATCAAGGGATGCCCGCAAGTGGGACTTAGGAGAAGACAGGGGCAGCTGCCACGTCATCAGCCAGATGGCGAACATGGGCAAGAGGCTCCCAAGTATTCTCAGTCTCATCGTAGCCTTTCCATTTGACTAAGTAGCGCCAAGACTTTCCAACTCTCTTCTTAGCTATGATGGCCTCCACTTCGTACACGCCGCCACGCCTGTCTGCATACAAAGGAGGTGGTGAAGTAACGGTCACTGGTACAGATGAAGATACATATGGCTTCAACTGGGAAACATGAAATACAGGATGAATGTTAACAGTCTCAGGCAACACAAGCCTAAAAGCTCGAGAACCAACTGCTGCAGCAATCACAAAGGGCCCCAAAATACTTAGCTGATAACTTGGACGAGAGCCCAGGTTCAAGCTAGTTCTTCCTCGCAGCCAGCAAGACCTGGTTTAACGAAGTGAGACGTGTAACTAAGATTTATAACAAGCTAAGCAAGGGTTTCAGGCAAGGGTGACACCGAAGGTAGGAATCGAAGTTCCAATCCGTTACAAGTTCGCAGCCCTCCTCACGCAGGTCGTCCGAGTCTCCAAAGAACAATATAATGAACAATGTAGAGAATGCTAGATGTCTCACTCGTAGCAGCAAACCCAAAGACAATGATCGCCACCCGAGTTCCTAGTCCACCTATGCGCGGATCCGGCTACGTCGTCCCTCTACGAGATGCTCTCGCGAGCATAGCGATATGGATGACGAGAGGAGACCCACTAGGATATTACAGTCATTTTCCTACACACAAGGACAACGAGATCTACTCGTATCCCAAAGGGCACGAAGAAACATGAACTACGCGCACATCCTACGTGAGACGCGTCGCGCTGACGCGGCACCTCACTACATACTCCCCCCTTATTCCTGTGCGTCCCCGCGCAGAAGGCAGAGCGCAACAACAAACAGACAAGGCAAACAAAGGAACAGAAAGACCTTCCAACATGCGGAGACTCAGACTTAGACCTACGGGCAACCCGCCTCCCGTGTTGCCAGACCCCAGCCGAATGCTGCGTATCGGGGTCCCCACCATAATGCAATAAGAACAAGGATCAGGCACGACTAACAGAACAAAAGACAAAACACTGAAAGAAAAACGAAAGTCCACATGATGAACAGCCAAAATGAGACACAAGGGCAGAGGTAAAAGTCCAGATGTCCAAAAGTCCAGAGTCCAAGGGGAGTCCAATTTCCACATATAGTCCAGTATTACGCCAGTATTGCACCATATTGATCAGGTGTGGTAGTGAAGTGAAAAGGCCATACACCTAATGTGCACAAAAATCTATCCAGGTAAGGGACCCATGGTCAACCCTACCGGGTAAGGCAGCCTTACCCTAGCCTATCCAAAGTCCATATGGCCATACAGAGAGACCCCTCCAAGGAGGGCCAACCGGTCGACGGGACCCTAAGGGTGGACCCTAGGAGTCGTGCCCTTGGGAGGCAATGGCGGGAGCCCGTGACTCTCTCTGTATTCTTCCACTTTCTTGTGGCAACAACGCGTGACCTGTGCAAGTTATTTCCAGCTATCCTCATTTGGCTCGTTCGGATCGTCCAGAGTGCGGCCGCGTTCGCCAGTGAGTGGCTTGTGATCCACAATGCCACCACACCCGGGATCCACGATACATCCACACCCATGTCCTTAACAATTGTGCTAGAGTATAAGCATCAGCATTCATTGTTGTAGCAGCAAAATGAGCACACTTGCTAAGCCTATCCACAACAACCCAAATCGCATCATGTCCACTTGGGGTCTTTGGGAGGTTAGTAATAAAGTCCATAGACACACTTTGCCACTTCCTTGCTGGTATTTGTAAGGGGTGAAGAAGACCAGCAGGCAAAGTATTCCGAGCCTTGACTCGTTGACAAGAGTCACAATGAGCAACATAGGCTTTGACATCCTCATACATTCCCGGCCAATACCATTCCCTTGTTACAAGCTCGTACATGCGAGTTACTCCAGGGTGACCAACATGAGGTGGATCATGTAAAGCTTCCAAAGTTTCACGTCGTAGGTTCTCCACGACAAGTTCCCCATCTTTCCTTTCCTCAAACAATGCAGGAACATATTTCCGTCCATTCCTCTCCCAAAAGCCTCCCTTTTGACTAACCTTCCTTCTATTCGCACGCGCTGCCAACCACGGATCGTATGTGTAAGCCTTCTCAAGTTTGCCAAGTAGGGATTCGTACCCATCGGTCTCGCGGGTAAGCTCACTCGGGCTGGCCAACCCGATTTGCTCCATCGTGCCGAGGGAGCTTGGGGTCTCGTGAGCGGGCCCCGGGAGCGTGACCTTGGGGACCTTGCGGACCCGAGCTGTGAGGGTACCCTCGACATCCCGGCTGGAGGGGGTGAGGGAGTCCGGACTGGTGCGCCGACGCTTGCGCCGGAGGGCAGCCCCGGCCACAGCAGCCCCATTGTCCCTCCCCCCAGGTCCAGGGTGTTGAGTGAAGTGACACCTGGAGAGCGGATCCGCAATGTTGGTCTTGCCCGGTTCCCATACCCATTCAATCTCAAACTCCTGCAGGCGCTCGGCCCACCGAGCCCTCCGAGGACTAAGCCCCACCTGTTGACCCAAGAAGGTGTTGCACTTGTGATCCGTCACCACCGTTACTGGCTTACCTAACAAATAACATCTCCATTCCGTGAGAGCATACACTACAGCCAATAACTCCCGTTCCGTGGCACTGTAGTTCCTCTCGCTTGCTCCCAACTTTTTACTGAAATACGCACAAACCTTCCCATCTTGAAATAGCACAGCTCCCACGCCGTAATCGCATGCATCGCACACTACCTTAAATGGCCGACGTACGTCCGGGAGTGTTAAGATAGGGGCACTTACCAAAGCTTCCTTTATGTTGTCAAATGCTTCCTGTTGTTCCTGTCCCCACTTCCAAGGTGCTTTTGCCCCAGAGAGAGCTGTCAATGGGGTTGCCAGGATACTGTAGTTCTGAATAAACTTTCGAAAGTAATTAGACAACCCAAGAAACCTCCTAACTTCCGTTACGTTTGTGGGCGTAGGCCACTCCTGCACCACCTTGACTTTATCCATATCCACTTCCAACCCATTTTCCCCAATGATGTGTCCCAAGTATTTCAATTGTTTCTCAAAGAAAGAGCATTTGACAAGTTTTGCCAGGAGTTGATGTTCGCGTAGACGGGTGAAAACTCTGTCCAACTGCAGAAGGTGTTCCTCTTCCGTTTTGCTATAAATGAGCACATCATCCTAGTATACAACCACAAAGCCTTCCCTTATAAAGTCGTGAAAAACCTCATTCATAAGCCGTTGAAATGTCGCGGGCGCGTTGGTCAAACCAAAGGGAAGTACAAGAAATTCGTACAAGCCAAAAGGGGTCCTGAAGGCAGTTTTAGGCACATCCTCCTTGCGAAGTCGCACTTGATGGTACCCAGACAACAAGTCCAAGCTCGAAAACACCTTGGCTCCCTTAAGCCTATCCAACAGATCGTCAATTCTGGGGAGAGGGTACCTATCCGAGATGGTAATTTTATTCAGGGGACGGTAGTCTATTACCATACGCAAACTTCCATCCTTCTTTCTAACAAACAAAACAGGTGATGCAAATGGTGAGCAACTTGGCCTGATCAATCCCAATTTTAACAACTCATCAACCGTTTTTTCGCATTCCGCAAGCTCACTTGGAGCAAGACGGTACGCGGGCCTATTGGGGGGCCGATGTCCTTCTTCCAAATTTATTGTG
The DNA here is from genome assembly GCA_002005505.1 of Botryococcus braunii. Taxonomy (NCBI): domain Eukaryota; kingdom Viridiplantae; phylum Chlorophyta; class Trebouxiophyceae; genus Botryococcus; species Botryococcus braunii. The sequence continues at coordinate 39,972 of MVGU01000981.1, forward strand.
TGAAACACTTCCCGCTCCGGGGGTAACCCCGGGAGTTGTTTTGCAAACAAGTCCTCATTTGCAAGTAACAAGTTTTTCAGGGCCTGTGGCTTGCCTTCCAACATGTCATTTATTTGATGAGTGAAAGTCATACCGGCACTACTGGGGGGTTTTGTGACGACGGGGGTGTCGTCCATAGATTTGTCGGTGTCCGCCAAGTCGGCCTCACTTGAGGCGTCCTCCCCGGTGATGTCCACCAGTTCAGCCTGCTCATTCACAAGCACAGTATACAAACAAACCTTCCAAACATCTTGACCCTTCCATCCTTTTCCATTCCTATCCTTCCTTCCTTCCTTCCTCTCTTGTGCTTGTAAACCCCAAATAAGTTTTGGCCCCACTGGCAACGATGAATTTGCGTGTTTTAGGGTGACCCACTTCCCATTATGTCTAAATTGAGCAGCCTTTACACAAAAATCAATTGAGACTCCTCTTTCTTCCATCCAGTCCTGCCCCAAAATCATGTCTACCCCATCAATCATGGCAGGGCTTACAATGAAGTTGTGACGGGAAGTTATACCAGGCTTGAGTGTAAACGACACATCTACCGTTCCTTTCGTATCGGACACACTTCCATCAGCAAGAGTCACGGATATGCATGCGGGTTTGTATCGCACCCCTAGCCCTTGCAAAGTATCACTTTTAATAAACGAATGAGATGCCCCACTATCAAACAACACTGAAAGGATTTTCCCCTTAACATTCGCCGGAAAGGTCATAGCTAGCGGAGAGTCAGTAGTAACACTTCCCATGGTGAGTGTGGGTCTTGGGGGAACCACACAACATACAAAAGAGAATGGGTATACACTAGTTTGACCATTCATGTCCACCGCCTGTCCCTTCCTTCCTGAACACACTTCTACAATCCTTCCTCGCATACGGTGAGCATAGAGACTCTTACTTTTCCAAGTTTTCCTTCCCACAATGAAACAACAAGTGAGGGACGGGTTGCACCTTTGTTCCCATAAAAACTTGGAAATCTCAGATTCAGCCTTCCTGACATTTGGCACCACAAGGTTCACCCCTTCCTTTCCCAAATTGGAGGCCACAAGAGAGTGCAAAACATGCAAGCAAGTGGCATCCATGGCTTCAGAATTTACTTTTGAGGATTATGCCCCGGCCCTTTTCCCTTCCAATGTGCTCCCCGGCCACCACGGCCCTTCCACTGCCCACCTCGAGCTTGATTAGAGGGGACAGGAGGAGGTGGGGGCAATTGACTGTCGCGCCTGCTCTTCCTTTGCAAGTAGTCCCGCTTGGCCTGACATTGCCATTGCTCGTGACCAAAGTTTTTGCAGAAATAACACTGGCGCTCGGAGGGGACGCTTGTCCGAGAATCTAACTTCCCACCAACGTTGTGTCCGACGGCTCCAAGCACAGGCCCCTGGGTGAATCCCGGAAAGTATGCCGGCGTGCTTGTTGGAGTTCTCTTCACAACGTTGAGAACCTTCCTTCCTTCCTGTCCCCTCAGCATCCCCCCTGATTTTAAGTTGCTTTCATATTGCACCACATAAGTGCACAATGAGTCGAGGCTTGTGAACCTGACACCAGTTTGAGGGTTAACTGTGCAAGCAACTCTAATAGGAGCATTCAGGCCTTTGAGGAACATATATATTTTATCATTTTCGCAGATGTCATATTCGGTTTCTACATCACTCAACAAGGAAATAAACCTTTCTATGTATCTTTCAACGCTTTCTTGCCCTTGATAAACATGGTCTAATTTTTGCCGGGCAGCCATAACCAAATCTGTAGAGTCGTATCGATTTCCCATAAAATTTTTAAAGTCTTCCCATGTTGGCTCTGTTTGACCTCCTTCCCTTTCCTTCCTTTTGAGGTATGTCCCCCAAACCTTTGTAGGTCGCTCCTCCATACATTGCAGCGCGACTGCCACCCACTTGTCCCTTGACACATTTGAAATGTTCACATATGATTCCACCTTACTAGCAAAGAATTGGAAGCTTCCTCTTTTTCCTGTAAACATGGCTGGTGTAGGCACACGCACGACGTTAGTGGTGGATGACGTCCGCTTGGATGCTCGTTCTCCCTCCAAGGCCTCAATCCGCTTCAATAACCGTAGAATTAGGGATTTAGTCTTATTTTTCTTCAAGGGTGTCTTCAAAGGAGTGGGTTTGGGTTTCGTTTTGGGTGTGGTCGGTTTGGGCGATGGGGCCAGATGCAATTCCGTTTCGGACTCTTCCAAAAGATCATCGACTTCAATACCTTCCTTTTCCAAACCTTCCAAAATTTCTTTCTCTTTAAGGGGGAGACCGGAGTACTTGTTTCCTTTCCGTTTAACCGCCATCATGTTGCAATGGAACAATGCAATTACAACCTTCCCTACGTCTCCCTTCGGTTCGAGGCTCTAACCGCCTCGCCGATACCAATTTAACGAAGTGAGACGTGTAACTAAGATTTATAACAAGCTAAGCAAGGGTTTCAGGCAAGGGTGACACCGAAGGTAGGAATCGAAGTTCCAATCCGTTACAAGTTCGCAGCCCTCCTCACGCAGGTCGTCCGAGTCTCCAAAGAACAATATAATGAACAATGTAGAGAATGCTAGATGTCTCACTCGTAGCAGCAAACCCAAAGACAATGATCGCCACCCGAGTTCCTAGTCCACCTATGCGCGGATCCGGCTACGTCGTCCCTCTACGAGATGCTCTCGCGAGCATAGCGATATGGATGACGAGAGGAGACCCACTAGGATATTACAGTCATTTTCCTACACACAAGGACAACGAGATCTACTCGTATCCCAAAGGGCACGAAGAAACATGAACTACGCGCACATCCTACGTGAGACGCGTCGCGCTGACGCGGCACCTCACTACACCTGGTCCCCCACCTTAAAAGGATGGTCCCGTCTCTTCTTATCCGCGTAAGTCTTCTGCCGTTGCTGTGCAGAGGCAAGGTTAGATTTGGCACTCTTTAAGGCAGTCTAATATATTCATAAAGGCCTGCCAAAAATGGCTAGTGAACCTAGGATCTCTATCACTCACAATTGAGGTAGGCATTCCAAATCTCACAAAGACCCTGTCAATAAATAGTTGTGCAAGCTGGGGTGCAGTGATAGTTTTATTGCATGCAGCCAATACACACAACTTTGAAAACCTATCAACAAATACCACAATAGAATCAAACCCACAACAGACAGGTAAATCAGTCACTAAGTCCAGGGAAACGCTCTGCCAAGGTCCATCCGGAATAGGTAGTGGCTGGAGCAGTCCATAAGGTACAGTTCCCGTCCCTTTAGTGCGCTGGCAGGTGTCACAAGACCTGCAAAAGTCCCTGACTGACGAGTTGAGCCGTGGCCACCAAAAGTTCCTGCAAACTAAGTCATGCATCTTGTTAATCCCAAGATGTCCAGAAAAGGGGGTGGAATGACACTCTCTCAATACCTTCTCTCTCATTGCATCAGGGACAAATACTCGACCTGACTGCACAGAATAAGGTATAGTGTCTCTCATCACCAAAACACCTTCTTCCACCAGTTTAGTAACTGTGGGGTCATTAGTACACAGCAAAGCAATTTCTGGTAGGAGGGACGAGACAGAAACAGAGGAGACATGCATTACTGCTAAATCAACACGCCTGGATAAAGCATCTGCAACAACGTTGTCAGTCCCTTTAACATATTTGATGTCAGGCATGAACCTCATGATCTCAGTAAGCCAACGTTCTTGTCTACTAGTCCTAACAGGAGCAGTAAGTAAATACTTAAGTGCTTGCTGGTCAGTGTGCACAGTAAACTTAGCCCCTAGCAACAAATGCTTCCACTTCAGTAATGCATGTACCAGGCAAGCAATTCTCTATCATAGGGTGCTAACTTCCTTTCAGGGGGTTGGAATTTCCTGGATTCGAAGGCCACGGGCTGCAGTCCCTTCCCTTGATCCTGCTGTAGTACAGCTCCAACAGCAAATCCTGAGGCGTCTACATGTACAACAAAAGGTTTGTCTAAATCAGGCATCAACAGGCAAGGAGGAGTAGAAACAAGATCTTTCAGTGCAACAAAGGCTTCCCTCTGGGGTCCCTCCCAGGTCCAAGGCATATCCTTCTTAAGCAACTCAGTCATAGGATAAGCAACATCTGCAAAATGGTCAATAAAAGTGTCATAATATTGTGTCAACCCAAGGAACCCTCTCAATTGTGACACATTACAAGGAGTGGGCCAATCCTGAATGGCAGCAACCTTCCTAGGATCCACCTTGATCCCATCCGGTGTCAACAGGTGCCCAAGGTATTCCACCTGCTTGGCAGCAAATTCACACTTAGACCTTTTACAATAAAATTTATGTTCCCGTAACACTGACAAGACAGTTCTTAGATGCTCCATATGTTCTGCAACAGATTTAAAATAAATGAGGATATCGTCTAGGTACACTAGCACAAATCTGTCAAGAAAGGGAGCCAAGACAGAGTTCATTACAGCCTGAAAGGTGGCAGGAGCATTAGTCAACCCAAAAGGCATCACAGTAAATTCATAATGACCATAACGAGTTTTAAATGCAGTCGTTTCTATACTGTCTTCATGCATACGTATCTGATGATACCCAGAAGCCAGATCAAGTTTAGAAAAGATACAACTGCCATGAAGTTGTTCAAACATCTCATCAATTCTAGGCAATGGGTGCTGGTTCCTAACAGTAATCCTATTCAAGGCTCTATAGTCAATGCACAAACGCCAGCCACCATCTTTCTTTGGGACAAATAAGATAGGTGCACCAAAAGGGGATGTTGATGGGCGGATGAAGCCTCGCTCTAGGAGCTCTTGTAACTGCGCACGAAGTTCAGCCAGCTGAGCTCCGGACAGTGGGTAAATACGAGAGACTGGAGGAGTTGCCTCCGGCTCCAATCTGATATGGTGGTCTCCAGCACGAGTAGGGGGTAGGCCTTCAGGAAGTCCAGATAAAACATCTTGAAACTCCTGCAAAAGCTCCTCCAACTCTGGCACATTATATGCATCGGTATCTGGACTGTCAGTCACTGCATTTAATTGAACAACATAGATTGATTCACCCAACTTCACCATCTCTTCTACTTCCATAGAAGAAATCACATATTCTGGCATGCCTGACCTCTGACACCCCAAAAGTACATGTGTTTGATCAGCATGAACCAAGGACACAGCATTCAATTTCCAATTTACAACTGGGTTAAAAGCAGTAAGCCAAGGTTTGCCCAAGACAAGATCATAATAAGTCAACTCAGTAGGGAGGCAGGTGACTCTAAAACCCAATGTCCCAACAGTCAGGTCAGTTGACACACTATGTCCTACCATAGATGTTCTGCCATCAGCTACTCTCACAGTAACATGTGAACTCATAGATTCAGTGGGAAGGGCAAGCTCATGCACAAGTTTATCATCAATAAAATTTGCAGAAGCTCCACTGTCTAACAAAATCCTGACAGTCCTACCAGCAAGAGTTCCCTCAAACTCAATACAAGTACCAGAAAGATCAAGACCATCCACAATGTGTCTACTGTCAAGCTGAACAAAAGAGTCAAAACAGGTTGCAGGCAGTGGCTTCTTCTTCTCACCGAGACAGCCAGACTGTACCAAACAACTAACAAGGGCAAGCCTGTATGGGAATTGCAATGGGGTGTGCACATAGTGGTGGAAGATAAACCCAATGCAGCCAAAACAGAAGCCGAGAGTAGTACATCATGAGACTGTTGTTGTGTAGTCCCTTCCAGCACCTGTTCACAGTGGCTCAGGCAAGAGAGCACAGTCAATCTAGTACCTTGCAGTAGCTGTGACACAAGCTGGCTGACAGAATCCTCTCTATCACTACTATCAACAAACAAAACAACATGAGCATCACTATCAATAAGGTGAGGAGCTGCATCTCTCTTAAACATGCTCTCAGGACTGATCAGGTCACTGGCAGAGGGGGATGTCTGAAACTCTCTACACAAACCATGCCCACCTACAATATGGGTCATGAAATTATGGTAACAACTGTGGAAATAATTCTGCAGATGACCAAGCTCATACAAAACAGGAATACCATACTGGGGCTCTGAACAGTTGGCTGGCATCATAAACAGGACTCACACTGCTGTTTTACCAAAGAAGACCAACAAATCAAGTAGTACTTGACTTGCGCTTGGGTTGTCTGAGCTCTGGATGCAATTTCCAGCAACGCTCTGCTGCGTGTCCTGACTTGCCACAATGTGCGCAGGGCTGCGCAGAAGTTTTTGTCGGGCCTGGTGACTTGGAGTCAGGGGAGAACTTTGGAGCAGGGTTCACAGGCTTAGACGGTCCTGGGAGGTCTGATATTGTCACAGCATGCTTGAAGTAGTCTTCCAAGGTCTGGGGATACTGTAGGGAGATGCTTTTCTGAAGATCAGCCCTGCAGCCAGCCAAAAATAAGTGACACAAAGTCTCTTCTGCAAATGCCTTTGGAACCTTTGACCTCAATGCATTAAATGTTGCAATATAGCTTCGCATGTCAGTCTTTCCCTGTGAGAGACTCAGCAACTGCTCTAAATGCCTCTTATGCAGCTCTACAGGCCTAAAAGCAGCAGTAAGTGCAGTCACAAACGATTCCCACGTCCCATAAGCAGCAAGACTCCCTGAAGCAATTAACTTAAACTGCCCAGTCCACCAATCCAACGCTAGAACGTCGTAGCCACCTCCACCGAGCGGATGCCAAGCCTACATCGTAGGTCCCCAAACACATTTCAGTCTGCATAAGCCATGGATCCAACTTCATTGGATCTCCCTCGAATACAGATGGGTATGGCAACTTGAGCGAGGGCTTCCCTGAACCTGACGAGGCTGTAGCCGATGCCGGAATCGCCGTTGGTATGGGCTGCGGCACGACCACAGATGCAGGTTGCGCGAGAGAGCACTGAATTAACATCTCAAGTCCCTTTGAAATGCTCTGAGCGGTATCAACTGGAGGGGAATGCGACGGAACACTAGATCCTAATGCAACGGCTCCTTCGAGCAGGGCACCGATATCTACCACACGCCTAAGCATACAACGAAGATCTACCCATGAACGATCTACATATACATAAGCAAGAAGATCTATGGATGGATCTGGCTCTGCGATGCCAGGACTCGGTGCACGGACCCTCGAACTCGAACAAGGATGCCGAGACATCACAATCACGAAAGAAACGCACCACGAACGAACGACAAGGAAGTAATCCTTGTCGCCGATACCACTGTAGACTATAGCTTAGCGGAAGAGGTTTAGAAGGAGACAGTGAGACGTTCGTGGTGTGCAACAAAAGAGTGTTACATGATTGATTCGCAAGCGTACTCTTAAACCCAGGGTGGATTGAATTATATCGTACTGCCACAGACGCGTGATCGGGCAACCGAGCGAAGTACCTGAGCGAGGTTGTACTGCGAACCAGATCACAAGGCAAGTCATGCACTATGCCAAGGACCCTACTAGAGCATTATACCCTAGGAAATGCTACAACGACCAACTGGGGGAAGGGATGGGGTTACAGGTATTCTCATCCTCACTTTCCTTACAAACGTCTAGATATATGGCCCTGGCCGGGGCAGTATTCTTTTTGTCCATCCTGTCGCCTCTGGAAGACTCGTTTTGTGGCTGTTCTTGACCCTTTTGCCCATTTTCGTCCCATCTCCCCCTCTGATGTCCTACCTCTACTTCTTTTTGGTTGTGGTTTTTACCCCTGTGTTCTCTTTTGGAGTTTTCCTTTCCTTTGTCCCCCCCCCTTTTCTTCCTTTCATGGGGTCTCTGTTATGTGTTGCCTTTCCCATTTCTGTTGTTGCCCCACGTGGGGATTTCTTCTTCTGCTCTTCCATTTCTTGCTGTTCTCCTGTGCAAACCCACCCATTACATCTAGGACAGACAGAGTAAGAGTTTTCAGCTGGTAAGAGAGAGAGAGGGGGAGAGAGAGAGAGAGAGAGAGAGAGAGAGAGAGAGAGAGAGAGAGAGAGAGAGAGAGAGAGAGAGAGAGAGAGAGAGAGAGAGAGAGAGAGGAGAGAGAGAGAGAGAGAGAGAGAGGAGAGAGAGAGAGAGAGAGAGAGAGAGAGAGAGAGAGAGAGAGAGAGGAGAGAGAGAGAGAGAGAGAGAGAGGGAGAGAGAGAGGGAGGACGGAGAGAGGGGGAGAGAGGGCAGGAGGGAGCGAGACAGGGGGCTGGGGTGTCATCCATAGGTGTGATAGAGAGAGAGAGCGCGAGAGAGAGAGAGAGAGAGAGAGAGAGAGAGAGAGAGAGAGAGAGAGAGAGAGGGGGGGGGGGGCGGCGGGAGGGAGGGAGAGAGACAGGGGGCTGGGGCCCGACAACCGACACGCGTAACGACAAATGTAAACCCTGACTGGTGGGTAGCAGGCAGTAGAAGTGATGGATGGTGGTGGGAACCAATCTGGGCCCTAACAACACTAATCTGAACTTGTGTGTCAAGTGGCAGAAGTAAATTTAAAATCCCCTGAGAACTTTGGCAACTGCTGTTTTGGTTTGGAATACAGAACGCGAGGCAGTATTAATGCATACTGAATTTATATGCTGGCGTGCTGAAATGGCATTCAGGTTCATCAAATAATCCTCTCAACTGGTGTAAAACGTTTACAGCTTACAATCCCTGGGGCCAGCAGTCAACTCCTGATTTAGGGAAGAAAGAGGGGAGATGCAAAGAGTGACAGAGAGAGAGAGAGAGAGAGAGAGAGAGAGAGAGAGAGAGAGAGAGAGAGAGAGAGAGAGAGAGAGAGAGAGAGAGAGAGAGAGAGAGAGAGAGAGAGAGAGAGAGAGAGAGAGAGAGAGAGAGAGAGAGAGAGAGAGAGAGAGAGAGGGGGTGCGAGGCCGAGACACAAACGGAACGACTGCATTCACTCGACAGTCGTAGAGCATACCGAGCATTGAAAACTTTTCTCAGGCTGTACTTCAGTGTGTATATATGCCAGAGTGTGTATATTACCATTACTCTTACTATCACTATTTCTACTACTAGTACTACTACTACTACTACTACTACTACTACTACTACTACTACTACTACTACTACTACTACTACTACTACTACTACTACTACTCCTACTACTGCTCCTCCTAATCCTACTACTATTAATATTACTATTACTACTACTAATCCTGTTATTACTCTTACTATTATCATCATATATAATAACAACAATAAGAATAGTAATAATCATAATAATATATTATTATTATTATTACTATTCTTATTGTTGTTATTATTATTATTATTAATCTCATTATTATTATTCTTATTATTATTGATAGTAACATTAATTTATCGTTATCATTATTATCGTTATTATAACTATAATTATTATTATTATTATTACTATTATTTTCATCATCATCATTATTATTTTCATTACCATTAAAATTTAATGTCCTTATATTCACTATTATCACTATCATCATCATCATCATCATCATCATTATTATTATTATTATTATTGATATTATTATTATTCTTATTCTTATTCTTATTGTTATTACTATTATTATTACTATTATATTATTATTAGTGTTATTATTATTGTTGTTATTACTATTATTATTATTAGTATTTTTATTCGTATTATTATTATTAATAATAATACTACTATTACTATTACCATTACTATTATTATTACTATTTTTATTTTTACTATAATTATTATTATTATTATTATCATTATTATTATTATTATTATTATTATTATTACTATTATTATTATTATTATTATTATTATTATTATTATTATTATTATTATTATTATTATTATTATTATTATTATTATTATTATTATTATTATTATTATTGTTATTGTTATTATTATTATTATCATTATTATTATCATTATCATTATCATTATTTATTATTATTATTATTATGGTTATTATTATTATTATTATTATTATTATTATTATTATTATTATTATTATTATTATTATTATTATTATTATTATTATTATTATTATTATTATTATTATTATTATTATTATTATTATTATTATTATTATTATTATTATTATTATTATTATTATTATTGTTATTATTATTATTATTATTGTTATTATTATTATTATTATTGTTATTGTTATTATTATTATTGTTGTTGTTGTTGTTGTTATTATGATATATATATTCTTACTTTTTGCTACAACTTTATATTCCTGCACCTACTTTCGTACTTCTTGTTTTTATTATTCTGCATCTTTTGCACTTACGGCCATTCCGATGTCGAAACGTGACTATTCGGGCATCGGGGGCCTGAGACTGATATATTTCACTTTTCCTTTAATTCGCGGGCATCGGGGGCCTGAGACTGAAAATTTGTTTCCCTTTAATTACCCCGATGCCCGTGCGTGGGCTTTAAATATAGGGGCCTTCCCAGGGGGAGAGGCGGAACCTGCCCCCGAATTCGGCAAAAGGCAGGCGCATTGGGGGCAGTGCATTCATTACACCCATGACAAGAAGTCTTGTCACAGCGTTACTCACGCAAGTCTGGCCTGCAAAACCCCAGTTTGCGCTTACAGCCCACAAGCTTCAATATCAAGGTCCTAGATGAGCAAGGCAAAACGTGGGTGGAAGCTAGGCCGACGAGATACAGCCCCTACACATGACCAACGCTTGGTTTCACACACACCACTTGCACCAACAAGTGGAAGTTCACCATATTTCTCAATTTTGGGCCCCGCAACTCGGCGTAGGGCCCAACATCACCCCTTGAGGGTGCGTCCCCTCCCCTCTGCCCGTCCGCATTCACACGGGCCAGGCTTTCAGCCCAGCCAAAACATTCAGAAATACCCCAAACCAATCACGGATTGCTTGAAAATATTGCAGCAAAATGTTACCAAGGTGTCGGGCTCACGGCTTCCTTTCGGACCTTGGGCATGCAAAATTCCGTCCCTTCCCCGATGCTCTCCAAACTTCGCACCCTTTCTCCTTGCCACCACGGCCACCCACTGGTATGCCTCTGCAAAATGAAAGCCCTGGGAACGCCCTCTAAAGCTCTTGCAAACAGAGCCCTTACCTCCCCGGGCTTCAAACGGCAAGTCCCACCTGCAACTTCAGGGCGGTACTGTACCATCTTTGTCGCGCAGGGCCCACTAGATTTTCTTTGTACTACGGCAACTTGCAGTACGCCTCACACGCGTACTGCCCATGGCCCTCAAAACCCCTGATTAAATGTCCTGAAAAGCGGATTTCTGCAGCCCAGATTTGCGCCTGACAAGATTTATTGTCATGGGTGATTAGTGCCACAGGGCAATTGCCAAAATGGCAATTTTTCGACAGAATATTTATTTTTAAGTTTATATGTGGCAACTTCCAATGGATTTCATTTTTTGCCGGTTGCCAGTGTGGCAACTTCACAGGGTTTAAGTTCAATTTTTTGTTGCCAATGCGAAATTTCGTTTAGAAGGCCTTGGGGCCGGGCAGTAATGAGAAATAGGAACGGACAGGGAGAAATAAGCCGTAATTAGGAGCTTGGATAATATTACAAACCAAAATTCTGAATGAAATTCACACCAAATGAAGTTTACACCATCACACAGTGTACACAAACACAAGTAGAACCAATAGAAAGCAGTCTATTCGATCTATCCTTGCTGTCAATAGACTGGTTTTAACAATGAACTAAACTCTGGATCTTTTGCATGTACTATATGTCTAACATGTCCTCGGAGTCCTCAGATTCGGCTTCCAAGATGGAGAAATCAATGTCTAAGTCATCATCAGAGCCTGCACGATGATCCATTGTAATGTTTAGACTCCTTCTATCTTTTGCAGAAAGGAAAATTTCCAAAGCGACATCGTAAGGAAAATTCTCCAACGTGTGCTTTGAAGCTTTGAGGCGGACTGCATCATTTAGATGATCTTCATCCAAAGAATTTCGAACATCACTCTTTAGAAAATTCATTGACGAAAAGAGACGCTCCGCTTGGGCAGAACTAGCGGGCAATATGAATAGGATTGTGGCTAACTTCACAAACTCAGATATATCTTCCTTGAGTCCGGACTTCAAGATAAAGCTCCACATGAATCTAGTCAGCCCCATCTGATCAACCTTGGCCTGGTTCTTTGATGCCTCAACCGAGAGACTTTGTTGCACTCGGTTGATCAACCGTTTGTACTTGTCGGCTTGACGCTGAAGAAGACGAGCATCAATAGGAGGAGCCACAGCAAGACCACTTCCCCCACGACTGCCGAGTACATTCTTCTGTTTTCCATAGAATGTGGCCAAGTACTTAACATTCTTGTCGAAGTCAGATTGACATACTGCATCATTTGTCCAATAAGAAGCTTGTAGGATAGACATCGCTTCTAACAACTCCTTTTTGGGGAAACGCTCCACCAGCTCGGAGGACACTGCCTTGGCCAAAGCGCCTACCCGTTCAAAAACATACGGGAGCACTTCTTCATGCCAATTTGAGTTACTGATGTGTTCACCATTGAAAGTTACAAAATAATCAGTTGGCACCTCATTATGCACAAAATTGTACTTCAAAGTATCACCATCCCACTGCAAGGGGCTTCCCTCATTGCAATCGTCCACAGCAATGAATTGCTGAAACTCCGCCCCCCCAAAGACATGACGCTCCCCAGGTTCTGGGTTGTACTTAGATGACATGAAGTCATGCATGAGTTCTAACCTAGTTGACAATTCCTCTAACCAAAAATCCTGACCCTGAACTACTTTGACCAGTACATGAAGCTCTTTAAGCAAGGGCCTCATGGCTCTAGAGCCGACTAACACCTTAGCATCGAGCATCCGCTGACTCAATGCGGCTACCCCAGGGTCGGATACCCCTCGCGTAACAAGAAAGACAAGCAAAGTGTTTAACTGCTCAAGCCATCGATCTAAAACTTTATATACCGACAACCAACGAATGTCATGGATGCGCAATAACTTGTGCTGGTCTGAATCAAACACTTCTTGCAATCGTTGAAATTCTGACTGTGCTTCAGGTGACCGACAGAATGTTTTCGAAAACATTAAAACAATCTCTCAAGCAACCATCGACTACAGCATACACTTCATTGTCAGAAAAGCTCTTGCAGGCAAGACTGATTCGATGTGCAGCACAGTGGACAGCAGTGACATAAGGAGCATAAGTGCTTTTCAAAATATCTGCAACACCTCGTACTTGCCCGAGCATTACACTAGCTCCATCACACCCAACAGATATCAGGCCCTTGCCCACATCCCATTCTGGAGGCATTACTTGTTGCAACTCTGCTACAACAGTTGTAGCAATGTTCTCACCGGTGGCCCTAGCCACTTGTCGTAATGCAAGAAATGCTTCCCTCCTCTTCCCTTTTGCAACCCATACAATCCCAATTGCTAAGTATTGAACATTATCTACAGATGAACTGTCGTCTATCACCACCCCAACAAAACCCCCCTCACATGTTGCCAAACAGTCCTTGAGATACCTCAACTCGGCTTCGGCCAGCGCAGAAAAGAACTCCCATCCCAAGTTCGGAGACCAATGCATACCTGCAATGGGATTCACTCCCCATAGACGGGCCAAATTTTGGATTTCGGGATACCTGCACAAAAGTATGCAGTAGGTAAGGACCTGTGAAAGAACAAATTTGTGTAGGCATGTGTGTGTGTGTGGCGGGACTTCCGAATCGGGAGTTTCGATTAGCAAATGTGGAGTCCATACTGGATCATTGATTAAATGTGGACAATGGCCGGCGGTGCGGACTCGGCGCTCTGACAAGGGAGAATGAATGCTCGACATCAAGGGTGGCCCTCCGATTTCGGATTTCCACTGGCAACTTCGGTCCATAACCAATTATTTTCAGGTTGCCACATGGCAACTTTGGGTAAGGTCACATTAATTACTGGTTGCCACCGATTGGCAACCTCCGCCGTAAAAAATTAATATAGGTTGTCACAAATGGCAATCCCAACAGCCCAGAATATATTTAAAATTGTCATTTTCAGCCCCCTATTATTAAATATCGCCATTTTGGCAACAAGTTGCCACTAAAAAATGCACTGATTGGGGGGCGGAAAAGGGAGGGGGAAGTTGGTAGGGAAGGGCAAGGTGAGCCGGGCAAGAGAGGAAGGAAGAGTGGGATGCACAAGAAGGCAGGGGAGGAATGATGAGCAAGGAGTCTGAGAGGATTGAAGAGGGGAAGAGGGAAGAAAGCTGTCGTAGAATGCACAAGTTAGAGAGAATTTCCAAGTTGTGAGAGAGAGAGAGACAAGGCCGGATGGCCGACAAGTTGGACGCTCTTTCCAATTACAAGTAACCCCCACCTCACGGAGCTTCCACTCCCTACTTGTGGTCTACTAAGCTTCCAAATTACCTGAATGCGTGTCTTCCCGTGGCTTACGTCTCTATCCGTTCCTTCCCGTGGTTCGTGATCGTGTGTTCACGTTCCTCCAATGGTAGCGCACTAGTCCACCAAACCTCTACAATAGTATCTAGAAAATATCCTAGAATCCTACTATGAGAGTAACGTCCATAACTATCCAATGGAATTCGACGGCTAGGAAGCCAAGGCTAGACGCTAGGCAAGTGCGTACTCGCGTTGCTCGTACGACATGTGCGCTACATGTGCGCCTAGGCTAGGGGGTAAGGGAAATGTCCAGAAATGCCGGGAAATCCCTACATTCCATTACATCATCCCCCCCTTAATTCCTGCATGTCCTCATGCAGCCACATACACACATACAGTAGACCACAATTAGAAGGGAATGGTCGTCACCGAACGGCCCATCCACCAGCGCCGTTAGACCCTTGCCGAATGGGTTACATTAGGGTCCCCGCCTCCAAGTTATTCCCCTATCATCCCAAGCAATTGACTAAAGCGTCCAATTTTTTTTTGTTTTTAATTTATTTATTTGGTGTGCTTTATTTTAGTCCTAAGTACAATACTGTACGATACGATACGATATGATACGATACGACACGGTACGATAAATTACGATAAATTACGGCGAACTACGACGAACTACGACGAACGTTCGCCTTATTCCTTTCGAACTATCCAAGTCCGCCTTTATTGACACATCCCTATTTATTATTTATTAAAACAATACAATGCTTGTGACACAACAGATAAACAATCCGAACAAGATAAATATGACACAGGTGTAGCTCAGTCCACAATGCTTTCCTAAAGTGGCTATCCATACAACACAGTTTCTTTATGATACATTGTCCATACTGTACACATACTGTACACATAAGGTACACATATAGTACATAGAAAGAAATCCATCCCAAGATGCCAAGTAGTCCATATCCAAGGGTTCCAAGTAGCCCATAGCCAAGGGCTCCCAAGTAGCCCATAGCCAAGGGTTCCAAGTCACTTCTGTACTTCAAGCCCACGTCCCAAGTGCTAGTTAAGCAGACTGCGGTTGCGCGCCATGTGTACTTCAATTCCCATCCCCGAATGCAGAACCCCGAGTTCAATGCATCGAAGCGGTATGAGGCCTCATGCCACACATACCGAGGTAGGCAACCTACCCCGTCCCTTGTCCCAAAGTACACAAGATATACAGTCCCTACCATAGGTCCCGTCCCATGTATTCCCAGACACCAGGTGGGAACTCCACAACTGGAATGAGGGGGACAACCGTCCGGAGGGGCCCGTTCAAGGGAAGGTGTCGCGCAGCGCCACCTGGTCCCAAATGGGCGGGGCGAGCCCCTGGAGTCTATGATAGGTATTAACCAGCCCGGGATGGGTCTCGAATGCCTCCTGAGATTCCCATGAGTCCTCTGTGGCCCCATGGCCTGCCCACTTTACAAGGTACTCGAGAAAGGGTGTGCCATCCTCAAAATGGTAGGAGAACCCATCCTTGTCGTGCAACAGCCGGTGATCGACTAGTGCATCCACTACCCACTCCAGGTGAGTGGTGCCATCCGCTTTGGTGATGACTTTTGGGGGGCAGTATCCACGCGACTGCGCCTCCTCACGTGTCCAGTATGGCTTCAAATAGCAGACATTTATGCGGGGGTGGATGTCCAACCGGTCCGGAAGATCCAGTGTAGTGAGGTGCCGCGTCAGCGCGACGCGTCTCACGTAGGATGTGCGCGTAGTTCATGTTTCTTCGTGCCCTTTGGGATACGAGTAGATCTCGTTGTCCTTGTGTGTAGGAAAATGACTGTAATATCCTAGTGGGTCTCCTCTTGTCATCCATATCGTTATGCTCGCGAGAGCATCTCGTAGAGGGACGACGTAGCGGGATCCGCGCATAGGTGGACTAGGAACTCGGGTGGTTATCATTGTCTTTGGGGTTTGCTGCTACGAGTGAGACATCTAGCATTCTCTACATTGTTCATTATATATTGTTCTTTGGAGACTCGGACGACCTGCGTGAGGAGGGCTGCGAACTTGTAACGGATTGGAACTTCGATTCCTACCTTCGGTGTCACCCTTGCCTGAAACCCTTGCTTAGCTTGTTATAAATCTTAGTTACACGTCTCACTTCGTTAAATTGGTATCGGCGAGGCGGTTAGAGCCTCGAACCGAAGGGAGACGTAGGGAAGGTTGTAATTGCATTGTCCCATTGATATGATGGCGGTTAAACGGAAAGGAAACAAGTACTCCGGTCTCCCCCTTAAAGAGAAAGAAATTTTGGAAGGTTTGGAAAAGGAAGGTATTGAAGTCGATGATCTTTTGGAAGAGTCCGAAACGGAATTGCATCTGGCCCCATCGCCCAAACCGACCACACCCAAAACGAAACCCAAACCCACTCCTTTGAAGACACCCTTGAAGAAAAATAAGACTAAATCCCTAATTCTACGGTTATTGAAGCGGATTGAGGCCTTGGAGGGAGAACGAGCATCCAAGCGGACGTCATCCACCACTAACGTCGTGCGTGTGCCTACACCAGCCATGTTTACAGGAAAAAGAGGAAGCTTCCAATTCTTTGCTAGTAAGGTGGAATCATATGTGAACATTTCAAATGTGTCAAGGGACAAGTGGGTGGCAGTCGCGCTGCAATGTATGGAGGAGCGACCTACAAAGGTTTGGGGGACATACCTCAAAAGGAAGGAAAGGGAAGGAGGTCAAACAGAGCCAACATGGGAAGACTTTAAAAATTTTATGGGAAATCGATACGACTCTACAGATTTGGTTATGGCTGCCCGGCAAAAATTAGACCATGTTTATCAAGGGCAAGAAAGCGTTGAAAGATACATAGAAAGGTTTATTTCCTTGTTGAGTGATGTAGAAACCGAATATGACATCTGCGAAAATGATAAAATATATATGTTCCTCAAAGGCCTGAATGCTCCTATTAGAGTTGCTTGCACAGTTAACCCTCAAACTGGTGTCAGGTTCACAAGCCTCGACTCATTGTGCACTTATGTGGTGCAATATGAAAGCAACTTAAAATCAGGGGGGATGCTGAGGGGACAGGAAGGAAGGAAGGTTCTCAACGTTGTGAAGAGAACTCCAACAAGCACGCCGGCATACTTTCCGGGATTCACCCAGGGGCCTGTGCTTGGAGCCGTCGGACACAACGTTGGTGGGAAGTTAGATTCTCGGACAAGCGTCCCCTCCGAGCGCCAGTGTTATTTCTGCAAAAACTTTGGTCACGAGCAATGGCAATGTCAGGCCAAGCGGGACTACTTGCAAAGGAAGAGCAGGCGCGACAGTCAATTGCCCCCACCTCCTCCTTTCCCCTCTAATCAAGCTCGAGGTGGGCAGTGGAAGGGCCGTGGTGGCCGGGGAGCACATTGGAAGGGAAAAGGGCCGGGGCATAATCCTCAAAAGTAAATTCTGAAGCCATGGATGCCACTTGCTTGCATGTTTTGCACTCTCTTGTGGCCTCCAATTTGGTGTAATGGAATGTAGGGATTTCCCGGCATTTCTGGACATTTCCCTTACCCCCTAGCCTAGGCGCACATGTGGTGCACATGTCGTACGAGCAACGCGAGTACGCACGTGCCTAGCGTCTAGCCTTGGCTTCCTAGCCGTCGAATTCCATTGGATAGTTATGGACGTTACTCTCATAGTAGGATTCTAGGATATTTTCTAGATACTATTGTAGAGGTTTGGTGGACTAGTGCGCTACCATTGGAGGAACGTGAACACACGATCACGAACCACGGGAAGGAACGGATAGAGACGTAAGCCACGGGAAGACACGCACTCAGGTAATTTGGAAGCTTAGTAGACCACAAGTAGGGAGTGGAAGCTCCGTGAGGTGGGGGTTACTTGTAATTGGGAAGAGCGTCCAACTTGTCGGCCATCCGGCCTTGTCTCTCTCTCTCTCACAACTTGGAAATTCTCTCTAACTTGTGCATTCTACGACATCTGGTATCGGCGAGATGCCGAGTTGTTCTCTGCAAGTCTTTCGCGTGGTGGAAGGAGGAAAGTCGTAGGAGGGAGATCGTTCGATGGAAGGTCCTAACTCTCATATGTGGGCCGTAGATGTCACCGCCCTCTTCTGGGAAGTTTAAAAACCTTTCTTAGGAAGAAAGAGAATTTTTGGAAGCGTTGGAAAGCTCAGGGGAGCTGGTAGAGGACTTGATGGAGGGGGCATCTCGCGATCCGTCGCCCGCTCCGTCCACACCAAAGACAAAGAAGATCAACTTGACCAAGGAAATAAAGGAGCAGTTATTTTTGGAATTTAAGGAACAGCTTCTTGCCGAAAGGCAAGTTGGAGGGGATGGGGTGGAGGAGACTCCTCGCCCTAGTGGACAAGTAAGAGCAACTCCTCCTTCTTTGTTTTCGGGAAAGAGGGGATCTTTTTGCTATTTTGCAAGGAAGTTGGAAGGCTATGCAAAACTAACCAATGTGCCTGCAGGAAAGTGGGTGGCCTTGGGAGTGCACTTGATGGAAGAAAGACCCACAAAAGTTTGGGACACACATGTAAGGAAACTAGAAAAGGAAGGGATACATGAGCATACATTGGAATGGAAGGATTTTAAAACTTTTATGGTTAAAAGATATGATTCCACAGACACAGTGGCCATTGCCAGGGCAAAATTAGACAAAGTCTTTCAAGGAATTGAGACTGTGGAGAGATATATTGAAAGATTTATGTCTCTCTTAGCAGATGTAGAGGTTGACTATCAAATAGCCATGCAAGACCAGTTACATCTTTTTACCAAGGGTCTTAATACTCCTCTCAAACTTGCATGCACTGTGAACCCTGCAACAGGCAGTCCTTTCACTGATCTGGAAGACATTTGCACTTATGTTGTTAAATATGAGGCAAGTCTCAAAAGCACATATGTGGATGCACAGGGACCCAAGAGGAAGAGGGTCTACACCCAGACACCTCAAGTGGCAGCAGGAGTGGTGGAACTTCAACAGCCCCCTGCACCACCTTCCTTGGGTTTGGTGGGAGCACCCCCTTTTGGGTCCGGGAGAAAAATTGATTCCAGAACCTCTATTCCAAAGGATAGGGAATGCTATTTTTGTCATAAACTAGGCCACGAGTCATGGCAGTGTGTTGCTAAAAAGCAATATCTAGCTGCCAAAGCTCAAGCTAGTGGGCACACCCCATCAAATTTTCAGCCTGGATTCTATCCGAGGCAAGGAAACAATCAACCAGTGGCAGCACCACTGCAAGGTGTTCCACCTCCCTCACACATTGGGCCTAAGGGATTTAACAAGGGAAAACATTGGAAAGGGAAAGGGAAGGGCAAGGGCCCTAAACAAGATTAGTCATGAATGAAATTTATTTTTCATATTTAACTTTTCTTGTTCAGAAGTCCTTGGGAAGTTGGAATACACCTCTGATTGTTCCTGGCAAACACAAAGCTGAGACTTGTATTGAATCTTTTCTTGCTGAACGAAAAGAAAATTCACAAGTCAGTGCATGCTTTGTGATAGGCCAGAAGGTGTGGAAAAGTAGGAGTTTCTTTTTGCGGTTACGCTCTCGCGCAAACCTGAAAATTCTTGCTAGGGGCTCAAAAGGGGAATGCTTTTCTTTTCAAGGGCAGCAATGTACATTTCCTTTTTCCTTTGTTTTAGCTTATGCAGCACCCAAAGCATCTTGTCAGTTGGGTTCAACGTCAAGTGCTGCACCTCTTAACCTCACATTTCCTGTCATGACAAGGGGACAACAATGTAAAGCTTTAATGGACACCGGGGCCACACACTCTTTTGTCCGGGCAAAAGTTTTGCAAGGTTTGAGGTATAACAAGAGGACTTCACCCGTCACACTTGCTGATGGGACAGTAACACACACAAATGGGAAAGTGGATTTGAGTGTCCGGTTTGCTCCAGCTATCATTACGAGACACTCCTTTCTTGTGTGTGACTCAATAATGGAAGGAATTGACATTATTTTGGGACAGGATTGGCTAGCACCACGACATGCTAATGTTAATGTGAGAGCTGGCAAGGCTCATATTAGACACAATAACAAATGGGTCTTGTTAAACAAACATGGCAAAGGCTTGGGAAAGAAGTTGGGATGGGGAATCAAATTAGGAAACACCAGGAAAGGGAAACGGGATCATTGGAAAACCTGCTTGTTCAATGTCATGGCCAAGGATGAACATGTTGGTTGGGATGAACAAGAAGAGATGCCACCTTTGGTGGACATGGACGACCCCTCGACGGAGTCATCCGGGACTTCTTTACACAACTCTGCGCCGGGGGATACCTCGGGCACGGCCCCGGATATGGAGAGTTGCCTAGAAGTGGAGAAGGAAGTGGAAGAGGAAGAGGAAAGGGAAGAGGAAAAGGAAGAGGAAGAGGGAGAATCCGAGGTCACCACGGGTAAGCCTTCGGACCCTCTAGAGGAAATTTGTGCTAAAAAGCCTGAGCGGCTAGCACACTTGCTCCGGGAGTACAAGGACATTTTTCCAAATGGGCTACCAGGACTACCCCCACACCGACAAGTCTATCACACTATTAATGTGCAGGAAGGAATAACTCCTCCAAACCGTCCTGCTTACCGCTTGTCCGTGGAAGAAACTGAGGAATGTGAGCGAACTGTGGATGAACTACTTTCTAAGGGACACATACGCCCCTCATGTTCACCATATGCTTCACCGGTCTTGTTTGTGAGGAAGAAGGAGGGCACATACCGAATGGTTATAGACTACAGGGCATTAAATAAAATCACCATTCATGATAGGTACCCTCTCCCTCGCATAGACGACTTGCTTGATAAACTTAAAGGTGCTAAGATTTTCTCAAGTTTGGACCTCCTCAGTGGTTATCATCAAGTAAGGCTAAAGGAGGAAGACATTCCTAAAACAGCGTTTCGTACACCCTTTGGGCTGTATGAGTTCTTAGTGCTTCCTTTTGGACTCACCAACGCCCCCGCTACCTTTCAACGCCTAATGAATGAAATCTTTCATGATTTCATAAGGGAAGGGTTTGTGGTAGTGTACCTTGACGATGTTCTAATTTTCAGTCGGGATGAAGAGGAGCATTATGCTCATCTTCGGAAGGTGTTCCAACGCCTTCGGGAAAAGGAATTGTTTGCAAAACTTGCCAAATGTGAATTCTTATGCTCAGAACTCAAATACCTCGGGCATATCATTGGCAAGGATGGACTGAAAGTGGACCCCCAAAAGGTGGAGGTAGTCAAGGATTGGCCCACACCCCAAAACGTCACCGACGTGCGTAGATTTTTGGGGCTTGCAAATTATTTTCGAAAATTTATTCAGGGGTTCAGCTCACTTGCTGCTCCTTTGACTAAACTGTCCAGTAGCAAAAGTTCTTGGACTTGGGGAAAGGAGCAAGATGAGGCCCTTGCGGCTCTCAAGGATGCATTAATACAGGCACCCATACTATCACTGCCAGACCTTCGTAAACCCTTCCAGGTAATTTGTGATGCGAGTGATTTTGGGGTTGGCGCTGTACTATTGCAGGAAGGTCGAGTCATTGCTTATTACAGTAAGAAGCTCAATAGTGCAGAAAGGAACTATTCTGCAACTGAGAGGGAGTTACTTGCTGTAGTGTATGCCTTGACTGAATGGAGATGTTATGTCCTAGGGAAACAAGTCACTGTCACCACAGACCATAAGTGTAACACTTTTCTTCAGCAACATGTTGGTTTAAGCCCTCGGAGGGCACGGTGGGCTGAGAAGTTGCAGGAGTTCAACATTCTTTGGGTTTGGGAGCCTGGAAAGACTAACGTTGCGGATGCGTTGTCCAGGAACCCAGTCCTCCAGGGACAGCTCCAGGGACAACAGCAGCGCAACGTCTCCACGGAGCCCAACCCCGGGAAGGGGACCAATGCAACCTCGATGGATGGGGACGGGAGGGCCCGCTCGGGCTCCATCACCCTCGGGTCTGACGGGTGTGACACCTTCTTGGAATTGTTGAAGGGTGCTTACGCACATGATTCGTGGTTGGGAACAAGGGCAAATAGGAGAAAAGTTCACTTTACGGACGGGGTTTGGGAATTTGGAAGGGAGGGAAGAAAATATGTGCCTGCATTTTATGAAGTCCGGGATAAGGAAGGTCCAGTTGCTAGGAATCTGCGGCAGGACATATTGAAAGCTTTGCATGAACCTCCTTCTGTTGGTCATCCAGGCTTTGCGAAGATGTATGATCTAGTGAAGCGGGACTGGTGGTGGCCGGGAATGGCGGAGGATGTGCGGGAGTATGTGAAGTATTGTGATTCATGCCAGCGGGTGAAGGCCTCAAACCAGTTACCCGCGGGACTCTTACACCCTTTACAAATCCCCACAAGGAAATGGCAAAGCATCTCAATGGATTTCATCACGGGACTGCCTAAAAGCAAACACGGGCATAACGCAATATGGGTAGTGGTTGACAGGTTGAGCAAATGTGCCCACTTTGCCCCTACCACTACCAATGCAGATGCTTATGAAGTTGCTGTTCTGATGAGGGATAAAGTATGGAAGTATCACGGTTTCCCTGAGGAAATTGTTTCGGACCGAGATCCTCGGTTTGTGAATAATTTCATGAACACACTTCTAAGTCTGACGGGGTGCAAGCCGGCTCGAACTACGGCATATCATCCTCAGTCAGATGGTCAAACGGAACGGGTGAATAGGATTTTGGAAGATTTTCTGAAACACTATGTCAAGGATAACCCAAAGGAGTGGGAGGATTACCTTTCAGTGGCGGAATTTGCCTACAACAACTCTTGGCAAACTTCCCTAAACTCCACACCCTTCAGGTTAACATATGGGCAAGATCCAAATATACCGTTTGCGGTGGGACACATGGAGGGCACTAAGGTGGATAGGGCTGATCTCTTCATGAGAAAAATGCAAGACAAAATCACCCTTGCAAGGAAGTGTTTGCGTGCAGCTCAAGACCGTCAGACGGCCTATGCCAACCGGCATAGGAGGGAGGCCATCTACCAGGAAGGGGACTATGTCCTCCTTTCAACCCGTGCGGCCCCCACGCTAACTTCAAACAGATTCAGCAAGCTGCAGCCCAGGCACGTGGGACCCTTCAGGGTCATGGCGGTCACGCCCGACAACGTTAACTTCGTCACACTGGATCTTCCGGACCGGCTGGACATCCACCCCCGCATAAATGTCTGCTATTTGAAGCCATACTGGACACGTGAGGAGGCGCAGTCGCGTGGATACTGCCCCCCAAAAGTCATCACCAAAGCGGATGGCACCACTCACCTGGAGTGGGTAGTGGATGCACTAGTCGATCACCGGCTGTTGCACGACAAGGATGGGTACTCCTACCATTTTGAGGATGGCACACCCTTTCTCGAGTACCTTGTAAAGTGGGCAGGCCATGGGGCCACAGAGGACTCATGGGAATCTCAGGAGGCATTCGAGACCCATCCCGGGCTGGTTAATACCTATCATAGACTCCAGGGGCTCGCCCCGCCCATTTGGGACCAGGTGGCGCTGCGCGACACCTTCCCTTGAACGGGCCCCTCCGGACGGTTGTCCCCCTCATTCCACTTGTGGAGTTCCCACCTGGTGTCTGGGAATACATGGGACGGGACCTATGGTAGGGACTGTATATCTTGTGTACTTTGGGACAAGGGACGGGGTAGGTTGCCTACCTCGGTATGTGTGGCATGAGGCCTCATACCGCTTCGATGCATTGAACTCGGGGTTCTGCATTCAGGGATGGGAATTGAAGTACACATGGCGCGCAACCGCAGTCTGCTCAACTAGCACTTGGGGCGTGGGCTTGAAGTACAGAAGTGACTTGGAACCCTTGGATATGGGCTACTTGGAACCCTTGGATATGGGCTACTTGGAACCCTTGGATATGGACTACTTGGCATCTTGGGATGGATTTCTTTCTATGTACTATATGTGTACCTTATGTGTACAGTATGTGTACAGTATGGACAATGTATCATAAAGAAACTGTGTTGTATGGATAGCCACTTTAGGAAAGCATTGTGAACTGAGCTACACCTGTGTCATATTTATCTTGTTCGGATTGTTTATCGGTTGTGTCACAAGCATTGTATTGTTTTAATAAATAATAAATAGGGATGTGTCAATAAAGGCGGACTTGGATAGTTCGAAAGGAATAAGGCGAACGTTCGTCGTAGTTCGCCGTAATTTATCGTAATTATCGTACCGTGTCGTATCGTATCGTACAGTATTGTACTTAGGACGGGAATAAAGCACACCTAATAAATAAATTAAAAACAAAAAAAAATGGACGCTTTAGTCAATTGCTTGGGATGATAGGGGAATAACTTGGAGGCGGGGACCCTACTGTAACCCATTCGGCAAGGGTCTAACGGCGCTGGTGGATGGGCCGTTCGGTGACGACCATTCCCTTATAATTGTGGTCTACTGTATGTGTGTATGTGGCTGCATGAGGACATGCAGGAATTAAGGGGGGGATGATGTAATGGAATGTAGGGATTTCCCGGCATTTCTGGACATTTCCCTTACCCCCTAGCCTAGGCGCACATGTGGTGCACATGTCGTACGAGCAACGCGAGTACGCACGTGCCTAGCGTCTAGCCTTGGCTTCCTAGCCGTCGAATTCCATTGGATAGTTATGGACGTTACTCTCATAGTAGGATTCTAGGATATTTTCTAGATACTATTGTAGAGGTTTGGTGGACTAGTGCGCTACCATTGGAGGAACGTGAACACACGATCACGAACCACGGGAAGGAACGGATAGAGACGTAAGCCACGGGAAGACACGCACTCAGGTAATTTGGAAGCTTAGTAGACCACAAGTAGGGAGTGGAAGCTCCGTGAGGTGGGGGTTACTTGTAATTGGGAAGAGCGTCCAACTTGTCGGCCATCCGGCCTTGTCTCTCTCTCTCTCACAACTTGGAAATTCTCTCTAACTTGTGCATTCTACGACATTTGGGAAAGGAAGGGGTGAACCTTGTGGTGCCAAATGTTAGGAAGGCTGAATCTGAGATTTCCAAGTTTTTATGGGAACAAAGGTGCAACCCGTCCCTCACTTGTTGTTTCATTGTGGGAAGGAAAACTTGGAAAAGTAAGAGTCTCTATGCTCACCGTATGCAAGGAAGGATTGTGGAAGTGTGTTCAGGAAGGAAGGGACAGGCGGTGGACATGAATGGTCAAACTAGTGTATACCCATTCTCTTTTGTATGTTGTGTGGTTCCCCCAAGACCCACACTCACCATGGGAAGTGTTACTACTGACTCTCCGCTAGCTATGACCTTTCCGGCGAATGTTAAGGGGAAAATCCTTTCAGTGTTGTTTGATAGTGGGGCATCTCATTCGTTTATTAAAAGTGATACCTTGCAAGGGCTAGGGGTGCGATACAAACCCGCATGCATATCCGTGACTCTTGCTGATGGAAGTGTGTCCGATACGAAAGGAACGGTAGATGTGTCGTTTACACTCAAGCCTGGTATAACTTCCCGTCACAACTTCATTGTAAGCCCTGCCATGATTGATGGGGTAGACATGATTTTGGGGCAGGACTGGATGGAAGAAAGAGGAGTCTCAATTGATTTTTGTGTAAAGGCTGCTCAATTTAGACATAATGGGAAGTGGGTCACCCTAAAACACGCAAATTCATCGTTGCCAGTGGGGCCAAAACTTGTTTGGGGTTTACAAGCACAAGAGAGGAAGGAAGGAAGGAAGGATAGGAATGGAAAAGGATGGAAGGGTCAAGATGTTTGGAAGGTTTGTTTGTATACTGTGCTTGTGAATGAGCAGGCTGAACTGGTGGACATCACCGGGGAGGACGCCTCAAGTGAGGCCGACTTGGCGGACACCGACAAATCTATGGACGACACCCCCGTCGTCACAAAACCCCCCAGTAGTGCCGGTATGACTTTCACTCATCAAATAAATGACATGTTGGAAGGCAAGCCACAGGCCCTGAAAGACTTGTTACTTGCAAATGAGGACTTGTTTGCAAAACAACTCCCGGGGTTACCCCCGGAGCGGGAAGTGTTTCACACAATAAATTTGGAAGAAGGACATCGGCCCCCCAATAGGCCCGCGTACCGTCTTGCTCCAAGTGAGCTTGCGGAATGCGAAAAAACGGTTGATGAGTTGTTAAAATTGGGATTGATCAGGCCAAGTTGCTCACCATTTGCATCACCTGTTTTGTTTGTTAGAAAGAAGGATGGAAGTTTGCGTATGGTAATAGACTACCGTCCCCTGAATAAAATTACCATCTCGGATAGGTACCCTCTCCCCAGAATTGACGATCTGTTGGATAGGCTTAAGGGAGCCAAGGTGTTTTCGAGCTTGGACTTGTTGTCTGGGTACCATCAAGTGCGACTTCGCAAGGAGGATGTGCCTAAAACTGCCTTCAGGACCCCTTTTGGCTTGTACGAATTTCTTGTACTTCCCTTTGGTTTGACCAACGCGCCCGCGACATTTCAACGGCTTATGAATGAGGTTTTTCACGACTTTATAAGGGAAGGCTTTGTGGTTGTATACTTGGATGATGTGCTCATTTATAGCAAAACGGAAGAGGAACACCTTCTGCAGTTGGACAGAGTTTTCACCCGTCTACGCGAACACCAACTCCTGGCAAAACTTGTCAAATGCTCTTTCTTTGAGAAACAATTGAAATACTTGGGACACATCATTGGGGAAAATGGGTTGGAAGTGGATATGGATAAAGTCAAGGTGGTGCAGGAGTGGCCTACGCCCACAAACGTAACGGAAGTTAGGAGGTTTCTTGGGTTGTCTAATTACTTTCGAAAGTTTATTCAGAACTACAGTATCCTGGCAACCCCATTGACAGCTCTCTCTAGGGCAAAAGCACCTTGGAAGTGGGGACAGGAACAACAGGAAGCATTTGACAACATAAAGGAAGCTTTGGTAAGTGCCCCTATCTTAACACTCCCGGACGTACGTCGGCCATTTAAGGTAGTGTGCGATGCATGCGATTACGGCGTGGGAGCTGTGCTATTTCAAGATGGGAAGGTTTGTGCGTATTTCAGTAAAAAGTTGGGAGCAAGCGAGAGGAACTACAGTGCCACGGAACGGGAGTTATTGGCTGTAGTGTATGCTCTCACGGAATGGAGATGTTATTTGTTAGGTAAGCCAGTAACGGTGGTGACGGATCACAAGTGCAACACCTTTTTGGGTCAACAGGTGGGGCTTAGTCCTCGGAGGGCTCGGTGGGCCGAGCGCCTGCAGGAGTTTGAGATTGAATGGGTATGGGAACCGGGCAAGACCAACATTGCGGATCCGCTCTCCAGGTGTCACTTCACTCAACACCCTGGACCTGGGGGGAGGGACAATGGGGCTGCTGTGGCCGGGGCTGCCCTCCGGCGCAAGCGTCGGCGCACCAGTCCGGACTCCCTCACCCCCTCCAGCCGGGATGTCGAGGGTACCCTCACAGCTCGGGTCCGCAAGGTCCCCAAGGTCACGCTCCCGGGGCCCGCTCACGAGACCCCAAGCTCCCTCGGCACGATGGAGCAAATCGGGTTGGCCAGCCCGAGTGAGCTTACCCGCGAGACCGATGGGTACGAATCCCTACTTGGCAAACTTGAGAAGGCTTACACATACGATCCGTGGTTGGCAGCGCGTGCGAATAGAAGGAAGGTTAGTCTAAAGGGAGGCTTTTGGGAGAGGAATGGACGGAAATATGTTCCTGCATTGTTTGAGGAAAGGAAAGATGGGGAACTTGTCGTGGAGAACCTACGACGTGGAATTTTGGAAGCTTTACATGATCCACCTCATGTTGGTCACCCTGGAGTAACTCGCATGTACGAGCTTGTAACAAGGGAATGGTATTGGCCGGGAATGTATGAGGATGTCAAAGCCTATGTTGCTCATTGTGACTCTTGTCAACGAGTCAAGGCTCGGAATACTTTGCCTGCTGGTCTTCTTCACCCCTTACAAATACCAGCAAGGAAGTGGCAAAGTGTGTCTATGGACTTTATTACTAACCTCCCAATGACCCCAAGTGGACATGATGCGATTTGGGTTGTTGTGGATAGGCTTAGCAAGTGTGCTCATTTTGCTGCTACAACCATGAATGCTGATGCTTATACTGTAGCACAATTGCTAAGGACACGGGTGTGCATGTATCATGGGTATCCGGAGGAAATTGTTTCTGATCGGGATCCCCGCTTTGTGAGTAAGTTTATGAAGGCATTACATGAACTTACGGGATGTCGACCTGCCCTTTCAACTGCCTTCCATCCTCAAACGGATGGTCAAACCGAAAGGACAAACCGCATCTTGGGAGATTATCTGAAACACTATGTGGCGGATCATGGGAAGGACTGGGATAGTTACTTGCCTGAAGCAGAATTCGCATATAACAACGCATGGCAAACCTCAATAAACACCACACCCTTTCGGCTCACGTATGGCCAAGATCCAAACGTGCCGTTTGCGAATGGCCACTTGGGCAAAACTGGAATTGGGAATGCGGATGAGTTTGTGCGGAAGATGGGCTCAGACATCCGACGGGCACAAAAGTTTTTGGCTGCAGCCCAAGACCGTCAGGCCGCCTATGCGAATAGGCGCCGTAGCAATGTCACCTTCACCACCGGTGACTTCGTGCTGGTGGACCGGGACTTCTTTGCAGTGCACCGCAAACTTCCACACAAGTTTGCGCCTCGCCGCGTGGGGCCCTTCAAGGTCCTTGACTCTCCCGGTCCCAATGCTTACCGTCTGGACTTCCCCGACGGCTACGACCACTACCACCCCGTAGTCAATGTGAATTTCCTCACCCTCTACCGCACTGCAGAGGGCGCCCGCGTGCGCACGCCGCCGCCGCCCCCGCACCTCGTCAACAATCACATTGAGTATGAGGTTGAGACCATTCTGGATCACAAGCCGCGCACCGATGACCGCGGCCGTGCTCTGTACGACCCGGACGGGTCCCCTCATCTGCAGTATCTCGTCCGCTGGAAGGGCCACGATCCCAGCGAGGACAGTTGGGAGCCACTCAACCATTTCACGCGTTGCCACAAGAAAGTGGAAGAATACAGAGAGAGTCACGGGCTCCCGCCATTGCCTCCCAAGGGCATGACTCCTAGGGTCCACCCTTAGGGTCCCGTCGACCGGTTGGCCCTCCTTGGAGGGGTCTCTCTGTATGGCCATATGGACTTTGGATAGGCTTGGGTAAGGCTGCCTTACCCGGTAGGGTTGACCATGGGTCCCTTACCTGGATAGATTTTTGTGCACATTAGGTGTATGGCCTTTTCACTTCACTACCACACCTGATCAATATGGTGCAATACTGGCGTAATACTGGACTATATGTGGAAATTGGACTCCCCTTGGACTCTGGACTTTTGGACATCTGGACTTTTAGCTCTGCCCTTGTGTCTCATTTTGGCTGTTCATCATGTGGACTTTCGTTTTTCTTTCAGTGTTTTGTCTTTTGTTCTGTTAGTCATGCCTGATCCTTGTTCTTATTGCATTATGGTGGGGACCCCGATACGCAGCATTCGGCTGGGGTCTGGCAACACGGGAGGCGGGTTGCCCGTAGGTCTAAGTCTGAGTCTCCGCATGTTGGAAGGTCTTGTTCCTTTGTTTGTCATGTCTGTTTGTTGTTGCGCTCTGCCTTCTGCGCGGGGACGCACAGGAATAAGGGGGGGAGTATGTAGTGAGGTGCCGCGTCAGCGCGACGCGTCTCACGTAGGATGTGCGCGTAGTTCATGTTTCTTCGTGCCCTTTGGGATACGAGTAGATCTCGTTGTCCTTGTGTGTAGGAAAATGACTGTAATATCCTAGTGGGTCTCCTCTTGTCATCCATATCGTTATGCTCGCGAGAGCATCTCGTAGAGGGACGACGTAGCGGGATCCGCGCATAGGTGGACTAGGAACTCGGGTGGTTATCATTGTCTTTGGGGTTTGCTGCTACGAGTGAGACATCTAGCATTCTCTACATTGTTCATTATATATTGTTCTTTGGAGACTCGGACGACCTGCGTGAGGAGGGCTGCGAACTTGTAACGGATTGGAACTTCGATTCCTACCTTCGGTGTCACCCTTGCCTGAAACCCTTGCTTAGCTTGTTATAAATCTTAGTTACACGTCTCACTTCGTTAAATCCAGTGTGACGAAGTTAACGTTGTCGGGCGTGACCGCCATGACCCTGAAGGGTCCCACGTGCCTGGGCTGCAGCTTGCTGAATCTGTTTGAAGTTAGCGTGGGGGCCGCACGGGTTGAAAGGAGGACATAGTCCCCTTCCTGGTAGATGGCCTCCCTCCTATGCCGGTTGGCATAGGCCGTCTGACGGTCTTGAGCTGCACGCAAACACTTCCTTGCAAGGGTGATTTTGTCTTGCATTTTTCTCATGAAGAGATCAGCCCTATCCACCTTAGTGCCCTCCATGTGTCCCACCGCAAACGGTATATTTGGATCTTGCCCATATGTTAACCTGAAGGGTGTGGAGTTTAGGGAAGTTTGCCAAGAGTTGTTGTAGGCAAATTCCGCCACTGAAAGGTAATCCTCCCACTCCTTTGGGTTATCCTTGACATAGTGTTTCAGAAAATCTTCCAAGATCCTATTCACCCGTTCCGTTTGACCATCTGACTGAGGATGATATGCCGTAGTTCGAGCCGGCTTGCACCCCGTCAGACTTAGAAGTGTGTTCATGAAATTATTCACAAACCGAGGATCTCGGTCCGAAACAATTTCCTCAGGGAACCCGTGATACTTCCATACTTTATCCCTCATCAGAACAGCAACTTCATAAGCATCTGCATTGGTAGTGGTAGGGGCAAAGTGGGCACATTTGCTCAACCTGTCAACCACTACCCATATTGCGTTATGCCCGTGTTTGCTTTTAGGCAGTCCCGTGATGAAATCCATTGAGATGCTTTGCCATTTCCTTGTGGGGATTTGTAAAGGGTGTAAGAGTCCTGCGGGTAACTGGTTTGAGGCCTTCACCCGCTGGCATGAATCACAATACTTCACATACTCCCGCACATCCTCCGCCATTCCCGGCCACCACCAGTCCCGCTTCACTAGATCATACATCTTCGCAAAGCCTGGATGACCAACAGAAGGAGGTTCATGCAAAGCTTTCAATATGTCCTGCCGCAGATTCCTAGCAACTGGACCTTCCTTATCCCGGACTTCATAAAATGCGGGCACATATTTTCTTCCCTCCCTTCCAAATTCCCAAACCCCATCCGTAAAGTGAACTTTTCTCCTATTTGCCCTTGTTCCCAACCACGAATCATGTGCGTAAGCACCCTTCAACAATTCCAAGAAGGTGTCACACCCGTCAGACCCGAGGGTGATGGAGCCCGAGCGGGCCCTCCCGTCCCCATCCATCGAGGTTGCATTGATCCCCTTCCCGGGGTTGGGCTCCGTGGAGACGTTGCGCTGCTGTTGTCCCTGGAGCTGTCCCTGGAGGACTGGGTTCCTGGACAACGCATCCGCAACGTTAGTCTTTCCAGGCTCCCAAACCCAAAGAATGTTGAACTCCTGCAACTTCTCAGCCCACCGTGCCCTCCGAGGGCTTAAACCAACCTGTTGCTGAAGAAAAGTGTTACACTTATGGTCTGTGGTGACAGTGACTTGTTTCCCTAGGACATAACATCTCCATTCAATCAAGGCATACACTACAGCAAGTAACTCCCTCTCAGTTGCAGAATAGTTCCTTTCTGCACTATTGAGCTTCTTACTGTAATAAGCAATGACTTGACCTTCCTGCAATAGTACAGCGCCAACCCCAAAATCACTCGCATCACAAATTACCTGGAAGGGTTTACGAAGGTCTGGCAGTGATAGTATGGGTGCCTGTATTAATGCATCCTTGAGAGCCGCAAGGGCCTCATCTTGCTCCTTTCCCCAAGTCCAAGAACTTTTGCTACTGGACAGTTTAGTCAAAGGAGCAGCAAGTGAGCTGAACCCCTGAATAAATTTTCGAAAATAATTTGCAAGCCCCAAAAATCTACGCACGTCGGTGACGTTTTGGGGTGTGGGCCAATCCTTGACTACCTCCACCTTTTGGGGGTCCACTTTCAGTCCATCCTTGCCAATGATATGCCCCAGGTATTTGAGTTCTGAGCATAAGAATTCACATTTGGCAAGTTTTGCAAACAATTCCTTTTCCCGAAGGCGTTGGAACACCTTCCGAAGATGAGCATAATGCTCCTCTTCATCCCGACTAAAAATTAGAACATCGTCAAGGTACACTACCACAAACCCTTCCCTTATGAAATCATGAAAGATTTCATTCATTAGGCGTTGAAAGGTAGCGGGGGCGTTGGTGAGTCCAAAAGGAAGCACTAAGAACTCATACAGCCCAAAGGGTGTACGAAACGCTGTTTTAGGAATGTCTTCCTCCTTTAGCCTTACTTGATGATAACCACTGAGGAGGTCCAGACTTGAGAAAATCTTAGCACCTTTAAGTTTATCAAGCAAGTCGTCTATGCGAGGGAGAGGGTACCTATCATGAATGGTGATTTTATTTAATGCCCTGTAGTCTATAACCATTCGGTATGTGCCCTCCTTCTTCCTCACAAACAAGACCGGTGAAGCATATGGTGAACATGAGGGGCGTATGTGTCCCTTAGAAAGTAGTTCATCCACAGTTCGCTCACATTCCTCAGTTTCTTCCACGGACAAGCGGTAAGCAGGACGGTTTGGAGGAGTTATTCCTTCCTGCACATTAATAGTGTGATAGACTTGTCGGTGTGGGGGTAGTCCTGGTAGCCCAGTTGGAAAAATGTCCTTGTACTCCCGGAGCAAGTGTGCTAGCCGCTCAGGCTTTTTAGCACAAATTTCCTCTAGAGGGTCCGAAGGCTTACCCGTGGTGACCTCGGATTCTCCCTCTTCCTCTTCCTTTTCCTCTTCCCTTTCCTCTTCCTCTTCCACTTCCTTCTCCACTTCTAGGCAACTCTCCATATCCGGGGCCGTGCCCGAGGTATCCCCCGGCGCAGAGTTGTGTAAGGAAGTCCCGGATGACTCCGTCGAGGGGTCGTCCATGTCCACCAAAGGTGGCATCTCTTCCTGTTCATCCCAACCAACATGTTCATCCTTGGCCATGACATTGAACAAGCAGGTTTTCCAATGATCCCGTTTCCCTTTCCTGGTGTTTCCTAATTTGATTCCCCATCCCAACTTCTTTCCCAAGCCTTTGCCATGTTTGTTTAACAAGACCCATTTGTTATTGTGTCTAATATGAGCCTTGCCAGCTCTCACATTAACATTAGCATGTCGTGGTGCTAGCCAATCCCGTCCCAAAATAATGTCAATTCCTTCCATTATTGAGTCACACACAAGAAAGGAGTGTCTCGTAATGATAGATGGAGCAAACCGGACACTCAAATCCACTTTCCCATTTGTGTGTGTTACTGTCCCATCAGCAAGTGTGACGGGTGAAGTCCTCTTGTTATACCTCAAACCTTGCAAAACTTTTTCCCGGACAAAAGAGTGTGTGGCCCCGGTGTCCATTAAAGCTTTACATTGTTGTCCCCTTGTCATGACAGGAAATGTGAGGTTAAGAGGTGCAGCACTTGACGTTGAACCCAACTGACAAGATGCTTTGGGTGCTGCAGAAGCTAAAACAAAGGAAAAAGGAAATGTACATTGCTGCCCTTGAAAAGAAAAGCATTCCCCTTTTGAGCCCCTAGCAAGAATTTTCAGGTTTGCGCGAGAGCGTAACCTGAAAAAGAAACTCCTACTTTTCCACACCTTCTGGCCTATCACAAAGCATGCACTGACTTGTGAATTTTCTTTTCGTTCAGCAAGAAAAGATTCAATACAAGTCTCAGCTTTGTGTTTGCCAGGAACAATCAGAGGTGTATTCCAACTTCCCAAGGACTTCTGAACAAGAAAAGTTAAATATGAAAAACAAATTTCATTCATGACTAATCTTGTTTAGGGCCCTTGCCCTTCCCTTTCCCTTTCCAATGTTTTCCCTTGTTAAATCCCTTAGGCCCAATGTGTGAGGGAGGTGAAACACCTTGCAGTGGTGCTGCCACTGGTTGATTTTTTCCTTGCCTCGGATAGAATCCAGGCTGAAAATTTGATGGGGTGTGCCCACTAGCTTGAGCTTTGGCAGCTAGATATTGCTTTTTAGCAACACACTGCCATGACTCGTGGCCTAGTTTATGACAAAAATAGCATTCCCTATCCTTTGGAATAGAGGTTCTGGAATCAATTTTTCTCCCGGACCCAAAAGGGGGTGCTCCCACCAAACCCAAGGAAGGTGGTGCAGGGGGCTGTTGTTCCACCACTCCTGCTGCCACTTGAGGTGTCTGGGTGTAGACCCTCTTCCTCTTGGGTCCCTGTGCATCCACATATGTGCTTTTGAGACTTGCCTCATATTTAACAACATAAGTGCAAATGTCTTCCAGATCAGTGAAAGGACTGCCTGTTGCAGGGTTCACAGTGCATGCAAGTTTGAGAGGAGTATTAAGACCCTTGGTAAAAAGATGTAACTGGTCTTGCATGGCTATTTGATAGTCAACCTCTACATCTGCTAAGAGAGACATAAATCTTTCAATATATCTCTCGACAGTCTCATTTCCTTGAAAGACTTTGTCTAATTTTGCCCTGGCAATGGCCACTGTGTCTGTGGAATCATATCTTTTAACCATAAAAGTTTTAAAATCCTTCCATTCCAATGTATGCTCATGTATCCCTTCCTTTTCTAGTTTCCTTACATGTGTGTCCCAAACTTTTGTGGGTCTTTCTTCCATCAATTGCACTCCCAAGGCCACCCACTTTCCTGCAGGCACATTGGTTAGTTTTGCATAGTCTTCCAACTTCCTTGCAAAATAGCAAAAAGATCCCCTCTTTCCCGAAAACAAAGAAGGAGGAGTTGCTCTTACTTGTCCACTAGGGCGAGGAGTCTCCTCCACCCCATCCCCTCCAACTTACCTTTCGGCAAGAAGCTTTTCCTTAAATTCCAAAAATAACTGCTCCTTTATTTTATTGGTCAACTTGATCTTCTTTGTCTTTGGTGTGGACGGAGCGGGCGACGGATCGCGAGATGCCCCCTCCATCAAGTCCTCTACCAGCTCCCCTGAGCTTTCCAACGCTTCCAAAAATTCTCTTTCTTCCGAAGAAAGGTTTTTAAACTTCCCAGAAGAGGGCGGTGACATCTACGGCCCACATATGAGAGTTGGCACCTTCCATCGAACGATCTCCCTCCTACGACTTTCCTCCTTCCACCACGCGAAAGACTTGCAGAGAACAATTCGGCATCTCGCCGATACCAGATGTCGTAGAATGCACAAGTTAGAGAGAATTTCCAAGTTGTGAGAGAGAGAGAGAGAGACAAGGCCGGATGGCCGACAAGTTGGACGCTCTTTCCAATTACAAGTAACCCCCACCTCACGGAGCTTCCACTCCCTACTTGTGGTCTACTAAGCTTCCAAATTACCTGAATGCGTGTCTTCCCGTGGCTTACGTCTCTATCCGTTCCTTCCCGTGGTTCGTGATCGTGTGTTCACGTTCCTCCAATGGTAGCGCACTAGTCCACCAAACCTCTACAATAGTATCTAGAAAATATCCTAGAATCCTACTATGAGAGTAACGTCCATAACTATCCAATGGAATTCGACGGCTAGGAAGCCAAGGCTAGACGCTAGGCAAGTGCGTACTCGCGTTGCTCGTACGACATGTGCGCTACATGTGCGCCTAGGCTAGGGGGTAAGGGAAATGTCCAGAAATGCCGGGAAATCCCTACATTCCATTACAAAAGCGTGCAACCAAGTGTGGCCTCATTAGCCATGAATATGCAAGCTTGTATTACGTTTTCACATGTAAACGCAATGTTAGTGACATTATTTAAGATTGTTATTACTATTGCAGCTGGAAGGGTGGGGTCGCACATTGCGTCGCATTAAAGTCGCAATCATGCAAGTCGTAATCATGTACACCCATGCAACAATTTTCACACATTCAGACACTGCAGCAGGTGAGGAAGGCAAGACAGAAAATTTCGTGTGCAGAGCAGTTACACATATTGCCTGGCTCGTCCACATTTTGGAAATCGAAAATGCCATTCCCTGGCTATTGTCTACCCACCCCAGTCCTGCTTTATG
The DNA here is from genome assembly GCA_002005505.1 of Botryococcus braunii. Lineage (NCBI taxonomy): Eukaryota > Viridiplantae > Chlorophyta > Trebouxiophyceae > Botryococcus > Botryococcus braunii. The sequence continues at coordinate 76,290 of MVGU01000981.1, forward strand.
CATATGGAAATATGCGTTAAGTACCAATCCAGGAAGGGTGTCACTCCCGGGACAGCCTTGCATCACAAAATCTACCTTTGAAGCCTTCCATCTTTATAGAAATGTTCGCACAGCTCCCTTCACAACGAAATTTTTTATAGGACCCTCAAATCCCAGGTGTGTCCACAGCTGGTCTGCACTAGCCAAGACGGCACCTGTAATGTGGGCCTTGCTGATAGCAGTCGTAAATGTCTTGACAATACCTTCATCTTGCACAGTTTCTGCCACGAACACGCAACACAACAGTTTCTCAACCTGAACTTCTATACTGCAGGTGCTAGGGATATCCACAAACACACTCGTCCACTGTTGTAACAGTCTATCAGTGTTTAACATGATACCAAAACAGCTTCAACCACGCATCGGTCAAAAACCTGCAAAGACAAGCACCCGATTGTCAAGAACCTAAACAGCACGCTAGCAAGACTAGTGGCCTAGTGGAGTGTCTAGGTGCAATCATGCATACATGTAATAAAGTCATTGCTGCATTTCTTCCAGATTGAAGTTCATGCTTACAGAGTCAAGCTTCAAGATTCAAGATTCCAGATTGAAGATTCCAGATTCATTGTGGCTTAGCATTATGCTTTTTGGGATGCGCTGCCGATTCTTCCTGCACCGCCCAACAACTGTTATGTTCAATTCTACAATGTGCTGGCTGAACTGGGCAACACGTTCAAACTCGCCATCCTCGACTCAACCCCACTTTTGCACTCTGTGTTTCGTAACCTCTCATGTCAGCCCCACCAATGCACCTGACATTCATCACCACACACAGTATGACATTGGCTGCTGCAGACAAGGTTCAAGAGTGGTGGTTCAAGATTCCAGATTCAAGGTTCTAATGCCACCATGCTGTATGTGACGTGCTTCTGCTAGTGATATGCTGAACTTTACAATATACTTGCTGAACTTGCACCATGTTCAACACCCCTATCCTTGCAGATCTCCTGCGTTTGTCCTCTCTTACGACTCCCACCTTTATTAGGGTCATGATACCACAGTGTGCATCGTACTCCTCATACACCTTACACTTTCTACTTGTATGTTTTGCTACTGTTTTGCTATTGTTTCTCCAACCTACTAGACAGTCTTGCATCTAATCAGGCTGTGGCTTTACCGGCATGCTCTGCAGTGCTTTTGGCTACGTACCATCGTTCGATCTGCATCTGCGACCTCCCCACTTACGTTTTGCTACTGTTTTGCTATTGTTTCTCCAACCTACTACACAGTCTTGCATATAATGTGGCTTTCCCTGCATGCTCTGCAGTGCTTTTGGCTACGTATACACGGAACACAACAGTTTCTGAACCTGAACTTCTATACTGCAGGTGCTAGGGATATGCACAAACACGCTCGTCCACTGTTGTAACAGTCTATTAGTGTTTAACATGATACCAAAACAGCTTCAACCACGCATCGATCAAAAACCTGAACAGCACCTTGGCAAAGACTAGCGCATCTCCACCTGTCTAGGTGTAATCATGCACACATGTAATAAAATCATTGCTGCATTTGCTCCGAATTACAGTTCATGCTCACAGAGTCAAGCTTCAAGATTCAAGATTCTTGCTTCAAGAGTCCAGATTCATTGTGGCTTAGCATTATGCTTTTTGGGTAGCTGCCGACTCTTCCTGCACCGCCCAACAACTTTCATGTTCAATTCTACAATGCACTCGCTGAACTTCGCAACACGTTCAAATTGTCATCCTTGATTCAACCCCGCTATTGCACTATGTGTTTCGTAACCTCACATGTCAGCCCCACCAATGCACCTGACATACATCACCACACACAGTATGACATTGGCTGCTGCAGACAAGGTTCAAGAGTGGTGGTTCAAGATTCCAGATTCAAGGTTCTAATGCCACCATGCTTTATGTGACGTGCTTCTGCTAGTGATATGCTGAACTTTACAATATACTTGCTGAATTTGCACCATGTTCAATACCCCCATCCTTGCAGATATCCTGCGTTTGTCCTCTCTTACAACTCCCACCTTTATTAGGGTCATGATACCACAGTGTGCATCGTTCTCCTCATACACCTTACACTTTCTGCTTGTATGTTTTGCTACTGTTTTGCTATTGTTTCTCCAACCTACTACACAGTCTTGCATCTAATCAGGCTGTGGCTTTACCTGCATGCTCTGCAGTGCTTTTGGCTACGTACCATCGTTCGATCTGCATCTGCGACGTCCCCACTTGCGTTTTGCTACTGTTTTGCTATTGTTTCTCCAACCTACTACACAGTCTTGCATCTAATCAGGCTGTGACTTTACCTGCATGCTCTGCAGTGCTTTTGGCTACGTACCATCGTTCGATCTGCATCTGCGACCTCCCCACTTACATTCAGATCTTTATTGACAGTCGTCACATCCACTTCTACCAAACTGTGCTCCGGCTCTGCCAACTTCGTGACGCACGAGCCTTTTGGTGATAGATCCAAAGCGAGTCCAAAATGAACTGTTGTTTTGCTGATATACACCATTGAAATGCATGGTATGGATCACCAAAATGACTAAACAGAGCCGAGTTCTTTACGACCTGCAGTTCAACTTGCTTGCGTTGCGATCAGGTATTGCATAACGCTTACTTCCGACAAGTGTATACAATCAGAACAGATAAAACTGAAATTCAGAAGGTAGCAGAAGCGGCGCAGGAGGCGAAGCTCGGACGCAGGGAAAGGCACTTCGGGATGCCAAAGTACGGACGCTGGGACAGACACAACACGGCTTCTTGTCCCGCTAGTTTTTCCCTTACCAAGCCGTAACATGCTTCCCACAGTTTTTCGTTCGTCACGTCATGTTCTGAAGGAACCGCAACCTCGCATCGTCAACTCGTCACACCAGCGGCTCCACCACCTTGCTAACGCTCATTCCCCTCCCCAATACTAGTTTATGCTGCTGCGACGGCGACTGCTTTCCCCAACTATTTGTAAACTTGTCAACGCCTGTGTCCTTGCCAAGTCTGCACCTCAGCCTGCCGACGTCCCAAGCTGTCAGCAACAAAGCACATGACAGATTCACATGAATGAGTGGCAGTATGGCACGCCGTGCAGCCCCCCTTGACAGCGCAGCAATACCAGCACATGGCACGGTCACGTGGCACGAATTGGCCTCTGCGGCGCCTCCACAGCGCGGCGTCACCCTGCAATACAAAGCTGTACAAAGGCTGTACAAAAGCCTCCGCTCAGGCTGCCACGCCGCCCCTTCCCATCTTCCCACGTTAGATTTGCGATTTAAAGGGCTTACGGATGGTTTCCGGACCTCGGAGCTACACCGCATCTCGGCGGAGCTGAGGCCTGCTTATTTCTAAGACAGTTGGCAACCGAATTTATTCGGAAATTATTTGTCTCCCCTACCAAAACGCGTAGATTCTTACGCGGCCGAGGCGTTACCTCCGCGTCCCCATTATCAGCCTCCCCAGCGGGCATCCAAGGCAACCGCCCCCCGGCTGGGGAAAACCTGCACCCCAGAGGGGGCAGGTTAATTACATCAACCCAGCCCAGAGGGCCTGATGAGATGCAAACGAATAAACCAACGGTATATGAGAACCTGGTTGAAAGAATATTATGATATAACACAGATAACCATACTAATATCTGGATAATGAAAATGAAAACGGCGAAACGGCGGGCGGAATTCAAGGGGAAAAAGGAGAGTGCAATGTGGGTAGGGAAGGCCAGATAGGCCTGTCCCGGGGGAAGAGGTCGCAGTTGTGTGGAGAGGAAAGTGGAGAATAAGATATGGGAAAAGGGAAGGAGGGTGTGGGGAAGGCGAGGACGGACAGGAAGGGAAGTGGTAAAGATGGGGAAGCTTCGAGGAGACTTAGATCGACGAGGCGGTTCGGGGAAGAGGCGGAGAAAGGTAAGTGAGGGGTGGGAATGGATGTGAGATGATGGAGGATGTAGAAATTGAAAGACGATAGAAAGAATTGGATAGGGGATTGGGTTGGAGCGCAGGTGGCGATGTGGAGCGCGTAGTGAGGGACTTACGAGATTTGAAGAGGAGCGGTAGGAAAGTTGTAGTCGAGGTCGCGCACGTTTATGGGCACTTTTATTGTAGGTGTGCAAACACAGCTGCTCTGGAGGTGTGAGTATTATGGTGGAGAGCAGGAGTTGGTGTGGGAGGATTTGCAGCGGGAAGCAGTATATGTGCTGGGGGATAGGTTTGGCAATTGTATTGCATTCCGTGTACCTCGTGGAAAGTACCGTCGAAAGGTGGCGGACATATTGGAGCCACCTGTGGGGAGAGGAAGCAGAAACTGCTACAGGCTTGGGAATGTGGAGGTCTTCAAGGATGGTTGTCCGAGGCGAGAAGGATGGTGGGGGTTGTGCTGCTGAAAGAGGTGTAAGGGTGGTGGTAGAGGCATGATGACGTCGGGTTTGGGGAGCAGGGCTGTGGGGAGGACGGGGTACGTATTGACGGTGAGTAAGTTGGCTGGGGATAGCCCTGTGATAGAGGCGATTCCAGAGTTTCAATATAAACCGGAATACACGCGTTCATTTGACGCGCTGAGGAACTGAACAGGGCCGGTCAACATGGTGGTAATGTTTAGCAGCGCTGGAGAAGAGAAGGTCGTCCGAGTGGAGACACCCGCATAATATGTATGCCCTGTGCTGTGTGGATGGTGTTTTTGTTGATGAAGAGAGGGGACGGTTTAAAAGAGTGTTTGTTGGATGCAGATTAACGCGAGTTGTTTTGTACGGTGGAGTTGGAGGAGGGTTCGCAAGAATGGGCCAATATGCAGGCAAGGCAAGGGCCATTTTGCAGGTTCTAACCAGTGCGAGTTGTCCAGTATTAATTGCAAGGCATCCTTGCAAGGCATCTTTGCATCACAAAGTCCAGTTTTGACACTTTCCATCTTTGTGTGAAAACCTGTAAACTTTTGTTTTACAAGAGCTTTCTTAGTCGGACCTTCAAATGGCAAATGTCTCCACAACTGTGTTGGTTTGCTCAACATAACATCTGTGATGTTGCTCTTGCTAATTGCAGTTGCAAATGTACATATGCTATCTGTATCTTGCGGTGGCCAGGGATGGCCTCTGATGTGGCTGACTTTGTGGCCCAATGTGACTCGTGTCAGCGTGTCAAAGCCCCAGCACACTTACCTGTGGGGTTGCTACACTCTAGAAATACCTGACAGAAAGTGGCAATCAATGTCTATGGACCTAATCACTGGACTGCCAAGAACTAAGGAGGGGTATGACGCTATCTGGGTTGCTGTTGATAGGTTGTCAAAGTATGCGCACTTTGCTCCGACGACCACTGACGCAAGTGCAGAAGTGATAGCTCACCTGTTACGGACCCGGGTCATAAAGGTCCCTACGTGAGTTATGGTCCTCCACGCCAAGAGGTGGCTGCTTCACGCGCCAAGGGAGTGACCCCTTACTTGACAAGGCGCATTGGCGATGGGGAGAGGGACACTTAGAAAAGGATAGAATAAGGTTTTGGCAGAGGAAGGACCGGGCTGGACTGGACGGGTACTGAGTTGGAGCCCAACCAACTTGTCACCATTGTTTTCGCATCCTTTGACCGTTTCTACTGCATCACACACACACACACACACACACACACACACACACACACACACACACACACACACACACACACACCCACACACACACACACACACACACACACACACACACACACCTACACACACACACCTGTCAAGAACACACACACACACACACACACACACACACACACACACACACACACACACACACAGACGCACCACCACACACTTCTACCTCTACTCATTCCCTTTTCCCTCATACCCTCCCGGCCTGATGTGCACACCTTGTTCAATATGCCATCGCCCTGCGTTTTAGTGGCAGTCTGGGCAGCTGCTACCTCCTATGTGGGGGCTCTGAGAGCCTCCATAAGGCGTCACCCTTTTGTTAAAGAACCCACCTGCACACTGCATTCAGATTTTCAGAATCCTAACCCTGGAAAGTGAAAGTAATTGTCTTACTAAGGTGATATAGATGGAAAGGGACTGTGAAAAAACCAGAAACCCGAAGGAATTGCATTATTTGGAAGTGAATGATGAACAAGCATTTGGAAGTGAATGATGCAGAAGCCTGGATGTTGCTGTGGTCGTCGAAGTTGGACGGTCGTGAGCAGAACGGTGCGGGGTTTAGGGTTTGCTGGATTGGTGCAACTTGGACGCGGATAACAGTCATTGCAGCTGCATACCATGAAAACAGATGCAAGGATTAGGCATGTTGGGACCGGGTACTTGAAGCTGTGTCTGTTCAAGTTTGCCCTTCGAATTCGTTTGCAGCCGACTGGGGTTTGTGCGGATTGTCGTATAGATCGCAAATGATCAGAAGAACTTGCTGACGGCAACATCTTGGAAGTAGAGGCATTGCAAGGTAAGAGCGATGGCAGTCGAACCTGTGTGTGTTGAAGTGTGACGGTCGCAAGCAGAACAGTGCGGGTTGTGCGGGTGTGGGAAGTTGTTGGAAAGTTGCAACTCGGCTGTATTAAGGTTACCCTTACTGTAGGTGGTTTTGTAAACCAAAATTTATAGCAATGAAATCCGGGCCCATATACGGAAAGGGATTGTGGAAAAACTCGAAAGTGAAAGTAATTGTCTTATAAGTAATTGTCTATATCACCTTAGTAATTACTAAGGTGATATAGATACAAAGGGACTCTGAAAAAACCAGAAAGTCAAAGGAATTGCATTGTTTGGATGTGAATGATGAAGAAGCCTGGATGGGCTGTATTAAGGTTTTCATGTTCAAAAAGCACTGACAATGGGTGCATTTCATGCAAGCAGTGCTGGTGTGGAGATGCAGGATCAAAGAAGAGGCCGTTCCAGAAAAGGGGCATGCACATCCCAACCTCTTGGCAATAAGAGAAATGAAGGTGAAGGCAACGACACTTGGAGGGTGTGTTTGGAGAAGTGGGAAATTTGTGAGCAGCATAGTGAGGGGTTGTGTGCTTTGGTTTGCAATGCGTTAACGTTGGTTTTGCATTGTTAGTAGCGCGGGTTCTTAGGGTAGTAATAAAGGTCTGGCGATATGTGAGACATCATGGGAATTTTTAGGAGTCAGACAACTGTTCAGGGATTTTTTAGGAGTCTGAAACGGCGGGCGGAATGGCAGGGAGGCGTAATCCAGTGCGGAAAAGCTTGGCAGGCGCAATTAAGTTGGGGTTCGAGCAAGGTATGTGAGATGTGCACGGAGGGGAACATCATAATCGCACATCTGGTTCTGCCATCTTAAAAATGACGAGCTATGACCCAGACATATGCACAGACAAAGGCAGCACTAGAAACAGACGGTAAAAGTCGTAGGCAGGTGCCGCGGATGGCGGAACCGGAAAACGTTTCCTGATGATCTTACTGAACAACTAACCCTCTCAATACATTTGAACGTAGAAGCAACAGTTTTGGTGTGGCTGGGTGAATTCTGGGAACTTATATGTGTGAACATCGATATCCATGATCTCCGGATGGCGGGCCCGGAAAACATGATCTCGAAGACTTGCTCTGCAAATACTACTTCCATTGCATTGAGATGTGTAGAAAATGTCTTGTTATTGCTGGCTGAAGTCAGAATCCTTGTAATCGGGCACATCGATGTTCGCACTCTTCGTAGAAAACATTTTCCATCGTATCCCCGGGAAACACCCCTCGTAGCCCTCAAGACCTTCCAGAACACTATCAAATGAGATAATGGTACATTTAGCCGAGCTTCGTCACATATGCTAAACTTGCAGAGTTTAGCTTAGAACTTGCAGAGTTCGTAGCGATGGTGTTTCGGAGTGCACATCCGCTGCGGCTCCCTCAGCAACAGAGCACATGGGGCTGTCACGTGCACCAGATGGCAGGGCAACGCCCTTGCCGCGCGCCTGCACAGCGCAGCGTTATCCTGCAGTACACCGCAATACAGCGCTGTACAAGGGCTGTACAAAAGCCTCCGCTCAGGCTGCCACGCCGCGAAATCCCATCTTTCCGGGCTGGATTTCCGATCCAAACCACAGATTTGCGATCTAGAGGGCTTCCGGACGGCTTCCGGACCTCGGAGCTACGCCGCACCTCGGCGGAGCTGAGGCTGGTTTATTCTGGAGCAGCAAAATACACCACACCAACTTCTCTCCTCCCTCCTAATCTATCTTTTGGTATTTTTTCTACCCTCAAATCCCAATTTATCACCACATGCAGCCTCATCATTCAGGGTCATACATTTTACAGTTCGGGTTACGCCTCGGGTTTTTTGGCACTCTTCAATGCTTTCTCTCTCTCTCTCTCTCTCTCTCTCTCTCTCTCTCTCTCTCTCTCTCTCTCTCTCTCTCTCTCTCTCTCTCTCTCTCTCTCTCTCTCTCTCTCTCTCTCTCTCTCTCTCTCTATTCCCCCCCTCTCTCCCTGCTCATCTCCCTCACACCCCTGCCCCCCCCCCCGGTGGGTGTGGGTGTCCCCCAAAATTTAGTGATTATGTCATTACCGCTCAGTATACACAACAACAACTTCTCTCCTCCCTCCTAATCTATCTTTTGGTATTTTTTCTACCCTCCAATCCCAATTTATCACCACATGCAGCCTCATCATTCAGGGTCATGCATTTTAGAGTTCGCGTTACGCCTCGGGTTTTTTGGCACTCTTCAATGCTTTCTCTCTTACAGCTCAGTATACACCACACCAACTTCTCTCCTCCCTCCTAATCTATCTTTTGGTATTTTTTCTACCCTCAAATCCCAATTTATCACCACATGCAGCCTCATCATTCAGGGTCATACACTTTACAGTTCGCGTTACGCCTCCGGTTTTTTTTTTGCACTCTTCAATGCTCTCTCTCTCTCTCTCTCTCTTCTCTCTCTCTCTCTCTCTCTCTCTCTCTCTCTCTCTCTCTCTCTCTCTCTCTCTCTCTCTCTCTCTCTTTCTCTCTCTCTCTCTCTCTTTCTCTCTCTCTCTCTCTCTCTCTCTTCACATGCAGCCTCATCATTCAGGGTCATACATTTTAGAGTTCGCGTTACGCCTCGGGTTTTTTGGCACTCTTCAATGCTTTCTCTCTTACAGCTCAGTATACACCACACCAACTTCTCTCCTCCCTCCTAATCTATCTTTTGGTATTTTTTCTACCCTCAAATCCCAATTTATCACCACATGCAGCCTCATCATTGAGGGTCATACATTTTACAGTTCGCGTTACGCCTCGGGTTTTTTGGCACTCTTCAATGCTCTCTCTCTCTCTCTCTCTCTCTCTCTCTCTCTCTCTCTCTCTCTCTCTCTCTCTCTCTCTCTCTCTCTCTCTCTCTCTCTCTCTCTCTCTATCTGTTGAGTTCTGAACATTATTATTGAATGCCTTGTGCTTTAAGTGATCTTCATGTGTGCACTATTAGGATATGGGTCCATTGAGAACATAAGGTACCTTGAGACACGGCAGATTCTGGACGTTTTCGAACATAAGGTACAATCCTATCTAGATCACACGTTTGTCGGATGAACTCTTAAGGCTGCCCCACCGGAGTGAATACCAACTGGTTGTGAAAGATGCTGGGCATCACCAGATGCTAGTCTTGTCCGACAGTTGTGTGTGGCACTCAGCAGACAGTCGTACGGACTGTAGCTGGAGTAACTTCGTCTATTGACGACCTCTGCTTTGTACAGGTACGGTGCGGCAGTGTGTGTTGTATCATTGTTGCCATTGTGAGAGTGAACAAGCTTAGTGTACCCTGTAGTCACTCAAACAGATAAGGGACAGTGACTTCAGGGAGTATAGGCATGTACTTGAACGTAGCCGTCTAGAGCCTTATCTAGTGATTGCTTGATCGGTGCTTGTGTACAAGATAATGATGTAACGGAACTGGTTGTGAAAGATGCTGGGCATCACCAGATGCTAGTCTTGTCCGACAGTTGTGTGTGGCACTCAGCAGACAGTCGTACGGACTGTAGCTGGAGTAACTTCGTCTATTGACGACCTGTGTGCTTTGTACAGGGAAAGCCGATTGCCCATAACCTTTCACAGGTTATGGGCCCACGCCCTTCCAGCTGAGCCAAGTAAAAGCAGGAGTGAAGGTCGTCTACGGATGGGTCAGACGTAAGCGTCAACAAAGGAGCTCGAGCATGGCGCAGCGGCGCAAGGGAACTCGAGTGTACCAGAACCATTATCTTACTCACAGTTTACCTTTCTGGGAAATTCATAATTGAAGTTTTAGCTGTGCTTTATCATTCATAGACGTTGTCTAGAAGCACTGAGTGAGTCGGGCCGGACTCCGGCGCAAACTTCTGAGGGGAACATATCTGCTACTACTGTGCAAGACTGGCTGGTAAATTTCCATGACATGGAGGGAATTGTAGGGTATTGCTGCATTCCAGAAGTTTATGAGTAAGTTTGGCTGGTGAAGTGACAATAGTATGACAAAAAGGGGCAAAGAAAAGGAAAGTAGCAGTGAAACAGCAATGTCTCAACCTGGAGAAGTCAGTGGGGCCACTCCAGGGCAGTCTATGACCGGGACACAATCAGCCACTGCAGAACCAAAGGTGGAGATTGACAAGGCAGCCTACATCCCCAATACCTCTAATCCAAAGATGACTGTCATGCTTGATGATGGAGGGCGCAATTTTGAATTTTGGTATGAAGCTTTGGAGGCGTGCGCAAACACCAAGGGGGTCAGAGCGGCTTTGGAGAGGCCAATGCCAGGGTCGGTGGAGAACTCAGCCATCAAGCAGTGGCTGATCCAGTCAGTTCCAGTCATCTGGCATTCTCAGATCTCATGCCACAAAGCAGCGTTCGACTTCATCGCGTGGGTGAAGAACAGTCACACTGGAGGGAGCAACCAAGACATCAACCTTGAGTGGTACAAGGAAATGGAGCAGGGCATCAAGACAGGGGAGACACTCAAGGTCTACCTCTACAGAATGATGGATCTGGCTACAAGTCTCAGAAACAACGCGTTCATCCTCTTGGACCACAATGTTGGGGAGCTGATGGTGAAGGGCCTCCCTCCTGTGCTGAGGCTCGAGTCCCTGGAGGTTATGGCAACCGACAAGCCGCCATTGGAGCTGATTCAAAGAATCCTGCGCGCCGCAGCCAGCCGTGGGTACAAGGACCCACCTGCAGAGGGAACACCTCAGGCCATGGCAGCTGCAGCAGTGGCTGGTCCCTCTGGGGGGGTAGCTGGAGCGTCATCAAGCGCTGGAGCTGCACCAGGAGTGGGAGCAGTACCGGGAGTTGGAGCAGCACTACCAGCAAACGAACAGCCTCCCGCTGGCCCCTCGGCAACTACTTTTGGTGGCAGGGGGCGTGGACCTGGCAGGGCAAGAAGGCCCAGAGAGGAGCTTACATGCCACTTCTGCAAGGCAAAGGGCCACTTCATGACTGACTGCGGACCGCTCAGGCAGCTGCAGGCTCTGCATCAAAACATGCAAGCGGCAAGCGTTGGGCCTGCAGCTTACTGGGGCCAGGGAGGCCCACAGTCGTCTCCTCAAGCCAGGTGGGACCATGGATCTGGCCGGGGTGGCCCGCCTTCATCCGCTTCCAGCCCTGGACCACCTTCAGCATATAACTATCCAACAAGTCAACACACGTTTCCGGGGTGGCATTTACCACCTCCACCCCCTCCTTCTGGTGAGGCGATGTTTATCTCTCTCAATGTGCTTGCCCCAACTTCGCATGGAGCTAGCAGCACATCTTGGTTAATAGATAGTGGTGCCTCTGTGCATATAGTCAATGATCTCTCATTGCTCCATAATCCAGTTATGCATAGACAGCCTCTTCCTCTGCACTTGGCAACCTCAGACGCCAAGGGAGGAATCATTGCATCTGGGTCTGTATGCCTTGTGAATGCAAGGCACGAAGTATTCTGGCTGCACAATGTGCAGTGTGTTCCTTCTGCGCATACCAACCTCATTTCAGTCACTGGTGCAATTCAGGATGGAGCATCTTTCCTGACTGACACTGCAGGTGGTTACACAGCCATGAAGGGACCTGAAGGGTGGTGTGGAGATATCACCCGCGCACGAGGTCTGTTTTTTTTGGAGTTTGTTAGTCCTGTCAGAGGGCAGCAAGTTGGCTGCAGACATATTGATCACATGGCTGAGGCGTCTCATCTTAGGAAAGGACACGTGTGTAGCGAGAGATCTCTGTGGCATGCTAGGTTAGGTCATCCTGGTGCCAGCAGCATGCAGAGGTTCTCCAAGGAAGATCTGGTTACAGGAATCAATATCTCCCTTGCTCCCTGCTCTGAGTGCCCCAAGCACTGTGAATCGTGTATACAAGGGAAACACTCCAGACCTCCTTTCCCTGTATCTTCCAGGCCTGCACATCACCCACTCGATAGAGTCCATGTGGATACTGTGGGTCCCATATCACCTCCTGCCATCACAGGTGAACGATATTGGGTCACTGTAGTGGATGAAAGTTCACACCAAGTTGCCTCCCTGCCTGTGAAGTCAAAGGATTGCATCCCAAAGGCTGTGATAGACCTGCTCCGTTTTTGGCAGACCCAACGAGGCACGGTTGTGAAGTGTGTGAGGACTGACAGGGGTTCAGAGTTCCTGAACCAGCAATTCAAAGAGTTTTGTGCTCAGCAGGGCACTAAGATGGAGTCCTCAGCGCCCTACACGCCTCAGCAGAATGGGGTGGCGGAGAGGATGAATAGGACCCTGAAGGAGCGAACAAGGACTCTGTTGGTCCATGCTGCAGCAGACCCTTCCCTTTGGAAGGAGGCGCTTGAGACAGCTACCCTCCTCTACAATGTGGGTCCTACTTCAGGCAGGTCCCTGACCCCCATGGAATTATTCTTTGGTGTCAAACCTGATGTGTCTGTGCTGCGCACGTTTGGCTGTGTAGCTCATGTGCACATTCCCAGTGGCCAAAGGTCTGTTTTTGGGCCCAAGACCATCCCTGGGATGTTTACTGGTTATTGTCCCCAGTCTAAAGCGTATCGTGTGTACGTGGGGAATGGAGTGTGGAAGGAGAGTAGGGACGTCAGCTTTATCGAGCACTTGAGGGGGGCTGAGAGAGTGGGTCTATCAAAGGTCCAGCCTGGGTCTGTCTATGATTCTAGGATATCACCCCCCCTTGGCAGTGAGAATCTGGCAACGCCTCAAGCAATTCCCTCTGCTGCTCCACCCACGTTCTGGGATGAGGAGGATGACCATGGAGTGGAGACGCTTTCCACTGGGGCTCCTGGGACCTCTGGACTTTGTGCTGGGGATCAGTCTGGAGACGGGACCATAGCAGCACATGACCAAGGAACCCCCACCAGCCTGGATTCTACTGTTGGGACCCCAGAACCATCTCAGCACTCGTGGTCGGTGCTTGAGCATATGCAGAATCTGGCCAGGGGGGGTGTAGAAACTCAATCCCAGGTAGAAAAAATGCAGAAGGTACAAGAGGGGTTGCGAATGCAGGGGAAGTCACAAATTCCCCTTCCTCCAGGGACCACCCTTACAAGGGAGCAGCGTTATGTACAGCGCGTGGCTAGGAGAGAGCATTCTGACATCCCATTGCATGCCCCCTGACCCAGGTCAGGCAATTGTGAGTGAGCCAAACATGGTTGGTCTCCCTGATATGCAGGGGCAGGTTGAGACAGTCGAGGCTATGTTCGGTGCAGATGTAAGAGATGAGAGCAGTGGGTTAGACATGCCAGCAGTAGGGGAAGCTGGTGTAGCGCGCGGCAGGCAGACTCCGCCAGGGTTAGCCCCGTCGGATGCCAAGCGGTACATTAGGCTAGGCGTAGCCTCTTTAGGCTTCGCGCTAGCACATACGGTGTGGCGCTCGGGCCACACCGGCACTTTCATCGGTGCAAACAATTCGGATAACTTTACATTTGGTGCCCCATATCGGTCACTTCTGCTTTGATTGGCTTGACAAAATTTTTTTTAAGCATCTTTGCTTTTCGGTTTGGGGTTGCGCTCCTTTGTTTGGGTTTAATGGCTCTCGTTTTGCCGCCGATCCCGACCGACCTCGTCCCTTTGGTGGGCAAACCTCCTCGATACACGTTAAGGAGGCTCCCATACCCTGGAAATACTAGACCTTATTATTCATATCTGAAAGAGTTGGATATTGAGGTGCCAGATATTCCAGAGGGTGTTGACCCGGTCGACTCGACTTCGGGTTATGACTGGAAGGGCTTGCTTTCCAAGGTTTTTGACTTTGAGACTGCTGAGGAAGCTCTTGAGTGGGCAAGGCTCGGCATTGTTGAAGTCATCAACGATTTGAAAGAGGCTCGGGCACTTATGACGGAGTGTGCCGATTCAGTTCGGCACCCGTCCTCTGAGGGCGACGATGGCCTAGGCCTTGCACAATGTTCCAAAGATTTAGTGGAAGCTTCCACTATTTGGGCAAAAGTTGTGTGGAGGTATTGGCTTTGGTGCGCTGCGGCGCGCGCTTTTTATGCTCGGATCCCGAGTCATGTCCTACACGACAGAAGGGTGACCAGCATAGAGTCGTCCGTCCAGGCTCTTAACACTGATATTGGGTCTTTGGGAACCCAAGTTGGCAGCCTGGACGGCAAGATGGACGCGATTATGCGTTTGCTGCAAGGATCGGGGGGGGGACAAGGTGCGTCTCCCTCGCCTATGCCTTTCGTTGCTCCTAAAACGAGGCCTCCAGCGCCTATTTTTAATGGAAGCAAGGATGGGACTAAGATAACAACTTGGTTCGAGCAGTTTGCGGCATACGCGGCGTTGTTGCAGCTCACTCCTGATACGCTTGTGGATCACGCATCCTTGTGTCTTTCTGGGAAAGCAGCTGAACAATGGGCTTTGATTAAAAAGTCTTTGGCTTTGCATGGCAAGGATGTGAAAGACTTTGATTTGTTCAAAGCTGAATTGTTGGCCAACTTTGTCGATATGTCAGTGGAAGACACCGTGCGATATCGTTTGGCGCAACTTAAACAATCTGGAACAGTGGCTCAATACTATACTGCCTTTAGGGCAATAACAGTTGAGGCAGTCACATATCCAGTAACTGGGCCTGAAGCTTGTGCAGCTTTTCGGGCTGGCCTAAAACCCGCTCTACTTGAACTCATTATGAAGGATGCCTCGGTAAGGCGTGAGATGAGCAATGTGGAGGCGGTGGTGAAAGCTGCCAAAGAGGCTGAATCTTTGTTGGCTATGCTTTCAGGTGTCTCCAAGGGAAAGGAGAAGGTCTATGGGGACCGCGAGGAGGGAGAAGTACCTCGGGACCGTGGGACCAAGCGTCCCGCCCATAACCATCCCAAGGGAGCCACACGCCACTTGGGCAAACTTCAGAAGAAGTACGGCCTAAGCCAGGACAGGCGAGAGGCGGCTGGGAAGCTGGCTGCTGGCGTCTGTTTCGAATGCAACAAGCCCGGCCATTTTGCATTCGAATGCCCTCTCAAGAAGGGGTCTTCTGGCAAGAAGACAAGCCCCGGCGCGGGACCTTCTAATGCTTGAAGGTGTGGGCCTTCGCTTGGCGATGTAGGCCCTGCATGTTTGACGTCTATTCATGCATTTGCTTGTCAAGAAGCCGTGTCACAGCTTGTGATGGTGTTTCCTGCCGAGGTGCAGGGGAGCAAGGCCACGGCAATGCTGGACTCTGGAGCTTCTTGCAATGTGGTCAGTGCAGACTTTGCTAAAGCCCTTCACTTGGAGATTGTGCCGCCGAAGGGGGATTCTTTAAGCATTAAGTTGGCTGACGGGAGAACTGTAAACCATATCGGATGTGCTGTCTTAGACATTGTCATCCAGGGGGTACAGTTTGCTAAGGTGTCGTGTCTTGTGCTAGACTTTGCCATGGATTGGAATGTGCTGTTGGGGACTCCCTGGTTAAAGACATTCCGTGCAAATCTCATGTTTGAAGAGGACACCGTTAGGGGGTATACAAGAAAGAACAAGCCGTTCGTTTTGCGTTGCCCGCCTAAGGAGGAGAGGCCTTTGAAGGGTTCAGAAGTGGAGGATGTGCCTAGATTGGTTTTGTCTGCAGTGCAGGCTAGAAGGTTAAGCAGAAAGGGCTGTCAGTCCTTTCTGGCAATTGTAACCGATCTGTCTACCGATCCGAATGTCTCCATTCCTTCTCCTAACTCTCCTGTTGTTGACATACTCAGTGAATTCCAAGATGTTTTCCCTGAAGATGTCCCGCACCTTCCGCCTGAGAGGCAAGGGGTTAGACACACTATACCCTTGAGCGATCCACATGCTCGTCCACCGTCTCGTCCGTTGTACCGGCTTTCACGCTTAGAGTATGATGAGGCGTTACGCCAGACAAAGCTATTGTTGGACAAAGGGTATATACAGCCGTCTACATCACCCTATGGTGCGCCCATTCTTTTTGTGCAAAAGAAGGACAGGCAAGGGTCATGATGCCATTTTCGTCGTAGTGGATAAGCTGACCAAGATGGTGCATCTTATGCCCACAACCACCAAGGCTACGGCTGAGCAGACGGCTAAGCTGTACGTTGACTATGTGTGGAAGTTGCATGGTGTTCCCCAAGTGGTGGTGTCCGATAGAGATAAGCTCTTCACCAGCCACTTTGCTAGAGCTTTGTGTCAATCCATTGGGACTCGACAAGCCATGTCAACAGCCTACCATCCGCAGACGGATGGGCAGACTGAGCGAGTGAATCGAGTGCTCGAGGACATGCTACGCATGTATGTGGCCAAGTCCCAGGATGATTGGGATGAGAAGTTGGTCTGTGCAGAATTCGCGATCAATAATTGCGATCACGAGTCCACGGGGTCCTCGCCGTTCTTGCTGAACTACGGGTTTCACCCCCACCTGCCAGTCGCGATTCTCCCCAATAGACGGGTACCTGGTGCGTCTGACTTTGTTCAGGGCATGCAACGCCTCATCAATGAGGCCAGGATGACCCATCGGGTGGCCACTGCTAGACAAGCGCAGTATGCCAACACCAAACGAAGGGACGTTCAATTTGGTGTGGGGGACTGGGTCCTCCTCTCCTCAAAGAACCTCCGTTTCAAGGTGGGCACGCCCAAGCTCCTCCCGCGTTGGGTAGGGCCGTTCCAAGTCGTGAAACGTGTGGGTACCCAAGCTTATGAGCTTGACCTCCCGGCACGATGGAGGATTCATGATGTCTTTCATGTCTCCAACCTGGAACGGTACCGGCGGGATGGTTCGATGCAACCCCCACCACCTGCAGAGGTGCTGGAGGGGGAAGATGAGTACGAGGTGGAAGCCTTAATGGACCATCGTCGTGTCAATTCACGTGGCCGTCCCAAGTATGAGTACCTTGTCCGCTGGAAGGGTTACTCGTCAGAGCATGACACCTGGGAAGAGGAACGGAATTTGACAAATGCTCCCAATGTTGTAAAGGGATACTGGGACACAGTCAACGCACGGGCACCACGAGGCGGGGCACGCCGTCGTGGGCAGGTTGACTAGGGGAAACACAGCAGCACGAGCCTGTCAAGCTGCGTCACCGGGGGGTCGTGGTTTACCCATACGTTCGCGTGATCACAGAACGTCCCCTGACTTGGTGGCTAAGTGTCGTCCAGCCCCGGCCCCTACTATCCGCCCTGAAGCTAGCAACTTCACTGCTTCTTCATGGGAACCTGTACACGTGGAGTGTACATTTGTTCACGCCGACGACTGCCCTTTGGGCCCCGTCACTGCGGGATTCTGGTCTAGGCGTACCATAGAGATACCTCAGGCAAGTGTACACCCAGGCTGCGGTCTGGTGTCTGGAGGAGACTCGCCGGCTCAAAGTGTGATGTATAGAAGTGTGGCAGTGACCTTCTATACGCCTCTGCCTGTGACTGCGGCTTGCTTTGGCAGGCCTCCCGGGAGCTCGGTCACCTAGGAGGGGGAGAATGTAGCGCGCGGCAGGCAGACTCCGCCAGGGTTAGCCCCGTCGGATGCCAAGCGGTACATTAGGCTAGGCGTAGCCTCTTTAGGCTTCGCGCTAGCACATACGGTGTGGCGCTCGGGCCACACCGGCACTTTCATCGGTGCAAACAATTCGGATAACTTTACAGCTGGTGCCCAATCCCAGTCACTGGCTAGTCATGCTTATGGTGTGCAGGCTGACATTGTAGGCGCAGCTCAGGCAAGTCTGGGTAGTGTGCCCAAGTGTGAGTCCAGGAGAGAGAGAGAGCTGCTGCTCCCCTCTGCATTGCGGAAGGTGCGAGAATGTAAGGGTGCTGCACATGAGTCCAGTAGTCAAGGAGAGAGAGAGAGACTTGAGAAGGAATCAGATAATCCCGGCAGTACTGCCCAGTCCCAGCATAAGGTACATAATGTACCTTATTCTGGCTACCAGGGAGAGAGAGAGAGAGAAGGGAACAGCACCAGTAAGGCTGACAGCCCTGCTGCACCACAGCATAAGGTACAGAGTGTACCTTCTGTCAGGTTGGGAAAAGTTCACGTGCCCTCAAACTTGAGGGAAGCCCAGCGCTCACCTCAGTGGGAGTTTTGGCAGCAGGCAATGCAAGAGGAGATGGAGTCTTTAGACACCCATGAGGTTATGCAGTATGTGGAAAGACCCCATGGGCAGAAAGTTATCCCTGTTCATTGGATTTTTTCTACAAAAAACGATGCACATGGGAATGTCACTCGGTTTAAAGCAAGATTGGTTGCCCAGGGTTGCAGACAGATTCCTGGTATAGATGTTGGTGAGGTTTTTGCACCTACCAGCAGCTATGGTGCTAGGAGAGCTGTGCTGGCAGTGGCTGCCACACAAAATCTTGAGATCCACCAAGTGGATATCAAGACAGCTTTTCTCAATGGGGAGTTGGAGGAAGAGGTCTATGTGACCCAACCACCAGGATTTGAGAATGGCAACACGAGAGTTGTGTGCAAGCTCAGGAAGGCACTCTACGGTCTTAAGCAAGCCCCACGGGCTTGGCACAAGACCTTGAGCGACAAGTTGAGCGTGATGGGGTATAGTGTGTGCAAGAGCGACGCTGGGGTATACATCAGGAGGGCCCCTGATGGTAATCTGTCGTTTATTCTTGTTTATGTCGATGATCTTCTCATAGTTGCCAGAGTGGTTGCAGAGATTGAGTGGGGGAAAGAGTTATTGAAGAAGGACTTCACCATCCATGATTTGGGAGAGGTGAATGATTTCCTGGGGTGTCAGGTCCTACGCAATAGAGTTCAGGGCACTATTTCCATGAGTTGCACTCCCAAGATTGATGCTCTTGTGGAGAAGTTTGGCGTTGCTGATGATGGACGTGGGGTTGATACCCCCATGTCCAAGGACTTCGTGGCTAGCAGCAGACCCGAGTCCTCAGATGGTATGTCACATGGGGCTGGTACCCCTCTGCCACCTGGTCATCGATACTGCGAGTTAATTGGATCGTTACTGTACATAGCCAATACGACCCGGCCTGACATTTCTCAGGCTGTTGGAGTGTTGTCAAGGTATAGAATGACACCCACTACCTCACACTGGAATGAGGCCATTCGAGTGCTGAAGTACTTGAGAGATACCAGAGAGTTAGCTCTTACTCTGGGTGGAAAGGGCCCTGAGCTAGAAGGCTATGTTGATGCCGACTATGCTGGGGACCTGGACCACAGGTATTCCACCACTGGCTACGTTCTATCAGTCTATGGTAGTGCCGTGGTTTGGGGAAGCAAGAAGCAGAGCTCAGTTGCTACCTCAACTGTGCAAGCTGAGTTTATGGCAGCTGGCCATATTGTGAAGGAAGCCAACTGGCTAAGGGGCTTCTTGGAAGAGATAGGGGCTGCACCTTGGAGGGTCAAAATTTTCTGTGACAACCAAGGATGCATTTCTAATTTACGGAACCCCCTGTATTCCAAATTCACAAAGCACGTTGCAGTAAGCTTCCACTACGCTAGGGAAGCTATGGCACTTGGGCAGGTAGATATCCTCTATGTGGAATCTGCTCGCAATGTGGCTGACATTATGACCAAGCCACTTGCCAAGCCCGTGTTTGTTGGTCATCGTGATTCACTAGGTTTGAGAAGATACACTTAAAGCATGCAGGCAAGGGGAAGTGTTGAGTTCTGAACATTATTATTGAATGCCTTGTGCTTTAAGTGATCTTCATGTGTGCACTATTAGGATATGGGTCCATTGAGAACATAAGGTACCTTGAGACACGGCAGATTCTGGACGTTTTCGAACATAAGGTACAATCCTATCTAGATCACACGTTTGTCGGATGAACTCTTAAGGCTGCCCCACCGGAGTGAATACCAACTGGTTGTGAAAGATGCTGGGCATCACCAGATGCTAGTCTTGTCCGACAGTTGTGTGTGGCACTCAGCAGACAGTCGTACGGACTGTAGCTGGAGTAACTTCGTCTATTGACGACCTGTCTGCTTTGTACAGGTACGGTGCGGCAGTGTGTGTTGTATCATTGTTGCCATTGTGAGAGTGAACAAGCTTAGTGTACCCTGTAGTCACTCAAACAGATAAGGGACAGTGACTTCAGGGAGTATAGGCATGTACTTGAACGTAGCCGTCTAGAGCCTTATCTAGTGATTGCTTGATCGGTGCTTGTGTACAAGATAATGATGTAACGGAACTGGTTGTGAAAGATGCTGGGCATCACCAGATGCTAGTCTTGTCCGACAGTTGTGTGTGGCACTCAGCAGACAGTCGTACGGACTGTAGCTGGAGTAACTTCGTCTATTGACGACCTGTCTGCTTTGTACAGGGAAAGCCGATTGCCCATAACCTTTCACACTATCTCTCTCTATTCCCCCCCCTCTCTCCCTGCTCATCTCCCTCACACCCCTGGCGCCCCCCCCCCCCCCGGTGGGTGTGGGTGTCCCCCAAAATTTAGTGATTATATCATTGCAGCTCAGTATACACAACAACAACTTCTCTCCTCCCTCCTAATCTATCTTTTGGTATTTTTCTACCCTCAAATCCCAATTTATCACCACATGTAGCCTCATCATTCAGGGTCATACATTTTAGAGTTCGCGTTACGCCTCGGGTTTTTTGGCACTCTTCAATGCTTTCTCTCTCTCTCTCTCTCTCTCTCTCTCTCTCTCTCTCTCTCTCTCTCTCTCTCTCTCTCTCTCTCTCTCTCTCTCTCTCTCTCTCTCTCTTTCTCTTTCTCTCTCTCTCTCTCTCTCTCTCTCTCTCTCTCTCTCTCTCTCTTTCTCTCTCTTTCTCTCTCTCTCTCTCTCTCTCTCTCTCTCTCTCTCTCTCTCTCTCTCTCCTCTCTCTCTCTCTCTCTCCCCCCCCCCCCCCTCTCTCTCTCTCTCTCTCTCTCTCTCTCTCTCTCTCTCTCTCTCTCTCTCTCTCTCTCTCTCTCTCTCTCTCTCTCTCTCTCTCTCTCTCTCTCTCTCTCTCTCTCTCTCTCTCTCCCTCTCTCTCTTCCCCCCCCTCTCTACCTGCCCATCTCACCCCAGCCCCCCTCTTCTTATTTTCTGCTCTTATTATTTCTACCGCCACGTTTATTATTATTGCCGCTTTCGTTCTTCCTTGGCGTATTATTCTTGTATTGATGTTCTTATCGTATGCCTTCTACCCGAGCATATACCCCCTTTTTTTGCACTTACGTACATTCGGATGTCCATCGATGTCGACACGTGACTATTCGGGCATCGGGGCCTGAGACTGAAATATCTCACTTTTCCTTTAAAATGTTGCGTTTTGGAGGACCCTTATTTGCCTGCCCAGGCGGATTGAGGCCGTTACACCGCGTGGGGGGACCCGGCGACTATATGCCTGCCCAGCCGGCATCCAAGGCTGTCGCCCCCGACACCTAAAACCTGCACCCTAAAGGGGCAGGTTACAAAACAGGCGAGCACGTGACTGAAACCAGTGGCAACTGAGGCGTACTTCAGGTGAGGGACCAAAGAACGATGATATGATGGAAGAAGCGCTTGGTTCAGGCAAGCAAGCATTGCTACTCCACTCTATTCTGTTCGCTGCTGGATGACGTGTGTCCCCGAGAAGCAGTCAATCTACGTATTGTTCTAAATGTCGGTAGCTACAACCACAGAGCTTAGCTGAAAGTGAGCATTCCTTGGCAGCCAGTCCCGTGGGAGACGAGGGGATTGATAATCTTACATTTAGGTTATGGGCGGAAGACCTGCAAGCACGAGCAGAGCGAGTGATCAGTTGTCTTAGTTGGCTGGGCAGTCCGTGTGACGGCCTTACGCCATAAGCAAAACACATGCTGCCTTCACACATGCATCAATCATTGATAGTGCTAGGCAAGTGACATTCAACTCCGCTGCTTGCCTTTCAAATGCCAGCGTTGCAAGATCACGCGTTGATCTGGCAACCACGTGCGAATACCGTACGACACTATTTATAACATGACCTTGTGCTTGATTACACTTCTCTGTGATAAGCGTCTCATGTATGCCTTTGTTCATGCCATTGTTTATCAGTTCCTTTTAAGAGCTCATGTCTGTTCAAGAGGAAGGCAATCTCACTATATGTCACAAAATGTAACAGATAATAACCCCGAGGCTCATGAGTGGGCTTACTACAAACAGGCGAGCACGTGACTGAGACCTGTCGCAACATATTGGTGTATACGTAGTCACTCCCTAGCTACATGCATGTAGCACCATACTCACAGTCTACACTAAGAAGGCTTAGATGAGCTCTTCAGACCACTACCGTAGTATATATTAGTAGTATATGCTATAATAGGTATTATATATTATTCATGCATCCATGCCTGCGACCGGCAGGCAAGGTTCGCTAGTAGCACTAGAGAGTCCCATCGCCGCATGGCGGGCCTCTGACTACTCATTGTGCAGATCGGTCACGTGACAGCACACTACATAGCACCCGTAGTGTTCAAGTCATCTGCGCCAGTTAATCCCTGCCAGGCCCGCCACTGACTCAAGATCAAATCACAACCCTGTTACAAATTGTCTTTCAACTGGCCCTCTCAGGCTTCGGTCGAAGCCAGCGACCGTCTGACTGGGCACCTACGGCCTAGGGCCTCACTTGTAGGCCAAGGGCCGACACCCCTAGTGCCCCTTCCTGACGTCAGAGAGTATTTCATCTCCTTTCAACGTGTACGTATAACCAGGTGGCTACATAGCGGGTGCCCACCCCTTCCCCAGGCAAATGCACCTCTCGGAATGGCTTCTCACCTGTAGCAGTGCGGACCCACCTGCCAGGACAGCGTATCGCAGCCTGTTGCTGACAACCCCCCAAATGAGCCCGCTAAAACTCAAGCTGCCTCTTGCAGGAATGTGGGGGGGTGCGGTCCACGCCTTGTGGCCCCCGGAAACGGACGGCTTGGACCCCTGCTTGAGCGAAGCTAGAAGCATTCAAGCTCGCTTTAGAACATCAAGGAAGCTCACTTGAACTGCATAAACTAAACATAAACTCACTTGTCAAAACGTACCAGGATTCAGCCTCGATGTACTACACTTGCGTCAAATTGTGTGGAGACGGCCTCGCCCTCCAAGGCGAGGGCACAAACTACTGACGCTTCAACTACAACCACCTGACTGATAATCACACCCTTGAAAATCAATTTGCAAGACGGCTGACGTTGCCATGCTCTGCTGGGGTGGCCGTCATAATCTGATGGCAATGAAACCGGTTGAGTTCCCTACGCATCCATGCTTCACCCCCTCCCCCCACCCCGGTTCACTTTTTAGCCCACTCTCCCATCATGCATGGGGAGGGAATACTTTACTCCTACTGGCACTAATATAGCGTGAAGCAGTCACCTGGGCAGTCCCAGCTAGGGATACCTCATAATCACGGTTCAACCCTGTGAGATCGGGGACCCTGGGGCTTTGGGAAACCTTCGCCCCCGCGTAAGTATAGTACTTTGCTTTTAAACATGAGATTTAAAAGTAAAGGGCACATACTATACTTTTAAGTTGGGCATTCGACGGATCTTCGAGTCGTAGCAAAAATTCGTACGTGATGTTGCCTCGTTACGAATTATCTACACACTTACAGTGCCGATACACAAGTGAGGTACAAGTTCTTTGTGTCCTGCAGGGCAGAATTTGTACAGAAATTGCTGCAATTCACCCCAGATCTGATAGATTCAACTAGAGTTCAATGAACTCTTTAATGTTCGCACAGCGTCCCAAATGACAGAAGAACCTCCCCCTGACACTTTTCGGCGCTGTCTCATCTCTAACGGAAATACAATTCGTACATTCGCAGCGAACCTGTCGGCATCGCACGGACTTCCCTAGGATAGCCTGCTGTCACAAACCACGACCCTGGATGACGGATTTATGGTACGCGATTAGGATAGGCTTCACTCTTTATATGAAACCTGCAGGAATTGACATGGAAATACAAGCATACTGTCATAAATGCAGATGTACATCACTGTACTATATACATTATTGGATACCGTATTCACCACTCGATGAGAACTAGTTTTAATACATACATACATACATACATACATACATACATACATACATACATACATACATACATACATACATACATACATACATACATACATACATACATACATACATACATACATACATACATACATACATACATACACACACACACACACACATACACACACACACACACATACATACATACATACATACATACATACATACATACATACATACATACATACATACATACATACATACATACATACATACATACATACATACATACACACATGTATGTGTGTGTGCGTGCGTGGGTGCGTCCATACGTGTGTGTGTGTGTGTGTGTGTGTGTTTATGTATGTACATGTATGTATATACATACACACACACATACATACGTACATATGTATGTATGTATGTATGTATGTATGTATGTATGTATGTATGTATGTATGTATGCATGTATACACACATACATACATACATACATACATACATACATACATACATACATACATACATACATACATACATACATACATACATACATACATACATACATACATACATACATACATACACACACACACACACACACATACACTACATACATACACACACACACACACACACACACACATACATACATACATACATACATACATACATACATACATACATACATACATACATACATACATACATACATACATACATACATACATACATACATACATACATACTTACATACATACACACACACATACATACATACATATAGAATAAGAAGTGAAGCCTATCTTAGCCACACACCATAAAGCTTGCATGCGGGTACATATACTCACACGAGACACCATACATACAAGACACGATACAAGATACAAGCTATAAAAGATGCAATATACTAGGACCTACTACTGGATACAAGACATACACGACAGATACAAGACAGACAAGACAGATGAGACACTTACAAGGTACATACAGAGATGGGGGGGAGCGCGAGAGAGAATGGGGAAGGGAAAGAGGGGGAGGGGGGGAGAGAGAGAGGGGGGTGGCGGAGGAGAGGGAAAGGGAGGGAGGGGGGGGGGGGAGCAAGAGGTAGCTTTGAGAACACTTGACTTGCCAATTGCAGAAGCGCGGACATGCATACTACGGTGATGGTGAGAGTCATACTCATCGGCAGGGAAGTGATCAAGTGGGACCTGTTTGAAACGCCTGTGCGCCCTGCACAGGCTACGCCAATGCCCAAAACAACAGCTAAAGAGATATAAAGATGAAGGGAGACTTCGAGACTCGCAATTTGCGGGTCGCAACGGAGAAAGTCGATCTCAACATGAAGTCTGATTACAATGGTACACGGATAGAGCCCAAAATCCTGAAATACAGCAACTGTCAAAACACATAGAAATTACCCTGGTAGTACATGATAAATATTTCCCCCTATGGTGTTTGGCCCATTACCCCTGTGGGTGCTCCCAAATGCTTTTCCATGAGAGAAGTTCTAATCCGGGTCCCACAGGGTCTCGTTCCCTATGGTAGTCTCGAGGCTCTTCTAAGCAAGCTGGACCCGCTACCTTGTACATATATTGGCCAGCAACGTTGTTAACAGCCGTTTCACGTTCATGGTAATTTTAGTCACATACCTCATGAGGAACGAATTTGCAAAATATCCTCCCAAAGGCCACATCGTTGAAGCAGTATAACGGGTCAGCAAGTCCCCAGGCGGACGGCCACCGGCGGCGGATTTTATAAGACGCCTATGTTGCAATCCTTTAAACCAAAAGATTAGTAGAAAAGCGCCACCGGCTGCTGTAAAGAGGTGTGACAGAATTGACTCTCAGACCACAAAATTGCAGCCAATAAACGGGTGGCTCTTGCTCCTGTACAGTTACCTATGCGTCAATCCTTTTTCTGACCAAGGTTTGACCGTCAACGTTTGACGCATAAAAGGTTCCATTATACAGGCCAGTCATCGTTTAAGAAAATGAGCTAAAGAAGACACACCTCACGCCAAAGAAGGGCGCTGGAACCAAACGACGATGCAAGAGTCAGTTCCTGAATGCCCCGTGGAGGACAAGTAAATAACGGCCGTCGGCCGTTCGGATGGAGCGGAACAGACCTCCTTGTTTACGCTAAAACGTACCGAAGTCAGCAGCATGCTGCCCGATATGTATAGTATACTTCAGGGACCTCCTCAAAACAATTGCAGATTTTTCAAAGTTTGTGAAGCAAAAATCAACAGTGGGCAGTCTCATCGACTGCAGGCCCTAACATTAATGGTCGGAGGGCACTAAAAGAGAAGTGGCCAACAATGAGTTGGTCGTCTCCTTTACCTGGGGATACCACCATCGAGAGTGCATCCTTGAATTCTCAGGATTTTACAAACTTAACGACCTGACCCAGGTCTCGGCATCCACGCACTGCAGGAGCTATGGCAACTCTTACACCTAAGTACTCCATTTCAAATTTTTGTTTAAAACGTCACAAGGCAATGTCTAGTCAAGGCTTTAACATATGCCTGTTACCATCCAGGAGCATTTCCTGTCCTTGAGAAATTTAAGCGGAAGTTTCCAAAAGTGGCAACTCAGTTGTGCCGAACTATTTGAGTTGCAACTTCTCTAGGGAAACCAGGAGACTTTACGGTGCCACAATGCATTCATATTTACAATGCATTCATTCATATGATGCACCGGTCCTTGTAGGCTTTCGCATATGGAGTGGTGGAGCACGGCGTTGTGATTCCTGATCCTAGCTGCCTAAGTTTCCCGCCATCTGCACTCTGCACACCTCCTGGCTCGCTAGCGCTTGCCTCAGCTCACAAGCCTCGGAAGAGTTCCATGTTAAAACTGCCTAAACCACACATATTCTACCATTCAAGGGGTTCCAAGGATTTCTTTGAAGCTTGCCCAGCAATGCCGGGCTTCCCGGGCTCTAACTTCTGCAGTATTTCCGCAGATCAAAGTTACGTTCACGAGTCACTTTTTAGTTGACAGTTGGCTGCAACCGGCACTGACCTGGCCATACAGGTATGGGCCATTGGCAGTATGACAAAAGGTGTGATGGTCTGCAATCCTAGAGTGGGTTTCACAAAGCTAAAATTTTCAGATGGGACTGGCCACTTAACTTGCCAAGCTGTGTTTGAGTGGATGGGCCGCACCGCTTTAACCACCCTCAAACAATTGTGTTTCAGACCCCTTCAGGTGCGTGACTTGTAACTAGGAAGCTTCCTAGGTACAACTCACGCACCAATTCCTCTGGGATGTTCCTTCCTCCCCAGGCATAGATAAACCCCTCGTCACAGCAGACAATCAACCCCCACAAACTCCCCAAGCCGCTTCGTGCACATGCCGTTCCTGACTCGTTAAGCGTGTGAAAGCTGGCCTATGGGGACCGTCGCGCGGCCTCGCAGACACCCTAAAGGTGCAAGTTGACAAGCTCGGGAACCCCCGTCAACAGAAGAGGACTGTTAGGCCGCGGCGGGGAGCTGCTGCTGAGTCTGCTGGCGGTTTGGGAGGCCACCAGGGACATGCAGCTGGCATCTGGGATCCCGGGCTCCCGCATTTCCTGCAGGCTGAGCAGGTTGGGCAGCGGGGCGCCTCTGGCGGGATTGCGGCGCTCCCCCGGATGCATTCCAGGCAGGTTCATGGCCAAGTCGCTCCCGCGCACTGCTGTGTACTGGCCAAAGTTAGAGGGGTGCCGTCCCAGCCAGTTCTCCATGGACCAACCCTGCCCCTGTCGGCCCGCAGCCTGGCCCCCGGGGAAGAACTCCTGGCAGCGGGGGTCTGTGTTTATATATGTCGGGCGGGTGCGACCGTCCGAGCGGGAGGCGGGCATCCCGGTGCTGGGGGCCCCGCTTTGTGATGGTACAAGTGGCGGGTTTGATAGCTTGTCCTGGGGCGGATGTACGGCAGCCGTTGTGGCCCGAGGGATGTCCAAGGACCGCCCGCTCCGGCTTGAGGTCGAGCTGGTTCGCGACGTTCCCACAGATGCAACCCCCCTTTCCTGAGGTTGCGGCGTCATGGGGCACATTTGTGACAATGCGGCTGTTATCGTTCTTGAAACATCTGGGCTGCCCTGCTCCCCTGCACTTCTGCCGCTGGGATTCCCTCCCTGCA
Organism: Botryococcus braunii; assembly: GCA_002005505.1. Lineage (NCBI taxonomy): Eukaryota > Viridiplantae > Chlorophyta > Trebouxiophyceae > Botryococcus > Botryococcus braunii. The sequence goes on from MVGU01000981.1 coordinate 104,672, forward strand.
CGGCACATGCGTCCAGGCTCATGGTCAGGCTACTGTTAGCATGCAATTCCACCTCAGCCTGGGTGGTAATGAACTTGGTGCTTGCGCGAATTGGGCCTTTTGTTCTTACTGTTCTGGACAGCCGGCGGCATCCCACGGTTTACTGCCCAACATTGCTTCACAGCGAAGTAGAAGTATTTTAGGGCTTCATGTAGAACGAGTGTCCTGATGGCTGTATTGCAATCCTGAAGAATGCCGGAAGGCTTGTGTTCCATACTGTCATGTGGGCTCCCAAAGCGAATACAGCGGGGTACACACAAAGATAGCATTTTCACAGCAGGATACCAGTCATGTTTCATATCCAACCTGCAGAGGCAGGTGAACAGAGACTGGAGGGCATTTCCCAGAAGAAGAAGACGAAGAAGACGACGAAGACGAAGGCGAAGAAGGCGGAGAAGGAAAAGGAGGAGGAGGAGGAGGAGGCGGAGGAGGAGGAGGAGGAGGAGGAGAAGGGGGTCAGGGAGAGAGAGAGAGAGAGAGAGAGAGAGAGAGAGAGAGAGAGAGAGAGAGAGAGAGAGAGAGAGAGGAGAGAGAGAGAGAGAGAGAGAGAGAGAGAGAGAGAGAGAGAGAGAGAGAGAGAGAGAGAGAGAGAGAGAGAGAGAGAGAGGGGGGGGGGGGGAACTACAAATTGGAGTGGAGGGGGAGGGGGAGGTTGAGCCCTTCAGAAGCAAGGGGATTCTTGAAGTGAAAAATAAAAAAGTTACAGGAGGTGGAAATGATGGCCCGGAAGAATCTGTACAGGAGGGCAAGGGGGGAAGGGGACAGCTTTGTGGCCCATACAATGCCGATCTGGTTTGAAGCAGATTGTTTAACAATTTCTCAAGTATACAATGGGAGCTGCTTTGATTGGTTCAAAAAGTTACAGATTGCGAAGCTAATGGGAAGTAGGGTAAGGAGTGACCTGTTCCCCTTCACCGGCAATTTGGGGACATTTTAAAAGATAGACCTCTTTTACACTTGACTTGGGGCCTAGCTTGTTGTCTCACATGAACCTCTTCCTATCCTTGCTTCTTTCTTAATAGAAGGGCTGGGAAATAGTGTGAGGAGTGAGCTGTTCCCACTGCACCGGCAAATTGGAAACATGCTACAAGATAAAATATCAATTACACGTGGCTTAGCTTGTTGTCCCACATGAATCTCTTCAGACCCTTGTTTCCTATGTCATGGGTCTCAAACGTGTTCTGCTGAGGGGGAAGGCCAGCAGAGTAAATGTTCCGTGGAGGGAGGAGGCCATGTCTGAGTAAGGTGAGCTCACCATCTGATCCAGCAGCGTCTGTACCCCGTGAATCATATTCCGGTAGATCTGCTCCCATGTGTCTCGCATGATTGAGACCATTTCTCTTTCTGTTTTAAAGCTTCCTTGAATCCGGACGAACGTATTCTCCTTTATCGTGACTTTGTAGAGCTTGATATGGCAGCGATGGTCGAGGAAGCTAGCTGGAAAGGGGTTAACATTGCCATCGTTGCTCACCAGCTTGTAAGCCCTGTGAACAAATGTAGCTCAGCAGATCTGAACTCCAAGTCCGACACAAATATTAAGGGATACTCCAGTTCCTTCCAAGTACCAACTTGCACTGCCGATCAAGCAAGGAGGACCAGCCGGTCCTCTGAGGTATACTTACAGAGTTAATCTGTCTGCATCGTATAATGTGAGCTCCTCGTGCAAACGTCCAGCTCCAATGCGAACGACTCTGTTTTTCTTCAACTGTCCGGACCAGGACATTGCATTTAACACACCACAAAACCTGGCGGTAGACACCAAGGCCATCCTCAACTACCACGAGGATCACGAAGCTCGGAATCAAGCCATGGTGTTACTCACCTGCAGTTCTTGGCGTTCTTGAAGCAAGGGTATGTAACTTTCTGTATCACCGAATGAAGACACAACCTCCCAAACTCGAGAGGGCGCAGCGGTGACCACGCCGGAGACCTCAACCTGAACGACTTGCAAGCCTCCCATGTGATGGACGGCTCAAAGTGAGAACTCCGACATTTCAGATTCGACACTGACCAGATTCTTGATGCTCGAAAATTCAGTGCTTCTTCAAGTCAGTCCGGGGAAAAGGACACATGCGGCACGCATTGCTAGGAAGCAGAACATTCTTAAAATGATATTTTTCACTTCTGAGTACCGCACTGTTATTGGGTTACACTTTGACTCTTTTCAAGCTTTCGCGAGACCTTTACGCCAAGGATACGCAACAGGATCCGCTTAGTCAAAGTCATGCAACATTGCTGATTACTTGGTCCCTGTAACGCCAGATTCGATGCAATATGCGTCAGGTCCGCGTTGATATGTGAAATCAGGTACTAATTGCGGACCTGCATTGTGGGTTTGGACCCCCGGCACGATCAAGTGGGAAAGTCGGATTGCACAGGGCCAAGTATACGTTTCAAAGGGCGCAAATCTTGCAGGGAACGTAGCCGGTTCTCTGCATAGTGGCCTTGATCTCGTTTCCGCGGTTTCAAATGACGCCGCATGCGGCTGTAGCGATGGCACTTCAATGAAAGTGAAATATATATCAGTAACATCTTTCTTCTGTTAGTAAACTACATGAAGAGTGGATAATTTTATAGTTGTGGACAGTAGGAAAGTAGGGAAGTTGGACACTAGAAAAGTTGGGTAGTAGGAATGCTTGTGCTGTTACTAACAACGTCTCGGTGGTCAAAATTATTCTTTGGCGCATTATTATTGTATTGCTGTTATTATCGTGTGACTTCTACACGGGCATACATAATTTCTGCACTTACGGAATTCGGATGTCGATACGTGAATATTCAGGCATCGGGGGCCTGAGAATGACATATTTCACTTTTGCTTAAAAACGGCGATGCAATCGACGCCCCATTGCCGATCTCCTGGCGCATTCGATATGATGGACCGCCACTGATGGGCCTTCTTCTCTGTTATTTGAGGCCTTCTGCGCCAGGGGGGGCCAGGGGCCCTGGCTGCCATGGCCAATCGGGGCCAAGGCTTGGCCCCTAACTGGGAGATTGGGGCTGGTGGCCCCCTGGGTAAGGGATCTTCCATTGCGTCTCGAGTCTTTGTTTACGTTGCACAAAAAGCGGCTGTTGGTAACCAAAGTATATCAAGGGCGCCTATTAATTAGTAGTGGCAGGTCTAGAATGTCTTAAACATTATATATATAAATATGTGTGTGTATATGTATATATGTATATATGTGTATATATATGTATAACTGCACCTCGGCATGCCCGGCGGGCCAGACAGATGTCGTTGCTTCCTCTTTAGGGAAGTGAAGTAATGTCACGAAGTAATCCGAACATGTTATGAACATGTCGCTGGAATGGACCTAAAAGGTGTTTGCAACTGCAGTATACTCTCGTAAGTTAAGGTAACTTGTACATGTCGTGGTAATAACCTAGAGGTGTATGCAACTTCCAGTATACTCTCATAAGGTAGTGCTAGCTGGACGTTCGGATCCGCTTGGTGCCATTTGGGGTCAAAAGGTCAAGCATGTAAACTTGCACATGGAAGCAGGTTCCAGCAGTGCACGTCGCCGGGGGTTCAAAAGGTTAAGCATGGAAATTGGCACGTGCATTCTGGTTCAAGCATTGCATGTCCCTGCGATCTTAAGCACACAAAACTTTAACGTGAATATGCCTCCATGGAGGCTCGAGGATGCACATGCATATGCATGAGTGTGTGTGTGTGTGTGTGTGTGTGTGTGTGTGTGTGTGTGTGTGTGTGTGTGGGTGTGTGTGGGTGTGTGTGTGTGTGTGTGTGTGTGTGTGTGTGTGTGTGTGTGTGTGTGTGTGTGTTTGTTTGTTTGTTTGGGGGGGTGGTTGCAAGGGAGATGGGGATGATAGGAACGACAAGGTGCAGGGGGGGCGGAGGAATGTAGGCGGATGACCATGGCGGGTGAGCTCTGCAAATTCACAAGACAAGCTGACAAAGGTTATGGGCAATCGGCGTCCCTGGTTCCCAAGCAGACATGTCGTGTCAGGATTACTCCCCCAAGCCGCAGTCCGAGACGACTGCCTGCTTGCACAATACAGCAATTGACGGACAATCAACTTGCATCTGAGAATGCCCTGTTGTGTCCAGTCCCATTCGGTTACAAAGGTCGTCTGTCATTCAGCATTACTCACAGCTCCCTATGGATATGCTCATGCGACTACGCACAAGTTCATTCCTATACTCACTCAAGTCTCTGTCCCTTAGCTGTTTCAGAGACTTGAGTGTACACTAAGATTGTCCACACATACTAAACAACCAGCATTGTACCACATGCCTAATCGTCCCACCTGGTTCCCAAGCAGACAGGTGTCAGCATTACTTCCCCGAGCTACAGTCGGATAACTGCCTGCTTGCACAATACAGCAACTTGCATCTGAGATGACGTACAATCAACTTGCATCTGAGATGCCCTGTTGTTTCCAGTCCAATTGCCATGTCTTGCGACAACGGCCACCATAATGGTTCATTCAAACGTGTAACCTAAAGCCACTTGTACCTTATGTTCGAAATCTGACCGAACCCTACAGTGTCACCCCGTACCTCCTACTGCTAGACTGTTGTTCCCGGTACCACTGGGAAAAACACCCACACTTTTTTCTTAGACTGTTCTCACCCTCCTAGCTGCTTCTTAGCAATGTTACCCCTCTGAAGATCAGTTAAGCACAAGGCATACACTTGATTCTGTTCACAACTTAACACAAGCTTGTCTTGTGAAGTAAGTGTCCAACTAGCCATCGAGGGCACTCAACCACTCGTGTGGTAGAATACGTCATGAATGCACGATTATACTACCTGGTGCGTAATGAAAGCTCTCCAGCATAAACTCATGCCGGCTTGCCATGGAAAAGGATTGTAGTCATGGGCGGCAGTAGACCACCGAAGTGAAACAGCAAGACTGACTGTTGCATGACATCTAATACACCGTTTCCTGATTCATACCTTGTCCGTATTGAACCATGTGTTCCACACCAACCACTTCAAGGGGCAAATCAGTCGTAACTCAGATGCAATGAGCGTATCAATTCCAAGACCTCCGGTCAGAGGATGGGCAGGTTATGCCCCTAAACAACGTAGCTCGAGCACTGAATCGTGCTCTCAGCTTTAAAAATTTCAAAGTGTGGTCTATCGCGCTTAAGTTTTGGTCATGAACCCACGTAACGTAAGCACACTTAAATGCATTGGGCCCTATCTTGCACATAAACATAATCCCTTCAAGTCTAAGCATAACTTCTCCGGCTTTCAATTTCATGGATCAATAGTCATGCCATGGGTAATAAATTTCAAATTTCTCAAAGCATATCGTGGCATGAAAATCAGCCCTGTCGCTCACCCAAAATCTCAAGTTAGTACTACTTAACTTCCCCTGCTTCAACCATACGTGCTGGCGGGGCGAGTTCATTTTCTATGTTACACTTACAGAGATTCAGTCACACGTCGAGGTGACCACATCATTGCTTGCTTAAAACACGCTCAGCATGCGGATCTTCATGTGGGTCATGCGTAAAATTCATAAGCCGCCTTGCTTCAAGGCAACACGACCATACAACACAGGCAACACCCCGTTTCAGAGGTACACAAAGTTCTTTCAGTGTCGACGAGCAAACCTTCACAAGTCGCTTCACATTTAATTTTAAACGACGGCCGGAGTACGTCCGATAGTAAAGTGCGTTTTAATATAATATCAAGCGCCATCAACCCTTGTGCTCCAACCGCTACCCAAAACCCCACATTACTCCAACATGTTACACCAGAATCATGCATCTGAGGCCTGCACCTTACCTAAATCCTGCTGTACCGTAAGGTAATTATATGTATGACGACTGAACCCTAGCTAAGACCCGCTATAACCTAAGAATTCACCCTTTTCTGCAACGAAGCACCACCCAGTGAAACCCGCCTTCTGCAGTTCTATTAAATAGACCTGTCGGGAACCCACTGATGCATTAAACCCCCATCCCATTCCGGATCTGAGGCAAGACACTCAACATGGCTCTCAGTCTGACACCTTAGCAAGGCTGTTTAAGTATCTGGTGTGCCTTGTAAGCACATTTTTTGGGCTGTAGCTGTGCCATGTGGAGCACCTCAGCATCAATGGCAGTGGTGAACGGAGTCTTGGGTCGGCCACAGAGGCCTGTGTGGACCGTACTTCAAGGTTCAGGCAGCATTGCTGCTGAGAGCGAGCCTTCCTGCATAGCCGAATCTGGACAAACACGCTATGGCTCTTCATGACGGCACCTGACGTAGCCCGTAGCTTTTTTGACAAACCACGAGTGATCAAAATTCGGAGAGCCCGCTGAGCCCAGCTACATGCCCTGGCAACACTAAGCCCCAAGGCACACTTACCTCACAAGATCAATGGCCTCGCTACATGCCTCGCAAGATCAATTGCTTTGAAAGAACAAGAAATCCAAACGCACACAAAAAAACCAATTGCACACTGACCATCGTGCAAACTCAAAAAACCAATTGGACCTATCACCAAGCCAAGACTGAATGCGCTGGAGGGGCAGTAGCCAGGGCCCGTCTTTCACCAAAACCTAGTTGCCTACTTGTCCTGGGCTTAGGGCTACCAGCCGGAAAATTTCATGCACCACCTGGCACGTCTTACCACACCATCCGCAGAAATTGCAGGCTTGACGAGGAGACAATAGTATACAACGTATCAAACACTCCACCATATATACTATATAGCGTCAGCGCTTATAATCGTATACGTAATGTTACGTAACATTGAAGCCGCAAACTTGACTCGCATGAGTTTGTGCTTACCACGTGGCCCCTTCAGGCACGAAACTCATTTTCCTTCTAACAATTGCACAAACGGGAGACACGCTTCATAAAGAAGGTGAGATGTGGAATCAGCCCACTCTTCCTGCATCAACCCACGACCTGCCATCAGGCTTAAGCTTGAGGCCATGTGGCATCTCAACAAGCACCACCAAACATCTTACCACAACTGACCAGCAAAGCGATCAAGCGCAAGCCCACTTGGCATATAAACCTTCAAAAGTCGTTACGTCTTTTTCTGTATAAGTCCGCCTGGTTTGGCATCCGGATTGCACAATGCGCAAAAGATCCGTGGTTGCAGAGAGCGACGATAGTTGTAGCTCCTCTGTTGCCTCCAGCAACATGCATACTACCTAGTGCTCTACTTCAAGCGCACCTCCAGGCACTATATGCTTCGATGGATCTGGTCGGTCTGCTTCACTCGAAGAAAGGGAGCGTAGTGCAGGCCATGAGGCAATCATTAAAGCCATGGACTTCTGGACCAAGGTTGGATTGGATGGCGAGGAGGCGATCCTAAAGAATGTCAGCACCCTTAAGCTGAATCTCCTGCAAGGCCTCGACTTCGTGAGCAGCCAGGTGCTAACCGACCATTTGGGCGCAGCACATCGCTGAAAATTTGACCGACCGACCAATTTGGGTGCGGCGCATCGATGAAAAAAGACCGTGGCGGACAATGCACCGCATCCCTCTGAACTCGTCACATGCCACAACCAGGAAATTTGAAAAGCAGCAAAAAGAACTAAGCGCTTATTCACATGCAGCCGACCTGCAGGGTCGGCTGCATGTTTTGGCCACAATGATATTCTGTGGCAGACAAAGCCCAGTCCAAGTATTGGAGGCCCAGCCTTGTCACAAGCCTCAGCGGTCTTGTTCTCGCCTCTGCGCAAGTCCGCTGCTTCTGGAGTACAGCAAGGGGGCCCACCCTGCTGATACTGGACAGATATCTGGGAGCGGGGCTACGTAAACCCCTCTCTCCCTAGGCTATGCTCAAAATGGGGCATTGCCCCTTCATGCAAGTCCTCCAAGCCTGGAAGCCACTCGTTCGGACACAAGAGTCGGGGCACACATGCTCGAATGCGCCCTGAGCCTCAGCATACTTCTGGACAGGACGCCACCACATCACCCTCCAGTGGGTCGAGAGATTAATCTTCTTTAAGCAAAGTCTCCCACCACTTCCGGACGGTGGGGGTAAGATAAAAGAAGGGAATGCCTAGCCTAGCACTGCACACATTCAGAATCATCACTTCTAGACAAGAAACATCTGCTACCATCAGCGCTCTTAGATCCAACGGGGGGGTCCAGGGCAGTCCCCCGTTCAGGAGGTGCGCACATGATGCATCATCTACACACATCCCCTCCTCTAGGGCCACATTGGTGGTGCACAACAGGACACGCACCACCAAGAGCTGCAATAGCCGGCCCCGGCCCAGAGTCTGAAACCTAAAATTAACGAAGCTGTGTAAGTCTCTGATGCCAACTCCCGCCTTCGACATATCCTAGGGACTCCGAAACACCAGAGTCTAGCAGCTCTAGGATACTTGCTGAGACGAGGACTATCTCCACGCCCGCTGTACAGGAAAGCATAAATAGGGCTCCTGAACAGAGGGGGTAAACCTCGGCCGTCCTGTTAAAATTTGCGGACAGCATGCGTAAAGGGCCGTGCAGCCAATTAAGGTTGCTGGGACACAATTGAAAGCCTCTAACCACCACTCGTTCTACAGGATTAACTTGTGACGGGCCCCTCGAACGTGTGTGGTGGTGGGAAGCAGTATCAGCACCCGCTGGCCAGGGTTATAAAAAGGGCCCCTGGACAGTGAGGGCAGTCTCCCGCCGCCTTGAAAAAAAATAGACGGAGCGAGACACTGAAACTCAGAATTCTGGATTCAACCAGTAAACAGAAGGTGGCAGCGGGAAGGCCAGTAACAACACTCGCAGTGCAGGGGTTACCAAAAAGGGGCCCTGTCATCCACAGTGTCTTTTTGCCCGACTGCGCCTGTGTATTGTGCCGATCCAATAACTAAATAGAATAAATCATACAATAAATCTTAGGCATTGACCAATACTGAGTGCCTACAGCAAAAATCAATTAATGAAAAGGCCAGGCATTCCCACGGCATTGTTCTCGAAAAAGCTGGATGTGCCAGCATCCAAGGCATGCCTTGACCATAACGGTCGCTTACCATCCGGATAAACGCCGCTTCCCCCAGCGCAAGCAGCTTTCTTAAACACGCCGTCCGCCTAAAGCCTCAAGCCTCAAGGCATGCCAGAAGCAGCATCCCAACTGTCACAATGACGCTGGAAACGCCCCGCATGGGAACCAAAAGCCTACGCCACAAGGCCTACATAGGCTTTTATTTGCAAGAGAAAGGCTTTCATTTGCAAGAGCTACAAAGCGAGATTTTGCCGCCGGCACAAAGCAAAGCCCCACAGGACTCCCTCCCGGCGGCACGGCAACGCGCAAGACTGAGTGGGCTCTTCACAAATGCCCTGAGACCCGATGAGGCGATCATGCCAGATCCAGAAGGCCCTGGTCTTGCATCATGGCATCCAGAAAATCCGCAGATGCAGACCTGGGCAAGACCCCAAAGCCCCACGTTTCGACAGGCGCAGCCGCGCTTGTGTCATGAAGCGTGGCACCGGGTGGCCTGCAAAAGATCCCCGGATACTCTATCTCCGAGGACATGCCTCCTTGAGCGAACATGCCCAAGCCACTGTCCTCGCTTGGCTGGCCGGGAAACTGCGGCAAAGCCGAGACCGGCGCTTCTATGTCGTCACCCTTCAGGATCCCACTGATGGAGTCTAGCAAGACCCCCAACGACGTTCCCGCGGAGGCCTCCTGTGGGACCGGTCTGGCAGACGGGCCCTGGCGTCCACCATCAAGAGACCGCCGGAACGGCACGGGGTTGCTTCTGCTGCGCTGGAGGCTGTCCAGCTGCGGGATCTGCCTCCGCCTTTCTGCCAGCGGCGGTTCTCCTGGGATCTGCAGGCCGGTCAGTGGGTCGGGGTACTCACATAAGCAGATCCAAGAGTACTGCCGCTGTGGTGGAGGCGGGTTCTGCGGTGAGGGCATCTCTTGCGCTGCCTGTCCCCAGGAGCCCATTTGGGGTGACACAGACCCCGAGGGCAAACTTTGCGGGGATCCATCCGGGTATGACACTGCACCTTGAGCGCTGGAGAGCTTCAAGGGAGACGTGTCCATCTGCTGGGGGGACTGCTGTGCTGGGCTGTAACTTTGAAAGAAGCGCAAGGGGGTGATGGGCTGGGGCGTGGGCGGTACGGCATCTGGGCCACTCATGCCTTGCTTCGGGGCGCCGCCAGTATAAGGGGTGCTGGGCGGGTCTACTGGATCGAGCGGGGAGGGGCCTTGTGTATGCTGCTGTGGCTTTGGCTGCAGCGGGGGAGGCCCCATGGGGTCTTGGTGCATGCGTGGCGATGATTGCAAAATAAAAGGGGGAGGCTGGAAGAAAATCACTGGCATAGGTTGGAAGCCTCCTGGAGAATGGAGCGATTGCTGCGCTCCTGATGGGATGTGCAGCAGGACGGGCATGGCGCCATTCATGCCGACCATGAAGGGTACAACCTCTTGAACGCCTTCTCGCGGCACTTCCCTGCTCTTTGGGCCCGAGGTTGGCCCAACCGTGCGCTGCGCAGGCGTGGACAGCCCCCACGGCATGCTTTGAAATTGGGGACTCGAAGGCCCTTGCATGAGCAGCGCATTGCGCAGGCCTGGGAGATGACTGCTTCTGCCATCCTCCTGCCTGCTGGAAGGTAACAAAGCGTCTCCAACGCATGCCCCGACGGCGGGTGGGGCAGCACCCACTGCTGACATCCTCTCCTGAACCAGGTCCAGGTCTAAGGGCTGTGCATTGAAGCGGGGCAGGTTGCCCGCTCTTGGATCATTCACACTCAATGTGGCTGTAGCTTGGGAGCCCGCCCTTTGCAGCCCTCCTCCCCGGACACCGATCTCGCTGCTTTCACCTGCATACGCTGGAGATTGTCACGGATGGAATCCTTGTGACATCCCAGCAAACTTTCACTTAAGAGAGCCCGGGCCGAACAAACTCACGCCACTCATACGATTCATCATCCAGGACAGCCCCTCCCATTTGGCACAGCCCCACCCCGACTCCCCCCCCCCTCCCAACCCAACCCCACCACCTTCCCCCAACCCCCCGCGGGGGTGGAGGGGGGCAAGACGCATAACGGATTTATAGAGAAAACTGGGGTGCGCTAGTTCAGCTTTTTAGACCCCTTTTTCTGTATGAGTTTGGCAACCTCGCCTCCTGCTGTCGCGTTCGTGAAAGATGTCTTGTGGGGCAGTGATCAGCAAAATATGTGGGGATTTCAAGCTGCATGTTTTGGCATGCCGGCCGACCCAAAGGCGCTGGCAAGTGCTTTGCCCCCAGAAGGCCGTCATGCCAAAGGCTTCAAGCATGGCAGCAATTAGCAGAGTCTCTGCAGAAGCCTAGCAGAATCCTTTCGCAAGACCAGCCTGCATGCATACCAGAGTCCTTTGTGCGAGTGGTCACCAGAAACGGGAGTGCACCGTGCATCGCAACCTTCTGTATGAGCCACCCGAAAGACTGCACTTGTACCAGTGCATGGGAGCTTGTTTGCATCAAGGCCGCTGTCATTGTGAACAACTCTATCCCGCTTTTTGAGTGGCTACCCAACTCAGCTATCCTACCTTGGAATGCATGCACACACACACACACACACACACACACACACACACACACACACACCACACACACACACACACACACACACACAAGCGCACACACACGCGCACACACACACGCTTGCACGCGCCTTCGACCTTTCAGGTCGACAGCCCTCACCTGGGCCACAATGGACTGTTGCCGATGACCTGCGGGAACTGCCTGACAGTTGCTTCTGCCGGATGTCATGATCAATGGCCTTGGTCATGGCCCTCTGGGGCCACTTGTTGATGCCGAGCCGCCTGCAATTGCGCTTCAATGTAGTGGGGCACACTGACAGTGCTGCTGCTGCCTCCTTCAGCCTTTTGGGGAAATGGGGCTGCAGAAAAGCATACAGGTTTTAATTGCACTGTCACATTGCAAGAAAGTCCAAAGACTGGGATACCAGGAGATAACGGAGTGTGAGAGCATGAGTTAAGCACCAGATGATCAAAGGTTGGTGCAGTACAGAAGGGACTGGTCACCATTGAGCTATCATCCGACAAAATAGTGGCGACAAAAACGCAGCGTCTAACCGTATGCGGGCAGGTTGAATTTGAGAGAGGCCATTCAACAGAGGCCATTTGATACAAACTACATCATGGTAGCTTGTCATCAACAGGCATGAATGCCAGGTATTCAGGAGATCAGCTGCTTCAAGGCAATGGCAGAGGCCATTTGATACAAAGTACATCATGATGAGTTTGTCATCAAGAGGCATGAATGCTAGGTGCTCAAGAGATTTGCGTCAAGGCGCTGCGACAGAAAGTGAGTTAGGCTTCGTAGCCCCAGGTGTACAAGCGAGGGGAATTCTTCACAACGAGACTGGTGCCCATCGAAGAAAGGCTGAAACACCATACCCACAATCCAACCCATACTCCCTTGTGCACAAGCTTCGGGTTTTAAGCCGGCTCACTGCTCCCCAACAAGGGGTGATGCAGGGGACACAAGGACGAACGAGGTGCAGCTTTGCACTTTTCGCCAAGACAGCACTTCATTTTGTAAGACACATACGCTCTATCAACCCCTAAAACTCCACAAAAAAGGCCTTCATATGACGTGATTAAGGGCTGTTCTTTGACATAAATCGGACATGTTGCCCTATCACTGCTTCGAAACACCTGAGGGTAGTCCGCAGAGGAGACGGAGCATCCCAACGTCAGGTTGATGTTGGGAAATGAGTTTGCAACAGTGTGTCTGTCAGAACTGACAGGCTCATGGAGTACGCTGATGATGTAATACTTGGGACAGTACAGGTACTCAACAGCATGAGAACGAAGTCACCGATGTGCGTACTTAGGCCACTATACCTCTAAGGGGCAGTGATCTTATCCACAGCCCACAATCTCAGCTCAAAGGTACCAACCCCAGCAACGCTCCCCCAAACCAGCAGGAATCCTTTCAAAAGAGGTCTTGCCCAGTGGGTCTTTAGCACAAGTTGTTGTTAATGCAGTTGGGGACCTTGGGGAATGTTTTTGTCTTCATCAGCGATAGGGCTTCCTTCAAGTGGCAGATGTGTCTGGAACGCAAATGTTGCTGTAAACCTTCCACCATAACCATGGGTGTTCCAAGGCCTGAGAACATTAAAACCCCTGTGCGTAACGAGCTGCATTCCATGCACATGGGAATCCCCAACATCCTCGAGTAATTAGATTATTTGGTTTTACGTACGTTTGGTTTTGTGACACAGCATGCGGCAGGCTCTGCAACCTGTAGCGCACATGCCTGACCAAACATATTGCAAGGCCTTGGACCTCCCACACCTCCCGTACGCCTGTGTGCACGACCAAATGTAAGGTCAGGACTGCCCCAACCTCTCATGAGGCAAATTACTTGCTGCCTGATGCTCCAACTGAAAATAGTGTACAGGAGCCACCCACACACCCTGCCCACCCAACTCAGCCCAGCATGAGCCCCGCTCAGCCCGCAAGCATGATTGAGGGTCTGGAGGAGTCCATGCTTGGTGCTTGGTCCATGCATGGTTGAGCATCTGGGGGAATCCTGCTGTTGCCACCTTTTGGCAAGCCATATTGCTAGGCTTGTGGAGGCTCAAATCTGCTTCCTCCAGGGCCCCTTCTAGATTGCCATACAGGGTTGGGGTTGGGTGGCCCTTGCGAAGTTCAGAAATATGAGGGCCTACTCACCTCCAGGTCTTGGTAGGTAAGAAGCGACTTGATGACAACTGCTTTCCTTTTTCCAGTACCTATAACCACAGCGGAAACCTTTCACCGACTGTCTCCAAACAAAGTCAGCTGGACAGGCCAGCATTTCCCAGAAATCCAAGTGGCAATAGTCAGGCCAGCTGGCAGGGACAAGTTACATTTTGGTATTTGCACCATGATTTGCTGGGGCCATGTCCCAACTGTCCTAGCCCTAGGAGGATTGAGAGCAAAGGACAGCACGCAAGCGAATTGACAAGGTCGTACCATGCCTTCCTTTGCCAGATTTTTCATTGTGCTGCACCAAGGTTGAAGCGCCTGAATTTTGCCTCTCGAGGTCGCAACCCGAGTCACCTGCAAAACACACTCACAATACTTACAGTGCCTTAGTACTCCCTGAACTTTCAAGCCTTTCCGCCAAGCAACAGAGCTGCCATCTGCAGACGGTCAGAGAGATTTTGAGAACCAGCACGGGGTTTCAACCAAATACATTCTCAACTTGAGAAATTCTCACAACAGCAAGTCATGCCTTGTGACAAGTGCAGAACAGATAGGCTTGCCTTTTGATGACGCGCTGTCTTGAGATGGGGCGACTGGTATAGTGGACCAGATGTCCTCGAACAGATAGCTTGATTCCCAATAATCCATAGTTCCAAGCACAAGCCAACAACTTCTGCTCCGGCAGACCTGCAAGATTGGGACGCACAACCTGAGACAGATGTTGTCATGCTGAGCCTGATGACCTTGGGTAATAGGCCACGCCATCATTGACCGGGATACTCTGGGGTCTAAGGGTCCTGGGTCAACAATGGTAAACATGGATTCTGGGCTGCTTTGAATGCTTGAGGGGTTTGATCGTTTGCATGTCAGAAAGCGAAGGGCTGCCTTTGCCAGGCATTGCAGCAATGTTAAGTGGAGCAAGGGCAAATAATGGGGATGGCTACGGTATTGAGCTTTCATATGCCACAGTGACCAGCACACTACGGATTACCCCATCAGAAAAGTAGAATACTGAATAAAAGACGTTTAAGAAGGGCCTGTAAGTCCAGGAGACAAAAACGGATTTGTTTGCACTGCGTGTATATTACAGTCAAATGAGTGGAAAGCGTTGACAAACTTATTGCATCCCTGGATGTAAGTTTATGAAAGCCCAGCCCAAAGCGAAATCAGAAGTGATAGCAAATGAACAAAAATACCTAAAGCTTCCCATGACAGAATTGTCACTGGCTACTAACACATGGCTAGTAAGAGATGATATGAAAACTCAGAATGCTTGAATGCAAAATGCCCGTGACAGAGGACCATCCGAGACTTAAAATGATGCAGACTATGTGAAAGAACGCTGAGCAAAAGGTCTAGCAAAGGTCCACCAAGGATCCATATCCTGAAGCTGGCTTGGTAGAAAAGCAAGCCGTCCACCATTCGAAAAATCACCGAAGCAAGGACCAATTCAGAATGTCACTACAAGTCATTTTGAACCCTCGAAGATGTTGTTAGCCATGTGATTCATCACCAGTGGGGACCCCGGTCAGAGAGCGTTGGGAATCCGGAAGCGTCCGTCAGGCTCAGGCTGAAGTAGCACAAAGTACCCAGCACTAAATGATGATTATCTTTCCATCAAGCAATTGGATTTTCAGAAAGCTTCATGTAAGAGATTGGACTGCAAATTTTGTGATGGTGGTCACTTTTCTGCTCAAGCCCTTGAGCGAGCAACTGAGCAGCACACCTCAGGCGAAGAGACACAGGGTGCGCAGCAATGTGACCGAGCTTCATGGCATCTCCACGTCCAGTAAGGGGCGGTCCCACTCCCAGGCGTCGCCCTCCTGTCGTGGATCGTTGCCTTCTAAGCCACCACCCATAACAATCTGCTGGTTATTCAGCAAAGGACCCCTAACGTCACGCAGCCCCAAGCCTTTCTGCTACGATACATCATGCATGATATCCCAAAAACTGCCTTGCAAGCCCCCGCATCTAAAAAGTAGTAGACACGCTGAAGATCGAGACGGGGGGTAGGCCCCCATGCAATGAAACGCAACGGCTCAGAGAATTGCCTATTCCTATCGTCTATGGAAGTAGGCGCCGGAGCTTTGTTTGAGGGCCACCCGCAGACGTTGAGGTCAAAGCCGGCATGCCGATTCTGAAGGCAGTTCCATTTCGATTCTGAAGGATTCGATTCTGAAGGAACTTCCATGCAGGGGGAAACGATCCGGAGAGATACTCGATGTGAGGCAGTACCCTAGAAGGTTTAGCCACGGTAGCAAGAAAACATAGGGCCATCCCCTCGGCGGATCGGCGGAACCTGCCCCCAATTCCGGCAAAAGGCAGGCGCAATGGATGGCCGAAAAGGCTTGCAGGCGCAACTAGGTTGGGATGCAAGCGAGGTACGTGAGATGTGCAGGGGGACAAAAACATCATGCAGCATTCTCTCTCTCTCTCTCTCTCTCTCTCTCTCTCTCTCTCTCTCTCTCTCTCTCTCTCTCTCTCTCTCTCTCTCTCTCTCTCTCTCTCTCTCTCTCTCTCTCTCTCTCTCTCTCTCCTCTCTCTCGCTCTCTCTCTCTCTCTCTCCTCTCTCTCTCTCTCTCTCTCTCTCTCTCTCTCTCTCTCTCTCTCTCTCTCTCTCTCTCTCTCTCTCTCTCTCTCTCTCTCTCTCTCTTTCTCTCTCTCTCCCCTTCGTCTCTCCTCTACCCTCTCCCTCCCCCCCCCGGGGGGCCCCCTTGTCTCCTTCCCCATCTTTCTGTTTTCTTGTTGTCTTCCCTTTCACGCATAATTTTGCCAGATCCATATATTTTTTACACATGCAGCTCGTCGGCTGTCGACACGTGACTATTGGGGCACTGGGGGCCTGATAGTAAATCCCTGCAGATGGCAGGCAGAGTCCAGTGCGGAAAAGCTCTGCAGGCGAAATTAGGTTGGGATGCGAACAAGGTATGTGAGATGTGCACGGGGAGACAAACATCATAATAGCACATCTGGTTCTGCCATCCTAAAAGTGACGAGCTATGATCCAGATGCATGCACAGTTGAAGGCAGCACTATAAACATACGGTAAAAAGTCGTAGGCAGATGTCGCGGATGGCGGAACCGCAAAACGTTTCCTGCAAGCTTCCTGAACATTTAACCCTTTCAATGAACTCGAATGTAAAAACAACAGGGTTAAGGTGGCTGGGTGAATTCTGGAAATTTGTATGTGGGTAAATCGATATCGGTGCTCCACGAATGGCGCACCCGGAAAAACGCGATCTCGCGGACTTACTGCACAGATACCACTTCCATTGCCTTAAGATGTGTTAAAAATGTCTTACTCTTGATGGCCGAAGTCAGAATCCTTGAAAGTGGGCACATCGATGTCCGCACTCGTCGTGGAAAACAGTTTCCATCGTATCCCTGTGAACCACTCCTCGCAGCCCTCAAAACTTTTCAGCACATCATTAAATATTAAAACGGTATATTTGACTGAGCCTCATCACGTATGCTGAACTTTGCAAGTTCGTGTCGACGGTTTTTCGGAGTGCACATCTGCGCGGCTCCCTCAGCAGCAGAGCACATGACCAGGTCACGTGGAAGAGGTGGCAGCATTACGCGCCTTGCAGCGCGAGTGCATGGCGCAGCGTTACCTGCAATACACCGCAATACAGCGCTGTACACAGGCTGTACAAAAGCCTCCGCTCAGGCTGCCACGCCGCGAAATCCCATCTCTCCGTGCTAGATTTCCGATTTAAAAAGTAGATTTGCGATTTACAAGGCTTACGGACAGCTTCCGGACCTCGGAGCTACACCGCATCTCGGCGGAGCTGAACCCTGTTTATTTCAGTGCCGTTGCCAACCGAAAAATCTCAGAAATTATACGCCTGCCTCGGATCTCTGGCGCGTGCAAGGCGTTACCAGCGCGTCCCCATTATAAGCCTCCCCAGCGGGCATCCAAGGCTGTCGGCCCCCGACACCGGAAAACCTGCCCCCTCTGGGGGGCAGGTAAATATAGGGCCCTCCCCTTAGGCGGAGCGGCGGAACCTGCCCCCAATTCCGGCGCAATGAAAGGCCGAAAAGGCTGACAGGCGCAATTAGGTTGGGATGCGAGCGATTGTACCTTATGTTCGAAAACGTCCAGAATCTGCCGTGTCTCTAGGTACCTTATTGTACAATTCTGGGCATAATGTTCCCTGTATGTCCCGGCACGAAGGGTGTTAAGCTCGGTCGGGTCTCTTGCTGTGTGTAGGAGAGCAAGCAGAGCCCGACTATGTGTTGACACTTGTGGCAACTGATCAGAGATAAGCACCCGGAGTGCTCTTTCAGTCCCAAACAAGTCATTACATTGCTTCTTGCTCTCTCTCAACGCCAAGGAATTCAAACTACCTCTTCTACGCATCGCCAGATAGTTCGCATTACCATTGTTCGATGAGCCAAGCATTAGCAACATTCTAATACGCTTTTCTAGACCTCTTCCTAATCAATTGTTCATGCAAGTTACTAAGATGCAGCACTTCACCTGTATGTCCCGGCACGAAGGGTGTTAAGCTCGGTCGGGTCTCTTGCTGTGTGTAGGAGAGCAAGCAGAGCCCGACTATGTGTTGACACTTGTGGCAACTGATCAGAGATAAGCACCCGGAGTGCTCTTTCAGTCCCAAACAAGTACCGAGCCCTTCATGCCTGCTGCCTATATCCTTTCTCGCAAGAACGCGTCAGATTGCATTACTCTCTTTCTCCGAAATGGAATCAGTCCAGATCAATTATGGCAGAACTCTAGAGTTCTGCCATCCCTTACTCAACCTCTAAGATTGTTCACAGTGATTGCTTTAGAGAAGCCTGGCCACTATTACTCTTCTGAGGGAAAGTCACTAATTGTTCTTTCACTATTATAACACTTCCCCTTGACTTTTCCTCACAAAAACTTGGCCAGTCCTAGAGCCTCACGATGGCCCTGAAATACCTGCCTTGTCAAAGGCTTGGTAAATATATCTGCCACATTCCTAGCAGAAGGAACGTATTTCACATCCACCTGTCCCAATGCAATAGCTTCCCGAGCAAAATGAAAGCTGATTGCAATGTGCTTGGTATGCTTAGAGAACACTGGATTTCTGAGATGATTGATGCATCCCTGATTATCACAGTGGATCTTCACAATCCAAGGAGAAATACCAATTTCTTCCAGGAATCCCTTCATCCAATTTGCCTCTTTGACAGCTGCACTTGCCGCCATAAACTCAGCCTCTACAGTGGATGTGGCCACTGCAGACTGCTTCTTGCTTCCCCAAACTACAACCCCTCCGAACACACGAATTACGTAACCAGTAGTGGAAAACCGATGATCCTGATCACCACCATAATCTGCATCAACAAAGCCCTCCAGCTCTGTGTCATTCCCTCCAAGTACTAGAACAAGATCCCTGGTAGCCTTCAGATATTTCAACACTCTGATGGCTTCATTCCAGTGAGCAGTAGTAGGAGTAATCCTATACCTGGAGAGCACTCCCACAGCCTGGGAAATATCAGGCCTAGTGGTGTTGGCAATGTACAACAGTGACCCAACCAGTTCACAATATCTATGACCTGGTGGCAAGGGACTCCCAGCTCCAATGCTGGCACTGTTGTCCTTAGACACAGGTTGCTGTGTGGCCACAAAATCCTTAGTCATAGGGGTGTCAGGCCCCACAGACTCCAGATCCAGCCCAAATTTCTCAATGAGTGCATCAATCTTGGGAATGCAGCTCAATGAAATCAACCCTTTCTCTCTATCTCTCATCACTTGGCAGCCCAAGAAATCTTTCACCACTCCTAGATCATGAATGGTGAACTCATGCTTAAGCAACCCTTTCACTCTCTCAATCTCACCCATGCCCTTGGAAACTATCAATAGATCATCAACATAAATCAGCACAAAGGATTTTCCTCCATCCACAGAACATTTCACATAGACACCAGCATCACTCTTGCACACCTCATACCCCATGGTATGGAGCTTTTCATTGAGGGTCTTATGCCATGCCCTTGGAGCTTGTTTCAGGCCATACAGTGCCTTCTTCAAGCGACACACTGTGTTCCCATCCCCATTTTCAAACCCAGGAGGTTGTGTGACATAGACCTCCTCCTCTAATTCACCATTTAAAAATGCAGTCTTGACATCCACCTGGTGGATTTCAAGACCCTCTTGTGCAGCCACTGACAGCAAAGCTGTTGAGTTGTGAACATACATTATAGAATGCCTTGTGCTTTAGGTGATCTTCAAATGTACATTATTAGGATACGGGTCCACTATCCACATAAGGTACCTCAAGACACGTTCGGATGAGGTCTATTTCGAACATAAAGTACAATCTGATTTAGATTACGCGTTAGCGTGAAAGGACTATTAAAGCTGCGATCACCGCATAGTCGAGCAACTGGTTTGGAAAGATACTGGGCACATAAGGATGCCAGTCTTGTTCATGCAGTTGCATGTGTCTAAAAGAGCAGACAGTCGTCAAGGACTGTAGCTGGAGAGGCACGAACTTACGACCTGTCTGCTTGCTTACAGGTGCGGTGACGCAGGATGTGTATTGGTAATGTGTTCATGTTTGATTGCTTGTTTGTAAGTGAACCATCTTAGTGGACAATCAAGTCTCCCAAACAGCTAAGGGACGGAGTCTTGATTGAGTATAGGAAGGTACTTGCTTTCAGCCGTCAGGAGCTTATCCGTGTGTAGATGCTCATTGACAGATCAACATGTAACGGAACTGGTTTGGAAAGATACTGGGCACATAAGGATGCCAGTCTTGTTCATGCAGTTGCATGTGTCTAAAAGAGCAGACAGTCGTCAAGGACTGTAGCTGGAGAGGCGCGAACTTACGACCTGTCTGCTTGCTTACAGGAGACGCCACTGCCCATAACCTTTTACAGGTTATGGGCCCACGCCCTTCCAGCTGAGCCAAGGGCAGACAGGAGTGCATGGCATCATCGGATGCATCTGTACTGGGTTTTCCGCGGACTCGCCTGACGGCAAGAAGAAGTAAAAGAGGAACAACTGGATATTCACTCAGAAGGCCTACGGACAGAGTCTTCAATATCTTGGGAAGTTTATTTTCCGTGAAGTGACCTGAGATTATCACCCGTCGTCGTTGTCATGAGACCGTCAGTAGGTCCGGGTGGTCAAGCAATTGAATTGCTGAAGAATATTTTTGTTATAATAGTGAAAGAACAGATTAGTGACTTTCCCTCAGAAGAGTAATAGTGGCCAGGCTTCCCTAAAGCAATCAATGTGAACAATCTTAGAGGTAGAGTAATGGATGGCAGAACTCTAGAGTTCTGCCATAATTGATCTGGACTGATTCCATCTTAGAAAGAGAGAGTAATGCAATTTGACGCGTTCTTGCGAGAAAGGATATAGGCAGCAGGCATGAAGGGATCGGCACTTGTTTGGGACTGAAAGAGCACTCCGGGTGCTTATCTCTGATCAGTTGCCACAAGTGTCCACACACAGTCGGGCTCTGCTTGCTCTCCTACACACAGCAAGAGACCCGACCGAGCTTAACACCCTTCGTGCCGGGACATACAGGTGAAGTGCTGCATCTCAGTGTAACTTGCATGGACAATTGATTAGGAAGAGGTCTAGATAAGTGTATTAGAATGTTGCTAATGCTTGGCTCATCGAACAATGGTAATGCGAACTATCTGTCGATGCTTAGAAGAGGTAGTTTGAATTCCTTGGCGTTGAGAGAGAGCAAGAAGCAATGTAATGACTTGTTTGGGACTGAAAGAGCACTCCGGGTGCTTATCTCTGATCAGTTGCCACAAGTGTCCACACACAGTCGGGCTCTGCTTGCTCTCCTACACACAGCAAGAGACCCGACCGAGCTTAACACCCTTCGTGCCGGGACATACAGGGAACATTACGCCCAGAATTGTACAATTTTGCATATCTTGCATATTAAGGGTACATGCTAGACCTCGAAAGGGTGGAATACTTGAAAGTGCTGTGGTGCACGCCGGAAGGGTATACTTAAACCAGCTGTGTCAGGCTGAACGCTGTGAGAGCAAGTGAAGTGTATGACCAGACCTCAAACTCGTTCCCAAATCAAGGTTTCTGAAAGTAATCCCAGCAGTACAGAGACTATGGCAACACCAGCAGGAGGCAGCACGGCCTCCTCAGGAGCTGGACAGTCAGGACAGACCACTGGAGGCACTGCAGCCAGCTCGTATGCATACACGATGAACTCCTCCAATCCCAAGATGTCTACACAGCTGAAGGCTGATCGCACTAATTTCAGTGCCTGGCGTGAAGAGCTGGAGTCTTGCGCAATGCAAAAAGGAGCAATGGGAGCGTTGGAGACAGCTATGCCTAAGACCGCAGAGAACGCAGCAGTAAAACATTTCATTTTGCAGTCTGTCCCGTCCATGTGGCACGACGAAGTCAAACAGCGGGGGAGCGCTTTTGACTTCATTCAGTGGATGGCAGACCGCTGCACTGGAGGGAAGGACAGGGAAATCAACGAGAAGTGGATCAAGGGGCTCAAACAAGGCATGGTAAAGGGAGAGACAGTGCAAGAATGGTGCCACCGAGTCATCAGTATTGCCGCCTCCCTGGAGGCCAATAACCATCAGCTGAGCGACCGCCAGATCTGCAGGTATATGTATAAGGGACTACCTGCAGTCTTGCAGAACGACGCTTGGGCAATTACCTCCGCCAAGTCAGACCCCTACAACATGCTGGAGACGATCCTCACTGCCATTGAGAACTTGGAGTACCAGGATATCCCGCTGGCAGAGTCAGTGCAAGTCACAGCATCAGCTGCAGCAGTTATGGCAGCAGCAGCAGCAGCCGTGCCAGCTCAGGGTGGAATCCCTGGGCCTCCCCAAGGCGCTGGAGCTGCACCGGGCGCTGGAGCAGCACCAGGAGTGGGAGCTGGAGCACCTGCTGATGGTCAGGCCCCCTATGGCCCTTTTGCTCACAACGCTGGAGGCAGGGGGCGAGGGTCTGGACGTGGCAGGAGGCCAAAGGAGGAACTGGCGTGTCGCTTCTGCAACGGGACGGGACATTTCTGGAGGGATTGCCTGGAACTGAAGAGGCTGCAAGCTCTACGTGGCACAATGCAAGCTGCAAGTGCGGGCCCAGCTGCGTGGTGGGGCACTGGAGCTCCTCAGCAACAAGCCAGCTGGTGGGATGCTGGCCAGTCCAGAGGAGGCCCTCCCGTGTCAACCTCACATCCTCCTGGATCTGTGTCCACTATCTTCCCCTTCTTCCCAGGCTGGCATCTCCCACCACCACCTCCTCCAGGTGCTGGTGAGCCTATGTTCGTTTCGTTGAATGTGCTTACCCCTACATATCATGGGGCTTGCAGTACCTCGTGGCTGATAGATAGTGGTGCATCGGTGCACCTTGTAAATGATCTGTCTTTACTACACAACCCAGTCATGCATGCTCAACCCCTCCCTCTTCATTTGGCCACTTCTGATGCCAAAGGAGGGATAGTTGCAACTGGGTCTGTGTGTCTGGTCAATGCCAGACAAGAGGTGTTTTGGCTGCATAATGTGCAGTGTGTGCCCACTGCACACACTAATCTGATTTCTGTCACAGGAGCCATTCAGGATGGAGCATCATTCCTCACTGACAGTGCAGGTGGGTACACGACCATGAAAGGCCCAGCAGGCTGGTCTGGTAAGATAGCCAGAGAGCGAGGGCTGTTTTTTTTAGAATGGGTGTGTCCCGTCAAGAGCCAGCATGATGCGCAGCCACAGTCCAGTCCTCATGTGGCCTCGTATCATGTCAGGAAAGGGCACGTGTGTACAGATCGACTACTGTGGCATGCAAGGTTGGGGCATCCTGGGGTTAAGAGTATGACAAGGTTGGACAACGAAGACCTGGTCACTGGGATCAATGTGTCCCTTGCTCCATGCTCAGAGTGTTCTCCCCAGTGTGAGTCATGTATACAAGGGAAACATTCTCGCCCCCCCTTTCCAGCTTCCTCTAGGCCTGCAGAGACTGTGTTAGATAGAGTGCATGTGGACACTGTGGGTCCCATTTCACCAGCTGCAATCACGGGAGAGCGTTTTTGGGTTACTGTTGTTGATGAAAAATCCCATCTGATAGCCTCATTGGCAGTGAAGTCGAAAGAAGCCATTCCCAAGGCCCTCATTGAGCTCTTGAAGTACTGGCAGACATTTCATGAGAAAGTGGTGAAGTGTGTGAGATCTGATAGAGGGACAGAATTTCTGAATCAGCAGTTCAAAGAATTTTGTGCTCAGCAGGGCACTAAAATGGAGACCTCAGCTCCATCCACGCCTCAGCAAAATGGACTTGCTGAGCGCATGAATCGGACTCTGAAGGAGCGCACAAGGACCCTGTTTGTAACGTTCCGAGTGCGAAGGGTCCGTTAGGGAGCCGATCGGCATCGAGCCGATAGCGCGTGATCGGAGAGCGGGGTACGATGACCTCATTACGTAAACTGGCCAGCTTGGCTGGCGGGGTGCTATCAGACGGGTCGCACCTGTGTGAGGTCATTCTCACACGAACTTGAGATCGGCACAAGATATTACATCTTTGGTATCGGCGAGAATTCTAAAACCTCGGGTTTTCGATTTCTTGTGTATCTTGTGTGTTTTACGGACCTGGGGTCCGTGGTCGTAAACCTGGGGTTTGCGATGGCACTCCGGACACTTGTCGAAGTGCCGCAGGGGTTGCGAAATACATTTGTAACCGTGCCTCCTACGAGGAGGTGTGCTATTGGGACGGTTTGGGACGACTCGTGGCCCACTTGGGCCAGGAAAAATCCCCGTGTCCCGGACCTTTCGAACGGCTTAAGCTACGAAAATTGTCGCGCTTTCACGAAACAGAAGCTCGTAGAGATCCAAGCACTTCCTAGTGCCGAGATCGCTACGCAGCAACTGGTTCGTGAAATCGGTGATTATTTCGAGAAGCTTGAGCCGGTCGAGGTGCACTTGGCGAAGCTGTCGACGCAGCTGCACCTCCAGGTAACTGGAGAGGGCGGCTTTAAGCCGGGTTTCGACTCGGTGGCGCATTTTGCCGAAATGCAGAGGCTCGCGACGGCGAAACTGGAATATGAAACGAGAGTTTGGCAGTTGTACTTCATTGCTGCCGAGCTCGACACGGATTCTTCCGTCGGTCGTACGGAGGACCGCGTGGATATGCTCGAGGCCGAAGTGGCCGTGCTCACTCAGCGTGTTGCCGGTAAGCACCCCACTTCTGGTCTGTCCTCTGACGTGTTGAACTCTGATTTCAATGCGAGACGAACAACGGAACCGTCACGTGGGCCCTTTCGGCGCCCACCGGCCCCGTTATTCAATGGAGAAAAGGAGGGGACGGATATCATCACATGGTTCGGTCAATTTGATGACTACTCGTCTATTTTGGGCCTTCGTGATGATGAATTAGTGTCCCACGCGTCCCTTTGCCTTACTGGTCGAGCCGCTAAGGAATGGGCGCTCCTCAAAAGGTCTCTTTCTGTTCAAGGAAAGGACGTGAAGGACTTTGCCATTTTCAGGACCTCCCTTCTCGCACATTTCGTTGAAGTGGAAGTTGAAAATACTGTGCGTCCACGCTTGGCGCGATTGAGGCAAACTAAGTCCGTGGCGGCTTACCATGCTATGTTTCGTGCTATCATGGTTGAAGCTGTCAAGTATCCTATCTCGGGCCCTGAAGCGTGTGCCTACTTCAGGGCGGGGTTAAAACCGAACATTTTGGAGGTTTTAACAAGAGATTCACTCGTTCGGAACGAGCTTGGTAACCTTGACATTGTTGTGCAAGCTGCCAAGGAAGCTGAATCCTTCTTGCGTATGTTGCCGGGTGCAGCGAACGAGGAGACTCAGGAGCTGAAGGCCTTGATCAAGGGCAAGCGCCTGGCCGACGGGGATGCTATTCCACCTCCTAAGCGCGCTGCCTTTGGGAAGCCTCCGGGCTCGAATGGATCTGGTGCTGGGCCTTCGGGCACGCAGCCCAATGCGTATGCCGCGAGGATGAAGCGCGAAGGCCGCTGCTACAAGTGCGGGGAACTGGGCCACACGGCTAAGTTCTGCAAGAAGCCTGATGCCCACGACAAGGGCAAGGGCAAGGGACCTGCTTCCTGAAGGTATGGGCCTTCAGACCAAGCAGGGGCTGATGTAAGTCCAATGCAGGTAGTCGCTAATGCTTTCCACCCAGATGCTGAGGTGCAAAAGCTGACTATGATTTTTGATGGCCAGGTGCAAGGCGTGCACTGCCAGGTATTGGCTGACTCTGGAGCTAGCTGCAACATCATCAGCGCAGCGCTTGCGGATAGACTTGGTCTACAAATAGAGTCACCACCGGAGAGGGCAGTGTTGCAAATGGCCAATGGCATGGAAGTTGATCATCTTGGGCATGTTACAATCTCTGTGACGATCCAGGGTTACCGTTTTGCTGCTGTAACTTGTACAGTGATGCATGTTCACTCCTGTGAGTGGGATGTGTTGTTAGGGCAGCAATGGTTGACCAGAGCTCGTGCTAGTGTGAACTTCGATGACAAATGTGTCACTGGGTACACTAGGAAGGGTAAGCCCTTTCGGTTACGATGTAAGGACAACATCGCCATGACTGACTCTGATTGTACAGATGTAAAGAAGTTAGTCGTAACGATGGTACAGGCCAAGCGTCTTGCGCGCGCGGGGTGTAAAACGTTCTTATCATCTGTAACGCAATTGCTGTCTTCTGAAGCATCGCTTGTGGAAGTACCTGTGAGTGTGCACTCTTTGCTACAAGAGTTTGCAGATGTCTTCCCTGAAGACGTGCCAGGGCTGCCCCCTGACCGTCCTGGGGTTTCTCACACAATCCCTCTGATTGATCCACACGCGAAGCCTCCATCTCGACCCTTCTACCGACTGTCTCGTTCGGAGGTGATGGAAGCTGAAAGACAGGTGAAGCTGCTCCTGGAGAAGAAGTTCATAGAACCTTCAACTTCTCCTTACGGTGCACCTATCCTGTTTGTCCAGAAGAAGGACGGTGGTTTGCGGATGGTTATTGACTATCGCGCACTTAACAAACTCACCGTCAAGAACAAGTACCCAATGCCTCGCATTGATGATGCACTTGATCAGCTTCAAGGTGCGACCTTGTTTACAAGTCTGGACTTGACATCAGGATACCATCAGATCCGGATATCCGACGAGGATGTACCTAAGACTGCCTTTCGTACACCCGACGGATTGTTTCACTGGCGTGTCTTGCCGTTCGGATTGACGAACGCGCCGGCAACTTTTCAGACGGCAATGAATACAATATTCCGGCCGTATCTGCATAAGTTTGTCTTGGTGTACTTAGATGACATCCTCATCTACAGTAAGACACCAGAGGAGCATTGCCAGCATTTGCGGCAAGTGTTGGAGCTTCTTCGAGAGCATCAGCTCTATGCAAATATGAAGAAGTGCTCCTTCGCTAAGTCCGAGGTGGCTTACTTAGGCCATATTGTCTCTTCTGAGGGCGTGAAGGTTGACCCACGCAAGACTGCTGCAGTCTACAATTGGCCTAAGCCCACGTGCTTGACGGAGCTGCGATCCTTTCTTGGATTGGCAACATACTTCCGTAAGTTCATTCGAGACTTTGCAAGGCTGGCCATGCCCCTGCATGGCATGACTCGCAAGGGTGTCCTTTGGGACTGGAAGAGCTCGTGTCAGCAAGCCTTTGATGCTATTAAGCAGGCTTTGACTCAAGCTCCGTGCTTGGCTTTCCCGGATTTCTCTAAGCCGTTTGAGGTGCATACGGATGCCTCACTGGCAGGTCTTGGGGCCGTCTTATATCAAGATGGCCGCCCCATTGCCTTTGAGAGTCGTCGCCTCACACCGGCAGAAATCAATTATCCAACTGGGGAGCAAGAGCTGCTAGCAGTGGTTCACGCCTTAACGGTGTGGCGCTGTTATCTTGAAGGTGGGCCGGAGTTCCGCGTGGTCACTGACCACAAGGCTATTACCTACCTTGATACTGTGGCACAGTTGAGCCGCCGCCAGACACGTTGGGCAGAGTTTCTCTCCCGGTTCCATTTCACATGGGAACATATGGCGGGTGCCTCAAATGTGGTTGCCGATGCGCTGAGCCGCACGCCGGTGGGATATTCACCTCCAAACTCATTGGTGAACACTGTGGTGGTTCGTTCCACTCGTTCATACGTTTCGGAGGGTCCCCCTTGTCTTCCAAATCGCTCCCTTCGGGATGTCATTTGCGCCGTTACCCGGGCACAGGGTACTCCCTTGGCTGCAGAGGCTCGTGGTATGGGACACGAGTCTAGGCCTCCTTCAGGTGGGGGAGAGGGCATGACGTGGAAGGACAAGTTTGTGCGTGGTTATCAGGAAGACCTTTGGTTCAAGGAACCTAGCAATGTGGCGCCTCTGGTCGCACACGACGGCTTCCTGTTACACGAAGGAAAGATTGTTGTGCCGCATGCATTTGGGCTTAGATCCCACCTTATGGAAGAAATGCATGATAGCCCGTATGCTGGACACCAAGGTGTGAACAAAACCCTGAAGTTGGTTGCCCGCCATTATTGGTGGCCGACGATGACACAGGATGTGACGCAGTACGTGACTCACTGTCACCTCTGCCAGAAGAACAAGGCAAGACATGCAAAGCCTTCGGGGCTGTTGCATCCCCTTGAGCTTCCGCATAAACCGTGGGACACGGTGACCATGGACTTCATCACCCAGTTGCCTCGCACCAGGGATGGGCATGATGCCATACTGGTTGTGGTGGACAAGTTGTCGAAGATGGTTCACTTGGTGGCTACGCAGACCACGGCGACTGCTGAGCAGACAGCGAAGCTGTTTGTGGATCACATTTGGAAGCTCCACGGAGTGCCTAGGAAAGTGGTGTCTGACAGGGATCCCCTGTTTACGAGCCACTTCACTCGAGCCTTGTGTCGGATGCTTGGGACCAAGCAGGCCATGTCCACGGCGTATCATCCTCAGACGGATGGACAGACAGAGCGTGTGAACCGTGTTCTTGAGGACATGCTTCGCATGTATGTGTCTAAGTCACAGACTGACTGGGACGAGAAGCTGTCGTGTGCTGAGTTTGCTATCAACAATGCAGAGCACTCCAGCACAGTCTTCACGCCGTTCATGTTGAACTATGGTCATCACCCGTACCTACCAGTATCGGTGCTGCCAGAGTTCAGGGTCCCGGCTGCCTCGAGCTTTGTCCAACGCATTCAGCGTTTAGTGGCAGAAGCTCGGCGCACACATCGCATTGCGACGGAACGCCAGGCACGTTACGCTAACACGAAGCGTAAGGATGTCACGTTCGCTCCAGGAGATTGGGTCCTGTTGTCGGCTAAGAACCTAAGGTTCAAAGAGGGCACACCGAAGCTGTTGCCTCGGTGGGTCGGGCCGTTCCAAATTGCCAAGTCTGTTGGAGGCAACTCCTATGAGTTGATCCTCCCGGCACGCTGGAGGATACATGACGTGTCGTAGAATGCACAAGTTAGGGAGAAATTCCAAGTTGTGAGAGAGAGAGAGACAAGGCCGGATGGCCGACAAGTTGGACGCTCTTTCCAATTACAAGTAACCCCCACCTCACGGAGCTTCCACTCCCTACTTGTGGTCTACTAAGCTTCCAGATTACCTGAGTGCGTGTCTTCCCGTGGCTTACGTCTCTATCCGTTCCTTCCCGTGGTTCGTGATCGTGTGTTCACGTTCCTCCAATGGTAGCGCACTAGTCCACCAAACCTCTACAATAGTATCTAGAAAATATCCTAGAATCCTACTATGAGAGTAACGTCCATAACTATCCAATGGAATTCGACGGCTAGGAAGCCAAGGCTAGACGCTAGGCACGTGCGTACTCGCGTTGCTCGTACGACATGTGCGCCACATGTGCGCCTAGGCTAGGGGGTAAGGGAAATGTCCAGAAATGCCGGGAAATCCCTACATTCCATCACATCATCCCCCCCTTAATTCCTGCATGTCCTCATGCAGCCACATACACACATACAGTAGACCACAATTATAAGGGAATGGTCGTCACCGAACGGCCCATCCACCAGCGCCGTTAGACCCTTGCCGAATGGGTTACATTAGGGTCCCCGCCTCCAAGTTATTCCCCTATCATCCCAAGCAATTGACTAAAGCGTCCATTTTTTTTTTTTTTTTTGTTTTTTTTTTTAATTTATTTATTAGGTGTGCTTTATTTTAGTCCTAAGTACAATACTGTACGATACGATACGACACGGTACTATAATTACGATAAATTACGATAAATTACGGCGAACTACGACGAACGTTCGCCTTATTCCTTTCGAACTATCCAAGTCCGCCTTTATTGACACATCCCTATTTATTATTTATTAAAGCAATACAATGCTTGTGACACAACCGATAAACAATCCGAACAAGATAAATATGACACAGGTGTAGCTCAGTCCACAATGCTTTCCTAAAGTGGCTATCCATACAACACAGTTTCTTTATGATACATTGTCCATACTGTACACATACTGTACACATAAGGTACACATATAGTACATAGAAAGAAATCCATCCCAAGATGCCAAGTAGTCCATATCCAAGGGTTCCAAGTAGCCCATAGCCAAGGGTTCCAAGTAGCCCATAGCCAAGGGTTCCAAGTCACTTCTGTACTTCAAGCCCACGTCCCAAGTGCTAGTTAAGCAGACTGCGGTTGCGCGCCATGTGTACTTCAATTCCTATCCCTGAATGCAGAACCCCGAGTTCAATGCATCGAAGCGGTATGAGGCCTCATGCCACACATACCGAGGTAGGCAACCTACCCCGTCCCTTGTCCCAAAGTACACAAGATATACAGTCCCTACCATAGGTCCCGTCCCATGTATTCCCAGACACCAGGTGGGAACTCCACAAGTGGAATGAGGGGGACAACCGTCCGGAGGGGCCCGTTCAAGGGAAGGTGTCGCGCAGCGCCACCTGGTCCCAAATGGGCGGGGCGAGCCCCTGGAGTCTATGATAGGT
Organism: Botryococcus braunii; assembly: GCA_002005505.1. Taxonomy (NCBI): domain Eukaryota; kingdom Viridiplantae; phylum Chlorophyta; class Trebouxiophyceae; genus Botryococcus; species Botryococcus braunii. Next base: position 135,250 of record MVGU01000981.1, read on the forward strand.
ATTAACCAGCCCGGGATGGGTCTCGAATGCCTCCTGAGATTCCCATGAGTCCTCTGTGGCCCCATGGCCTGCCCACTTTACAAGGTACTCGAGAAAGGGTGTGCCATCCTCAAAATGGTAGGAGAACCCATCCTTGTCGTGCAACAGCCGGTGATCGACTAGTGCATCCACTACCCACTCCAGGTGAGTGGTGCCATCCGCTTTGGTGATGACTTTTGGGGGGCAGTATCCACGCGACTGCGCCTCCTCACGTGTCCAGTATGGCTTCAAATAGCAGACATTTATGCGGGGGTGGATGTCCAGCCGGTCCGGAAGATCCAGTGTGACGAAGTTAACGTTGTCGGGCGTGACCGCCATGACCCTGAAGGGTCCCACGTGCCTGGGTTGCAGCTTGCTGAATCTGTTTGAAGTTAGCGTGGGGGCCGCACGGGTTGAAAGGAGGACATAGTCCCCTTCCTGGTAGATGGCCTCCCTCCTATGCCGGTTGGCATAGGCCGTCTGACGGTCTTGAGCTGCACGCAAACACTTCCTTGCAAGGGTGATTTTGTCTTGCATTTTTCTCATGAAGAGATCAGCCCTATCCACCTTAGTGCCCTCCATGTGTCCCACCGCAAACGGTATATTTGGATCTTGCCCATATGTTAACCTGAAGGGTGTGGAGTTTAGGGAAGTTTGCCAAGAGTTGTTGTAGGCAAATTCCGCCACTGAAAGGTAATCCTCCCACTCCCTTGGGTTATCCTTGACATAGTGTTTCAAAAAATCTTCCAAGATCCTATTCACCCGTTCCGTTTGACCATCTGACTGAGGATGATATGCCGTAGTTCGAGCCGGCTTGCACCCCGTCAGACTTAGAAGTGTGTTCATGAAATTATTCACAAACCGAGGATCTCGGTCCGAAACAATTTCTTCAGGGAAACCGTGATACTTCCATACTTTATCCCTCATCAGAACAGCAACTTCATAAGCATCTGCATTGGTAGTGGTAGGGGCAAAGTGGGCACATTTGCTCAACCTGTCAACCACTACCCATATTGCGTTATGCCCGTGTTTGCTTTTAGGCAGTCCCGTGATGAAATCCATTGAGATGCTTTGCCATTTCCTTGTGGGGATTTGTAAAGGGTGTAAGAGTCCTGCGGGTAACTGGTTTGAGGCCTTCACCCGCTGGCATGAATCACAATACTTCACATACTCCCGCACATCCTCCGCCATTCCCGGCCACCACCAGTCCCGCTTCACTAGATCATACATCTTCGCAAAGCCTGGATGACCAACAGAAGGAGGTTCATGCAAAGCTTTCAATATGTCCTGCCGCAGATTCCTAGCAACTGGACCTTCCTTATCCCGGACTTCATAAAATGCAGGCACATATTTTCTTCCCTCCCTTCCAAATTCCCAAACCCCGTCCGTAAAGTGAACTTTTCTCCTATTTGCCCTTGTTCCCAACCACGAATCATGTGCGTAAGCACCCTTCAACAATTCCAAGAAGGTGTCACACCCGTCAGACCCGAGGGTGATGGAGCCCGAGCGGGCCCTCCCGTCCCCATCCATCGAGGTTGCATTGGTCCCCTTCCCGGGGTTGGGCTCCGTGGAGACGTTGCGCTGCTGTTGTCCCTGGAGCTGTCCCTGGAGGACTGGGTTCCTGGACAACGCATCCGCAACGTTAGTCTTTCCAGGCTCCCAAACCCAAAGAATGTTGAACTCCTGCAACTTCTCAGCCCACCGTGCCCTCCGAGGGCTTAAACCAACCTGTTGCTGAAGAAAAGTGTTACACTTATGGTCTGTGGTGACAGTGACTTGTTTCCCTAGGACATAACATCTCCATTCCGTCAAGGCATACACTACAGCAAGTAACTCCCTCTCAGTTGCAGAATAGTTCCTTTCTGCACTATTGAGCTTCTTACTGTAATAAGCAATGACTCGACCTTCCTGCAATAGTACAGCGCCAACCCCAAAATCACTCGCATCACAAATTACCTGGAAGGGTTTACGAAGGTCTGGCAGTGATAGTATGGGTGCCTGTATTAATGCATCCTTGAGAGCCGCAAGGGCCTCATCTTGCTCCTTTCCCCAAGTCCAAGAACTTTTGCTACTGGACAGTTTAGTCAAAGGTGCAGCAAGTGAGCTGAACCCCTGAATAAATTTTCGAAAATAATTTGCAAGCCCCAAAAATCTACGCACGTCGGTGACGTTTTGGGGTGTGGGCCAATCCTTGACTACCTCCACCTTTTGGGGGTCCACTTTCAGTCCATCCTTGCCAATGATATGCCCGAGGTATTTGAGTTCTGAGCATAAGAATTCACATTTGGCAAGTTTTGCAAACAATTCCTTTTCCCGAAGGCGTTGGAACACCTTCCGAAGATGAGCATAATGCTCCTCTTCATCCCGACTGAAAATTAGAACATCGTCAAGGTACACTACCACAAACCCTTCCCTTATGAAATCATGAAAGATTTCATTCATTAGGCGTTGAAAGGTAGCGGGGGCGTTGGTGAGTCCAAAAGGAAGCACTAAGAACTCATACAGCCCAAAGGGTGTACGAAACGCTGTTTTAGGAATGTCTTCCTCCTTTAGCCTTACTTGATGATAACCACTGAGGAGGTCCAGACTTGAGAAAATCTTAGCACCTTTAAGTTTATCAAGCAAGTCGTCTATGCGAGGGAGAGGGTACCTATCATGAATGGTGATTTTATTTAATGCCCTGTAGTCTATAACCATTCGGTATGTGCCCTCCTTCTTCCTCACAAACAAGACCGGTGAAGCATATGGTGAACATGAGGGGCGTATGTGTCCCTTAGAAAGTAGTTCATCCACAGTTCGCTCACATTCCTCAGTTTCTTCCACGGACAAGCGGTAAGCAGGACGGTTTGGAGGAGTTATTCCTTCCTGCACATTAATAGTGTGATAGACTTGTCGGTGTGGGGGTAGTCCTGGTAGCCCATTTGGAAAAATGTCCTTGTACTCCCGGAGCAAGTGTGCTAGCCGCTCAGGCTTTTTTTACACAAATTTCCTCTAGAGGGTCCGAAGGCTTACCCGTGGTGACCTCGGATTCTCCCTCTTCCTCTTCCTTTTCCTCTCCCCTTTCCTCTTCCTCTTCCACTTCCTTCTCCACTTCTAGGCAACTCTCCATATCCGGGGCCGTGCCCGAGGTATCCCCCGGCGCAGAGTTGTGTAAGGAAGTCCCGGATGACTCCGTCGAGGGGTCGTCCATATCCACCAAAGGTGGCATCTCTTCCTTGCAGTGGTGCTGCCACTGGTTGATTGTTTCCTTGCCTCGGATAGAATCCAGGCTGAAAATTTGATGGGGTGTGCCCACTAGCTTGAGCTTTGGCAGCTAGATATTGCTTTTTAGCAACACACTGCCATGACTCGTGGCCTAGTTTATGACAAAAATAGCATTCCCTATCCTTTGGAATAGAGGTTCTAGAATCAATTTTTCTCCCGGACCCAAAAGGGGGTGCTCCCACCAAACCCAAGGAAGGTGGTGCAGGGGGCTGTTGTTCCACCACTCCTGCTGCCACTTGAGGTGTCTGGGTGTAGACCCTCTTCCTCTTGGGTCCCTGTGCATCCACATATGTGCTTTTGAGACTTGCCTCATATTTAACAACATAAGTGCAAATGTCTTCCAGATCAGTGAAAGGACTGCCTGTTGCAGGGTTCACAGTGCATGCAAGTTTGAGAGGAGTATTAAGACCCTTGGTAAAAAGATGTAACTGGTCTTGCATGGCTATTTGATAGTCAACCTCTACATCTGCTAAGAGAGACATAAATCTTTCAATATATCTCTCGACAGTCTCATTTCCTTGAAAGACTTTGTCTAATTTTGCCCTGGCAATGGCCACTGTGTCTGTGGAATCATATCTTTTAACCATAAAAGTTTTAAAATCCTTCCATTCCAATGTATGCTCATGTATCCCTTCCTTTTCTAGTTTCCTTACATGTGTGTCCCAAACTTTTGTGGGTCTTTCTTCCATCAATTGCACTCCCAAGGCCACCCACTTTCCTGCAGGCACATTGGTTAGGTTTGCATAGCCTTCCAACTTCCTTGCAAAATAGCAAAAAGATCCCCTCTTTCCCGAAAACAAAGAAGGAGGAGTTGCTCTTACTTGTCCACTAGGGCGAGGAGTCTCCTCCACCCCATCCCCTCCAACTTGCCTTTCGGCAAGAAGCTTTTCCTTAAATTCCAAAAATAACTGCTCCTTTATTTTATTGGTCAACTTGATCTTCTTTGTCTTTGGTGTGGACGGAGCGGGCGACGGATCGCGAGATGCCCCCTCCATCAAGTCCTCTACCAGCTCCCCTGAGCTTTCCAACGCTTCCAAAAATTCTCTTTCTTCCGAAGAAAGGTTTTTAAACTTCCCAGAAGAGGGCGGTGACATCTACAGCCCACATATGAGAGTTAGGACCTTCCATCGAACGATCTCCCTCCTACGACTTTCCTCCTTCCACCACGCGAAAGACTTGCAGAGAACAATTCGGCATCTCGCCGATACCAGATGTCGTAGAATGCACAAGTTAGGGAGAAATTCCAAGTTGTGAGAGAGAGAGAGACAAGGCCGGATGGCCGACAAGTTGGACGCTCTTTCCAATTACAAGTAACCCCCACCTCACGGAGCTTCCACTCCCTACTTGTGGTCTACTAAGCTTCCAGATTACCTGAGTGCGTGTCTTCCCGTGGCTTACGTCTCTATCCGTTCCTTCCCGTGGTTCGTGATCGTGTGTTCACGTTCCTCCAATGGTAGCGCACTAGTCCACCAAACCTCTACAATAGTATCTAGAAAATATCCTAGAATCCTACTATGAGAGTAACGTCCATAACTATCCAATGGAATTCGACGGCTAGGAAGCCAAGGCTAGACGCTAGGCACGTGCGTACTCGCGTTGCTCGTACGACATGTGCGCCACATGTGCGCCTAGGCTAGGGGGTAAGGGAAATGTCCAGAAATGCCGGGAAATCCCTACATTCCATCACATGACGTGTTCCATGTGTCACGGCTGGAACGATACCGCCGGGATGGCAGTGTCCAACCACCACCACCTGCAGAGGTGCTGAAGGGGGAGGACGAGTACGAGGTTGAGAAAATTCTCGACCACCGGAAGGCTCGCCGTTTGCATGAGTTCCTGGTTCGGTGGGTGGGATACTCCCCTGAACATGACACGTGGGAATCAGAGGCGAACTTGCGGAATGCCCCTGGGGCGTTGAAGGAGTATTGGGCACGGGTCAAGACGGGCTAGGACCCAGGAGACACACAAATGGCCTTGAGTCGGGCTGTTGTCACTTCGGGGGTCGTGGCATTCGATCCACATGTCCAGTCGACGGGACATCCCTCGTTAGCGGCGAAGTGGTTGCATTGTTCAACATGTCGTCCTACTCAATAGCTCCTCCCTGTCCCTGGCTATGCCAATGGAAGGGCCCTATTCCGTTCACTGCGGACTTAGTAGCACCTCAGATAGTCTCAAGGGCATGGTGCACCCCGGGTCCTGGACTCGGTGTCTGAGAGTCTCTGCTGATGGTGGGTTGTGACTCTAGAGTAACCATGTACTCTAGGCGCTATGGTGATGGTCAGTGAAACCCCCAATAGCTGGATTAGCCAGATGGATTTCTGGTGACGGAGGTTGTACTTCCGGGAGTGCTCCGCGGGCAGTCCAAATGAGCATGGGTGTGGATTGTCGTTACCACTAGTCTGCCGGGACTAGGGTGGCGGGTGGCTGGGCAAGAGGTATGGGACTCTTGTCTGTAGGGCTTCCTGCGAAGGTGGCTGGTCAGGACGTGATACACTCTTGACTGTAGTGCTTCCTGTGTGGGAGATGCATCCCCCTCAATCCGAGACGGCTTGAGCCTAGGTGGGGGAGGGTGTAACGTTCCGAGTGCGAAGGGTCCGTTAGGGAGCCGATCGGCATCGAGCCGATAGCGCGTGATCGGAGAGCGGGGTACGATGACCTCATTACGTAAACTGGCCAGCTTGGCTGGCGGGGTGCTATCAGACGGGTCGCACCTGTGTGAGGTCATTCTCACACGAACTTGAGATCGGCACAAGATATTACACTGTTGGTGCACGCTGCAGCAGACCCTTCCTTGTGGAAGGAGGCACTGGAGTCTGCCACCCTGCTGTACAACGTGGGCCCCACCACAGGCAGGCCTCTGACCCCTACTGAGATGTTCTATGGGGTAAAGCCTGATGTTGCTTCCTTGCGCACATGGGGCTGTGTGGCACATGTTCACATTCCCCCAGGTCAGCGGTCTGTATTTGGACCAAAGACCATTCCAGGCATGTTCACTGGGTATTGCCCACAGTCCAAGGCCTATAGAGTGTACGTAGGCAATGGTGTATGGAAAGAGAGCAGGGATGTTACATTCCTCGAGCATTTGAGAGGAGGGGAGAGAGTGGGTATGTCTAAGGTGCAACCTGGATCCTCTCAATGGCTCTCAGGAGCGTCCTTGCAGGGCAGGGGAGGCAATCCCAATGTCCCCAGCTCACCAACAGCCATTCCCGTGAATTTTTGGGAAGCAGAGGATGACCCAGTGGTGGAGTGCAAGCCCACTGGATCTCCTGCTACCACTGACAGCTCTCCAGAGGATCACAGCAGGCTGAGGAGCTCAGTCGGACCTGTGGCTGGAGCCCCCAGCAGCCAGGATGGTTCCCCTGCCACTTCAGAGACCTCACAGCAGTCATGGTCAGTGCTGGGCCATCTTCAAAATTTAGCTCGGGGGGGTGCTGAAGCGCACTCGCAGCTGGACAAACTGCAGAAGATGCAGGAGGGGGTCAGGTTCCAGGGGAAGTCTCAACATAGACTTCCCCCAGGAACCACCCTCACAAGGGATCAGCGTTATGAACAGCGCCAGGCTAGGAGGGACTCAGTAGGGGTCCCCATGCATGACCCTGGCTCAGGCCAGGTACTTGTGAGTGAGCCACCCTCGGTAGGTCTCCCTGATTTGCAGAGGCAGGTTGAGACAGGGGAGGCTATGCTTGGAGAAGATGTTAGCGAGAAGAGTAGTGGGCTAGAAGTGCCAGCAGCAGGGGAAGCACGTAGCCAAGTTGAGCTGGGAACCAGTCATGCTTATGGGGTGCAGCCTGACACAGTAGGCGCAGCTCAGGAAAGTCAGAGTAGTGTACCTAGGTGTGAGTCCAGGAGAGAGAGAGAGCTGCTGCTTCCACCTGCATTGAGAAAGGTGAGAGATTGTAATGGTGGAGCGCATGAGTCTGGCAGTTCAAGAGAGAGAGTTGGGGAGGGCTCTGGCAGTTCTGGAAGTACTGCAGGATCTCAACATAAGGTACAAAATGTACCTTATTCTGGGAACCAGGATCAGAGGAATATAAAAGACAACAGTCCCAGGAGTGCTGACAGTACTGCAGAGTCTCAGCATAAGGTACAAAATGTACCTTATGTCAAGCTGGGAAAGGTTCACGTGCCATCTAACCTGAGGGAAGCCCAATGCTCCCCTCAGTGGGATTTTTGGCAACAAGCAATGAGGGAAGAGATGGATTCCCTTGATACCCATGAGGTTCTAGAGTATGTGGACAGACCACATGGACAAAAAGTTATTCCTGTCCATTGCATATTCTCCACTAAAATTGATGCACATGGGAATGTTACTCGCTTTAAAGCGAGGTTAGTTGCCCAAGGGTGTAGACAGATCCCTGGGATAGATGTTGGGGAGGTATTTGCACCCACCAGCAGCTATGGGGCAAGGAGGGCTGTGCTGGCAGTGGCTGCCACACAGAATCTTGAGATCCACCAAGTGGATATCAAGACGGCTTTTCTCAATGGAGAGTTGGAGGAAGAGGTCTATGTGACCCAACCACCAGGATTTGAGAATGGCAACACGAGGGTTGTGTGCAAGCTCAGGAAGGCACTATACGGTCTAAAACAAGCCCCACGGGCTTGGCACAAGACCTTGACTGACAAGTTGAGCGTGATGGGGTATAGTGTGTGCAAGAGTGATGCGGGTGTATACATCAGGAGGGCCCCTGATGGCAACCTGTCCTTTATTCTTGTTTATGTTGATGATCTTCTCATAGTTGCCAGATTGGTTGCAGAGATTGAGTGGGGGAAAGAGTTGTTGAAGAAGGACTTCACCATCCATGATTTGGGAGAGGTGAATGATTTCCTGGGGTGTCAGGTCCTACGCAATAGAGTTCAGAGCACTATTTCCATGAGTTGCACTCCCAAGATTGATGCTCTTGTGGAAAAGTTTGGGGTTGCTGATGATGGGCGTGTGGTTGATACCCCCATGTCCAAGGACTTCGTGGCTAGCAGCAGACCCGAGTCCTCAGATGGTTTGTCACATGGGGCAGGTACCCCACTGCCACCTGGTCATCGGTACTGTGAGTTGATTGGATCGTTGCTATATATTGCCAATACGACCCGGCCTGACATTTCTCAGGCGGTTGGAGTGTTGTCAAGGTATAGAATGACACCCACTACCTCACACTGGAATGAGGCCATTCGAGTGCTGAAGTACTTGAGAGATACGAGAGAATTAGCTCTTACTCTGGGTGGAAAGGGGCCTGAGCTAGAAGGCTATGTTGATGCCGACTATGCTGGGGACCTGGACCACAGGTATTCCACCACTGGCTATGTTCTATCAGTCTATGGTAGTGCCGTGGTTTGGGGAAGCAAGAAGCAGAGCTCAGTTGCTACCTCAACTGTGCAAGCCGAGTTTATGGCAGCCGGCCATATTGTGAAGGAAGCCAACTGGCTTAGGAGCTTCTTGGAAGAGATTGGAGCTGCACCTTGGAGAGTCAAAATTTTCTGTGACAACCAAGGATGCATTTCCAATTTACGGAACCCCCTTTATTCCAAATTCACAAAGCATGTTGCAGTAAGCTTCCACTATGCTAGGGAAGCTATGGCACCTGGGCAGGTAGATATCCTCTATGTAGAATCTGCTCGAAATGTGGCTGACATTATGACCAAGCCACTTGCTAAGCCCGTGTTTGTTGGTCATCGTGATTCACTAGGTTTGAGAAGATACACATAAAGCATGCAGGCAAGGGGAAGTGTTGAGTTGTGAACATACATTATAGAATGCCTTGTGCTTTAGGTGATCTTCAAATGTACATTATTAGGATACGGGTCCACTATCCACATAAGGTACCTCAAGACACGTTCGGATGAGGTCTATTTCGAACATAAGGTACAATCTGATTTAGATTACGCGTTAGCGTGAAAGGACTATTAAAGCTGCGATCACCGCATAGTCGAGCAACTGGTTTGGAAAGATACTGGGCACATAAGGATGCCAGTCTTGTTCATGCAGTTGCATGTGTCTAAAAGAGCAGACAGTCGTCAAGGACTGTAGCTGGAGAGGCACGAACTTACGACCTGTCTGCTTGCTTACAGGTGCGGTGACGCAGGATGTGTATTGGTAATGTGTTCATGTTTGATTGCTTGTTTGTAAGTGAACCATCTTAGTGGACAATCAAGTCTCCCAAACAGCTAAGGGACGGAGTCTTGATTGAGTATAGGAAGGTACTTGCTTTCAGCCGTCAGGAGCTTATCCGTGTGTAGATGCTCATTGACAGATCAACATGTAACGGAACTGGTTTGGAAAGATACTGGGCACATAAGGATGCCAGTCTTGTTCATGCAGTTGCATGTGTCTAAAAGAGCAGACAGTCGTCAAGGACTGTAGCTGGAGAGGCACGAACTTACGACCTGTCTGCTTGCTTACAGGAGACGCCACTGCCCATAACCTTTTACAAAAGCTCTCCTAGACCCATAACTGCTGGTGGGAGCAAATACCTCCATTACATCCACTCCTGGAATTTGCCTACACCCTTGAGCCACTAGCCTAGCCTTGAACCTCAGCACATTACCATGAGCATCCATTTTCACTGGAAAAATCCAGTGAACTGGGATTACTTTGTGGCCACGAGGTCTCGGAACAAACTCCATCACCTCATGAGCATCTAATGAATTTTGCTCTTCCTGCATAGCAGCCTTCCAATATTCCCACTGTGGGGACTGCTTGGCCTCCTTTAGACTGGAAGGCACACTAATCTTCCCAAATCTCACCCCAGTGTGCTTCCCCTGATCTTACTTACTCTCACACTCACTGTCACCCACTACTCTTTCGCTGAATGTTGCCGCACTGCATGTGGGGACTGTGGGCAAAGATCCACACCTCCCCCTCTGCTCTTTCTCTCTCTTAGACTCACAGCTTGCCCTCTCAAGCTTGCTGTCAGACACTCTAACATCATCCTCCCAAACACAGGTACCTCTCGGAAAGCTCTTGTAATTGGGGGAATTCTCACACTGTCTGGGCTTCCGATTCACCTCCTCAGACACACTCTCACATGGCTGACGGTCTGCAGTCCCGTCAGGACTCTCACAGGCATTTGAACCACTCTGCATTGCATGAGCTCTTGGTCTGTCTTGAGGCTGTGCCCATGTCTCTCTCTCTCTCTGTCTGCTCCCTCTTAGACATGAGCGCTGGGGCGCAGGCCCAGCAGCACACTTGTAGTGAGGTGACGCGTGCGGTGCCGCGTCTGCGTACCTCATGCGGCTCGCCTTTCGAATTATGTGCAGGTCTTTCGAATTACGTGCACGCCTGCATGTGTGCGCATGTGTCTTCACGCACGTCGTACTACGAGAAGCTTCACAATATAGGATGTTCATGAAATGTCCAAAAGGATGCCCTCTCGTCATCCTTCTCGTGGTGCTCGGGAGAGCATCACATAGAAGGGCGATGTAGCCGGGTTCACACAAGTTGGACTCACACTTCGAGAGACACACTTATCTTTGGGGTCTGGATATATCTGTTGCATATTATATTGTATTGGCGTTGGCCATATTGTTTATTGGAGACTCGGAATCGCCTGCGTGAGGAGGAGCTGCGTATTGTAAGAGGAATCGGCGTCACGTTTACTGCCTCGCGGTGTCACCCCTTCCTTCTACCCTAGTATCTCTTATTATTAAACTTGCATACACGTCTCCCTTTGTTTCATTTGGTATCGGCGAGGCGGTTAGAGCCTCGGTTCGAAGGGAGACGTAAGGAAGGTTGCCATCGGATTGTCCCTTGCGAGTATGGCGTCCGTCAGGAAAGGAAGCAAGTACGCTGGTATCCCTTTGTTGGAAAAGGAATTGTTGGAAGGGCTTGAAAAGGAGGGTGTCGAAGTGGACGATCTCATGCAAGAGGAGTTTGAAACGGAACCAGCTCCACCGCCTAAACCCACACCCAAACGGAAAACCAAGCTTGCACCAATGAAGAAACCCTTGAAGAAAGACAGAACCCAAATTTTGATTGCTAAGCTACTCAAAAGGATCGAGGCCTTGGAGGGTCAACGAGCTTCCAAGCGGACGCCATCCTCAAATCACGTAGTGCGTGTGCCTACACCCGCAATGTTCACGGGCAAACGGGGGAGTTTCCAGTTCTTTGCTAGCAAAGTAGAATCTTATGCTGACATCTCGAATGGGGCACGTGACAAGTGGGTGGCAGTCGCACTCCAGTGCATGGAGGAGCGACCTACAAAGGTGTGGGGAACTCATTTAAAAAGGAAGGAACGGGAAGGGGATCAAATGGAAGCAACTTGGGAGGAGTTCAAGACTTTTATGGGGAACCGCTATGACTCAACCGACCTTGTTATGGCCGCACGCCAAAAGCTTGATCATGTCTGTCAAGGCCATGAAAGTGTTGAAAAATATATCGAAAGGTTCATAACGCTCTTGAGTGACGTTGAAACTGAGTATGAGATATGCGAAAATGATAAAATATACATGTTTCTCAAAGGCTTGAATGCTCATATTAGAGTTGCTTGCACGATAAACCCACAAACTGGTGTTAGATTCTCAGACCTCGACGTATTGTGCACTTATGTGGTGCAATATGAAAGTAACTTAAAGTCAGGGGGGATGCTGAGGGGACAGGAAGGAAGGAAGGTTCTCAACGCTGTGAAGAGGACTCCCATAAGCATGCCGGCACACTTTCCGGGATTCACCCAGGGGCCTGTGCTTGGAGCCGTCGGCCACAGCGTTGGTGGGAAGTTAGATTCTCGGACTAGCGTCCCCTCCGAGCGCCAGTGTTACTTCTGCAAAAACTTTGGTCACGAGCAATGGCAATGTCAGGCCAAGCGGGACTACTTGCAAAGGAAGAGCAGGCGCGACAGTCAATTGCCCCCACCTCCTCCTTTTCCCTCTAATCAAGCTCGAGGTGGGCAGTGGAAGGGCCGTGGTGGCCGGGGAGGACATTGGAAGGGAAAAGGGCCGGGGCATAATCCTCAAAAGTAAATTCTGAAGCCATGGATGCCACTTGCTTGCATGAATTGCACTCTCTTGTGGCCTCCAAATTGGGAAAGGAAGGGGTGAACCTTGTGGTGCCAAATGTTAGGAAGGCTGAATCTGAGATTTCCAAGTTTTTAGGGGAACAAAGGTGCAACCCGTCCCTCACTTGTTGTTTCATTGTGGGAAGGAAAGCTTGGAAAAGTAAGAGTCTCTATGCTCACCGTATGCAAGGAAGGATTGTGGAAGTGTGTTCAGGAAGGAAGGGACAGGCGGCAGACATGAATGGTCAAACTAGTGTATACCCATTCTCTTTTATATGTTGTGTGGTTCCCCCAAGACCCACACTCACCATGGGAAGTGTTACTACTGACTCTCCGCTCGCTATGACCTTTCCTGCGAATGTTAAGGGGAAAATCCTTTCAGTGTTGTTTGACAGTGGGGCGTCTCATTCCTTTATTAAAAGTGATACTTTGCAAGGACTTGGGGTGCGCTATAAACCCTCGAGTATCTCAGTGACTCTTGCGGATGGAAGTGTGTCTGATACGAAAGGAACGGTCGATGTGTCATTTACGCTTAAGCCCGGTGTAAGCTCCCGTCATAACTTCATTGTAAGCCCTGCCATGATTGATGGGGTAGACATGATTTTGGGGCATGATTGGATGGAAGCAAGGGGAGCCTCCATTGATTTTCGTGTGAAAGCTGCTCACTTTAGACATCATGGGAAGTGGGTTACCTTAACACGAGCAGATTCACCCTTGCCGGTTGGGCCAAAACTTGTTTGGGGTCTTCAAGCAAAAGAAAGGAAGGAGGGAAGGAAGGACAGGAATGGAAGGGGATGGAAGGGGCAAGATGTATGGAAAGTTTGCTTGTATACTGTGCTTGTGAATGACCAGGCTGAGTTGGTGGACATCACCGGGGAGGACGCCTCAAGTGGGGTCGACCTGGCGGATACCGACCAATCTGTGGATGACACGCCCGTCGTCACAAAACCCACCAGTGGTACCGGTATGACTTTCACTCAACAAATAAATGATATGCTGGAAGGAAAACCGCAGGCATTGAAGGAGTTGTTACGTGCTAATGAGGATTTGTTTGCCAAGCAACTCCCGGGGCTACCTCCGGAAAGGGAAGTATTTCACACAATAAATTTGGAGGAAGGACATCGGCCTCCCAATAGGCCCGCGTACCGGCTAGCTCCAAGTGAGCTTGCGGAGTGCGAGAAAACAGTGGATGAGATGTTGAAATTGGGATTGATCAGGCCAAGTTGCTCCCCTTTTGCTTCACCTGTTTTGTTCGTTAGGAAGAAGGATGGAAGTTTACGGATGGTTATAGATTACCGTCCCCTCAACAAAATCACCATCTCTGATAGATACCCTCTACCCAGAATTGATGACATGTTAGATAAACTTAAGGGAGCAAAAGTGTTTTCAAGCTTGGACTTACTGTCTGGATACCATCAGGTCAGGCTTCGGAAGGAGGATGTGCCAAAGACTGCCTTTCGGACCCCTTTTGGTTTGTACGAATTTCTTGTTCTCCCCTTTGGTCTGACAAATGCCCCCGCCACATTTCAGAGGTTGATGAATGAAGTCTTTCATGACTTTATAAGGGAAGGATTTGTGGTGGTGTATTTAGATGATGTGCTCATTTACAGCAAAACGGAAGATGAACACTTGGGGCAGTTGGAGAGAGTTTTCACCCGTCTGCGTGAACATCAACTCTTGGCAAAACTTGTTAAATGTTCTTTCTTTGAGAACCAATTGAAGTACTTGGGACACATTATTGGTGCAAATGGATTGGAAGTGGATATGGATAAAGTCAAGGTGGTGCAAGAGTGGCCTTCACCCACAAACGTAACGGAAGTTAGAAGGTTTTTGGGGTTGTCTAACTATTTTCGCAAATTCATCCAAAACTATAGTATCCTAGCAACCCCATTGACCGCTCTCTCTGGAGCAAAGGCACCTTGGAAGTGGGGACAGGAGCAACAGGAAGCATTCACCAAAATCAAGGAAGCATTGGTAAGAGCCCCTATCCTGACACTCCCGGATGTACGTCGGCCATTCAAGGTGGTGTGCGACGCATGCGGTTACGGCGTGGGAGCTGTGTTGTTTCAAGATGGGAAGGTTTGTGCTTATTTTAGCAAGAAGTTGGGAGCAAGCGAGAGGAACTACAGTGCCACGGAACGGGAATTATTGGCTGTGGTGTATGCTCTCACGGAATGGAGATGTTATCTTTTGGGGAAGCCAGTGACAGTGGTAACGGATCACAAGTGTAATACCTTCTTGGGTCAACAGGTTGGGCTTAGTCCTCGGAGGGCTCGGTGGGCCGAGCGCCTGCAGGAGTTTGAGATTGAATGGGTATGGGAACCGGGAAAGACCAACATTGCGGACCCGCTCTCCAGGTGTTTCACTCAACATGGTCACCCTGGATCTGGGGGAAGGGACAATGGAGTAGTGGCCGGGGTTGCCCTCCGGCGCAAGCGTACGCGCCCCTCTCCGGACTGCCTCACCCCCTCCAGATTGGATGCAGCTCGGTCCCGCAAGGTTCGAAAAGTCACGGAGCCCGCTCAGGAGGTCCAAGACCCCCTCGGCACGATGGAGCAAATTGGGTTGGCCAGCCCAAGTGAGCTCACCCCCGATACCGATGGGTACGAAACCTTACTTGGAAAACTTGGGAAGGCTTACACAGATGATCCTTGGTTGGCAGTGCGCGCGAATCGTCGGAAGGTTAGTCTTAAGGGAGGCTTTTGGGAAAGGAATGGACGGAAGTATGCTCCTGCATTGTTTGAGGAAAGGAAGAATGGGGAACTTGTTGTTGAGAATCTGCGACGTGGAATTTTGGAAGCATTGCATGACCCGCCTCATGTTGGGCACCCTGGAGTAACTCGCATGTATGAGCTTCTCACAAGGGAATGGTATTGGCCTGGAATGTATGAGGATGTCAAAGCCTATGTTGCTCATTGTGACTCTTGCCAGTGGGTCAAGGCTCGGAATACTTTGCCTGCTGGTCTTCTTCACCCTTTACAACTACCAGTCAGGAAGTGGCAAAGTTTGTCCATGGTTTTCATTACTAATTTGCCAAAGACTCCCAATGGAAATGATGCTATTTGGGTTGTCGTGGATAGGCTTAGCAAGTGTGCTCATTTTGCAGCTACAACCATGAATGCGGATGCTTATACGGTGGCACAATTGCTAAGGACACGGGTATGGATGTATCATGGATATCCGGAGGAAATTGTTTCTGATCGGGACCCCCGCTTTGTGAGTAAGTTTATGAAGGCGTTACATGAACTTACCGGATGTCGGCCTGCCCTTTCAACTGCCTTCCATCCTCAAACAGATGGGCAAACTGAAAGGACAAACCGCATTTTGGGAGATTATCTGAAACATTATGTTGCAGATCATGGAAGGGATTGGGATAGTTATTTGCCCGAAGCCGAATTTGCGTACAATAACTCTTGGCAAACTTCTATCAACACAACACCCTTCAGGCTTACATATGGTCAAGATCCGAACGTCCCGTTTGCAAATGGGCACTTGGGAAAAACTGGAGTTGGGAGTGCGGATGAGTTTGTGAGGAAGATGGGTTTGGACATCCGACGGGCACAAAAGTTTTTGGCTGCAGCCCAGGACCGGCAAACTGCCTATGCAAATAGGCGTCGCAGCGATGTGTCGTTTGCGCCGGGTGACTACGTGCTTGTGGATCGGGACTTCTTTGCAGTTCACAGGAAACTTCCACAGAAGTTTGCGCCTCGGCGTGTGGGACCCTTCAAGGTTCTTAGCTCGCCTGGCCCCAACGCGTACCGCTTGGAGTTTCCAGACGGCTACGACCGGTATCATCCGACCGTGAATGTCAACTTCCTCACCCCCTACCGTACCGCTGATGTCCCACGTGTGCGTCCGCCGCCGCCGCCGCCCCCGCACCTCGTCAACGACCATATCGAATACGAGATTGGTGGCATTGTGGACCACAAGCCACTCATGGACGACCGCGGCCGCACTCTCTACGACCCGGATGGAACCCCGCATATGCAATACCTTGTGCGATGGAAAGGTTACACGCCCGACGACGATACGTGGGAACCACTCACGAATTTTACGCGCTGCCGCCAGCAAGTGGAGCAGTACAGAGGGAGTCACGGGTTGCCTCCATTGCCTCCCAGGGGCACAATCCCTCGGATTCGCCCTTAGGCCCCGTCGACCGGTTGGCCCTCCTTGGAGGGGTCTCTCTGTATGGCCATATGGACTGTGGATAGGCTAGGGTAAGGCTGCCTTACCCGGTAGGGTGGACCATGGGTCCCTTACCTGGATAGATCATTGTGCACATTAGGCTCGACATGGCCGCCTCACTTCATTGCCACTGGACATGGAACTTTGGACTCTGGAACTTTGGACTCGACCTTGGTTTGAACCTCACTTGACCTTTGCCTTATGGACTTGTGGACTTCTCGACTTATGAACTTCTGGACTTTTGGCTCTCCGTGGACTTAGCTGTTTCCTCCGTTTCGTCTTTTGTCATGTTTGTCATGAATGATACTTATTCTTATTTCTATATGGTGGGGACCCCGATACGCAGCGATCGGCTGGGGTCTGGCAACACGGGAGGCGGGTTGCCCGTAGGTAGTGTTCTGAGTCTCCGCATGTTGGAAGGTCTTTTGTTGTTTTGTTGCGCTCTGCCTTCTGCGCGGGGACGCACAGGCATAGGGGGGGGAGTATGTAGTGAGGTGACGCGTGCGGTGCCGCGTCTGCGTACCTCATGCGGCTCGCCTTTCGAATTATGTGCAGGTCTTTCGAATTACGTGCACGCCTGCATGTGTGCGCATGTGTCTTCACGCACGTCGTACTACGAGAAGCTTCACAATATAGGATGTTCATGAAATGTCCAAAAGGATGCCCTCTCGTCATCCTTCTCGTGGTGCTCGGGAGAGCATCACATAGAAGGGCGATGTAGCCGGGTTCACACAAGTTGGACTCACACTTCGAGAGACACACTTATCTTTGGGGTCTG
Organism: Botryococcus braunii; assembly: GCA_002005505.1. Taxonomy (NCBI): domain Eukaryota; kingdom Viridiplantae; phylum Chlorophyta; class Trebouxiophyceae; genus Botryococcus; species Botryococcus braunii. The sequence continues at coordinate 152,476 of MVGU01000981.1, forward strand.
GATATATCTGTTGCATATTATATTGTATTGGCGTTGGCCATATTGTTTATTGGAGACTCGGAATCGCCTGCGTGAGGAGGAGCTGCGTATTGTAAGAGGAATCGGCGTCACGTTTACTGCCTCGCGGTGTCACCCCTTCCTTAAACCCTAGTATCTCTTATTATTAAACTTGCATACACGTCTCCCTTTGTTTCAACACTCCCATGCATGGCCCACACTTGCGTGGCTGGCACCACATTGTCCTTGGGCATCACAAATTGAATTCTCATCTCTAACATGTCTCTCAGGCACTGAACAGGTCCCACCCGTACAGCTCATCTCACTTGGACCATCTGCAGTCTGATCAGAGACTGCCCCCCTCTCATCTCTTACAAGTGAAACAGGTCTCTCGGTGTCCTGCCCCAATTCCTGCGCTTCCCCTGGTCCCTGTGACTCTGTGTCACCTTCAGTCATCCCCTCTCGCTCACAGCTCTCTCCCTTATCCTGTGCCAGCAGGATATCTCGAGCCGCAGTTCGTTGCTCGTAGCGTTGAGCCCGCGACAGTCCGTCCGGAGGCGGAATGGTAGTAGCCGGATGAGTGTTACGCAGTGATTGCTGTACTCGCTCTAAGATCCGTTGGTGTTGCCCGCCGTCTGCACTTCCTCGCGCCAGTCGTTGAATTGCGTCCAGAGCCCCGGACTGATCCAAGTCCGGCTGCTGTTCTCCCGTGCTTGATTCGGGAGTCACATTGAGAATGCCCTCCTCTTGGGAAAGCTTCCCCTGACTAGCAGGCTCAGTTGCAGCCTGGTCAGAGGGTACTGGGAAGGAGCTGTCAGGTCTACTGCTGGAGCATGGGCTGCTGACAGTCTGATTCTGCGTGCTGCGCTGTGGCAATGACACCACTGGGTTGCTGCTGTGCATTGGCCCTGGTAAGTCTTCAGGGTATGAGAACTGCTGAGGCTGGTCAGGGAGAACTGCCATTCCCACCCGAGTAGCTCCTCGAATGTGTTTTACAAATTGGACATCTCTGCTCTCTCTCCATATCCCCCCTCCCATATAGACACGGTATGCCTTTGATGCTGGAGAGTAACCAGTGAACATCCCAGCCACAGCCTTTGGTGCAAATGCCCCCCTCTGCTGATCAGGAACGTGCACAAATGCAAGGCAACCCCATGTGCGCAGCAAGGATACATCTAGTTTATATCCCATGAACATTTCGCAGGGAGATAGGGGCCTGCCTGTGCTGGGTCCCATATTTAGGAGGGTGCAGGCTGTCTCCAGGGCTTCCTTCCACATAGCAGGGCTTGCTGCAGCAAAATTGAGGAGGGTCCTGGTGCGCTCCTTGAGGGTTCTGTTGGCTCTCTCAGCAACTCCATTCTGCTGAGGGGTATATGGGGCAGATGTCTCCAGCTTAGTGCCCTGGGATGCACAAAATTCTTTGAACTTGGCATTTAAGAACTCTGTGCCTCTGTCACTGCGGATGCACTTCACTGTAGTTTCCTTCTCAGTTTGCCAATACAAAATTAGGTCTCTGACAACAGCTCCAATTACATCTTTTGACTTCACTGGCAGCACTGCCTTCCACCCAGATGCCTCATCAGTTACAGTTACCCAAAAGCGTTCCCCAGTAATGGCTGCTGGTGATATGGGACCCACAGTGTCAATGTGGATTCTGTCAAGGGGTTTCTCAGCAGGTCTAGAGCTTTCACCAAATGGGGGACGTGCATGCTTCCCCTCAATGCATGCTTCACAGTACTTAGGACACTTTTCACAAGGGGACATTAAGGTGTCTAGACCAGTAACCAGTTGCTCACTGCTCAGGCGTTTCATCCATGGGTCTCCTGGGTGTCCCAATCTGCTGTGCCACAGAAAACGTTTGGCACAGTCATGGCTTTGACCTTTGAAGCATTTCTTCTTCAGGGCAGCTGTCACTGAATAAGGAACCTTCACTGGTGCTACTGGGAGGCAGTTGTGAATATAATAGAGGCCATTCTCTGGTTTCACAGGCATCTGCCAACCACTCGGTCCTGAGACAGCAGTGAATGCTCCCAGTCTATATGTACTGAACCGGATTCCATCACGCAGAGCAGCAGATACTGATAGAATATTGGTGGTGGCTGAGGGAACACACTGGACATGATGCAGCCACACTGGAATATGCTGAGAGGACATGAGACACACTGACCCAGTAGCAACAATACCCCCAGTGGCATCAGATGTAGCAAGCAGCAGTGGAATAGGGTGGTCATGTACTGTAGGGGCATGCAGCAGGGAAAGGTTGTTCACAAGATGTACAGACGCTCCACTGTCCACAAGCCACGACTGTTTGGACTGTTGGTGTTTACTGCCATCCAGCACATTATAAGATACCACGTATGGCATACCTTCTGAGGGAGGAGAAGGTGGGCCTGGAGGAGGGTGCAGCAGTGGGAACGCTCCAGTGCCTGGGAATGCATGCTGCACGCTTGGAGGTGGCTGGGGTGCACCAGGAAAAAGTCCTTGGGGCCACATGGCAGCAAGTTGCTGTACAGCTGCCACCACATTGCGTTGTGTCTCTGCATCCCTTTGACGTTTGCGACAGTCTCTCCAGAAATGGCCTTTCCTGTGGCAGTAGTTGCACGTGCCCCTCACTTCTCCCCTTGATTCTGTGTCCGCTGGCTGTCTGGAGGGATTGGCCCCGCTAGTGGAAGGGGCTGGAGCAGTCTCTAGTTGAGCAGGCATTGCTTTCATCACCATGGCAGGCTGTTCTCCATCATCGTTGTAGCCAGAAGCCTCTGCAGTGGTGGAAATGAGAGCTGCCAGTTCATCCAGGGGGTAAGCTACTGCAGTTGGTAACAGCCCGGGAGGATTAGCTGCTGCTGGCAGTCCCTGCACAATCTGAGTGGCCACATGACCATCCAAGAGGTCATGGCCGTTGCGTTTCAAGCAGCTTTTGAGATTTATCATTCTAGACACATACTGAGAGATCGTTTCTCCACGTTTCATCCCTCTTGACATTTCCTTCAGCCAGTCTGCATTGGCTTGAATGTTGTAACCACCAACAAATTTCTTGCAAATGAACAGATATGCATCATATGCTGACGGCTTACTTGACACTTCCCCTAACCATTCCTCTGGAACTGACTCATACAGCAGAAGCATTGCAGCCGCATTCTGGATAGTCCCAGGCATGGCTGACTGAATGGCAGGAAAAGAACCCTTAGCACTATTAGCCGCAGTGAAGGCATTGTCCCATACAACAAAATTTGTGCCATGACGATCCAGCTTAATATGCACCTTGACTTGGGTGGCTATGACCTTAGGAAGTACATCTCCCTCACCCTTTGATGTACTGGGTGTACATGGCTGTCGTGTGGGAGACGATGTAGACACCTCCTCTGTTGTGGGCTCCTCCTCTGATGGCTCCCTTGATTTAGATCTCTTCCTCGCCATGTTGCTCGAATGTCACTCAGTCTTCGTTAGGTTCTGAACGCTGCGAATCCCCGTCTTCGTCTCCGTTATCTGGGTCCGTGCACCACTCCTCTGGGCTGAATCCTTTTCTGCTGCCCAAAAGGGAAAGTAGGAAGTCCTCGTCAAGAGTGGCGAGAGCACACTCCACTGCTGTGTAGGCTGCCCTTTCTTCCCAGTATTCGGGTTTGCTGGGTCCTCCGATCTGTTGTAGATGCCGTTCAAATAATGCTCGCGTGACGAAGCCTGGATCCGCGTTGATGAATGAACACTCCCACGCAGTTTCTTTGTAGGCTGGGTATGCAGAGAAACGTCGTCTGAACCACTGAGGCTGTTCGACTTTACCCAGTCCGTACGCGCGGCTGACAAAATCCTTCACCAGGAATGCTCGTTCTTCTGGTGTTCTCGGTCCCGTATCTCCTCCAGCTCGCCTCAGGCTATCGTATGTAGGTGGTGAAGGAGGTGGGGGTACAAATGGTCTTTTACCGCCAGTCGACATCCTTCCGCTCTGCTTCGTTCGTCCCATCGTAGGCTCGGAACATACTCTCAGTTGCCCAGCTCAAGAGTTGGTGGGCCCATAACCTGTACAATTCTGGGCATAATGTTCCCTGTATGTCCCGGCACGAAGGGTGTTAAGCTCGGTCGGGTCTCTTGCTGTGTGTAGGAGAGCAAGCAGAGCCCGACTATGTGTTGACACTTGTGGCAACTGATCAGAGATAAGCACCCGGAGTGCTCTTTCAGTCCCAAACAAGTCATTACATTGCTTCTTGCTCTCTCTCAACGCCAAGGAATTCAAACTACCTCTTCTACGCATCGCCAGATAGTTCGCATTACCATTGTTCGATGAGCCAAGCATTAGCAACATTCTAATACGCTTATCTAGACCTCTTCCTAATCAATTGTTCATGCAAGTTACTAAGATGCAGCACTTCACCTGTATGTCCCGGCACGAAGGGTGTTAAGCTCGGTCGGGTCTCTTGCTGTGTGTAGGAGAGCAAGCAGAGCCCGACTATGTGTTGACACTTGTGGCAACTGATCAGAGATAAGCACCCGGAGTGCTCTTTCAGTCCCAAACAAGTACCGAGCCCTTCATGCCTGCTGCCTATATCCTTTCTCGCAAGAACGCGTCAGATTGCATTACTCTCTTTCTCCGAAATGGAATCAGTCCAGATCAATTATGGCAGAACTCTAGAGTTCTGCCATCCCTTACTCAACCTCTAAGATTGTTCACAGTGATTGCTTTAGAGAAGCCTGGCCACTATTACTCTTCTGAGAGAAAGTCACTAATTGTTCTTTCACTATTATAACACTTATGTTCTCAATGGACCCATATCCTAATAGTGCACACATGAAGATCACTTAAAGCACAAGGCATTCAATAATAATGTTCAGAACTCAACACTTCCCCTTGCCTGCATGCTTTAAGTGTATCTTCTCAAACCTAGTGAATCACGATGACCAACAAACACGGGCTTGGCAAGTGGCTTGGTCATAATGTCAGCCACATTGCGAGCAGATTCCACATAGAGGATATCTACCTGCCCAAGTGCCATAGCTTCCCTAGCTGTTATAATAGTGAAAGAACAATTAGTGACTTTCCCTCAGAAGAGTAATAGTGGCCAGGCTTCTCTAAAGCAATCACTGTGAACAATCTTAGAGGTTGAGTAATGGATGGCAGAACTCTAGAGTTCTGCCATAATTGATCTGGACTGATTCCACTTAGGAGAAAGAGAGCAATGCAATTTGACGCGTTCTTGCGAGAAAGGATATAGAAAGCAGGCATGAAGGGCTCGGCACTTGTTTGGGACTGAAAGAGCACTCCGGGTGCTTATCTCTGATCAGTTGCCACAAGTGTCAACACATAGTCGGGCTCTGCTTGCTCTCCTACACACAGCAAGAGACCCGACCGAGCTTAACACCCTTCGTGCCGGGACATACAGGGAACATTACGCCCAGAATTGTACAGGTTATGGGCCCACCAACTCTTGAGCTGGGCAACTGAAAGTATGTTCCGAGCCTACGATGGGACGAACGAAACAGAGCGGAAGGATGTCGACCGGCGGTAAAAGACCTTTTATTCCCCCACCTCCTTCACCACCTACATATGATAGCCTGAGGCGAGCTGGAGGAGATACGGGACCGAGAACACCAGAAGAACGAGCATTTCTAGTGAAGGATTTTGTCAGCCGCGCGTACGGACTAGGCAAAGTCGAACAGCCTCAGTGGTTCAGACGACGATTCTCTGCTTACCCAGCCTACAAAGTAACTGCGTGGGAGTGTTCATTCATCAACGCGGATCCAGGCTTCGTCACGCGAGCATTATTTGAGCGGCATCTACAACAGATCGGAGGACCTAGCAAACCCGAGTATTGGGAAGAAAGGGCAGCCTACACAGCAGTGGAGTGTGCTCTCGCCACTCTTGACGAGGACTTCCTACTTTCCCTTCTGGGCAGCAGAAAAGGATTCAGCCCAGAGGAGTGGTGCACGGACACAGATAACAGAGACGAAGACGGGGACTCGCAGCGTTCAGAACCTAACGCAGACTGAGTGACATTCGAGCTACATGGCGAGAAAGAGATCTAAATCAAGGGAGACATCACAGGAGGAGCCCACCACAGAGGAGGCGTCTACATCGTCTCCCACACGACAGGCGTGTACACCCAGCACATCAAAGGGCGAGGGAGATGTACTTCCCAAGGTCATAGCCACCCAAGTCAAAGTGCATATTAAACTGGATCGTCATGGCACAAATTTTGTGGTATGGGACAATGCCTTTACTGCTGCCAATAGTGCTAAGGGTTCTTTTCCTGCCATTCAGTCAGCCATGCCTGGGACTATCCATAATGCGGCTGCAATGCTTCTGCTGTATGAGTCAGTTCCAGAGGAATGGTTAGGAGAAGTGTCAAGTAAGCCGTCAGCATATGATGCATATCTGTTCATTTGCAAGAAATTTGTTGGTGGCTACAACACTCAAGCCAATGCAGACTGGCTGAAGGAAATGTCAAGAGGGATGAGACGTGGAGAAACGATCTCTCAGTATGTGTCTAGAATGATAAATCTCAAAAGCTGCTTGAAACGCAACGGCCATGACCTCTTGGATGGTCATGTGGCCACTCAGATAGTGCAGGGACTGCCAGCAGCAGCTAATCCTCCCGGGCTGTTACCCACTGCAGTAGCTTACCCCCTGGATGAACTGGCAGCTCTCATTTCCACCACTGCAGAGGCTTCTGGCTACAACGATGATAGAGAACAGCCTGCCATGGTGATGAAAGCAATGCCTGCTCAACTAGAGACTGCTCCAGCCCCTTCCACTAGCGGGGCCAATCCCTCCAGACAGCCAGCAGACACAGAATCAAGGGGAGAAGTGAGAGGCACTTGCAACTACTGCCACAGGAAAGGCCATTTCTGGAGAGACTGCCGCAAACGTCAAAGGTGTAACGGTCTCCTTCCATATTACTAAACCAGCCTTAGATAATATCTCGAAGCCGTCACATGCAGTGGCGGGAATATTGATAGCTGGTTGTACCGGAAGGTACCCTCATTGTTCGCGCCCCTAGGCAGGGACCAGGTCGGTGCTAGGAGGGAAGGACGAAGGAAGACGGAGATATAATGATATTCATGTAACAAGCGATTGATCCACCTGTGTCTCGCCTGTGTCTCAAGCTCTTCTCTCTCTCTTACTTGCTTCCAGTACTTACAATTGGTATTCGGCGTGATGGCGACGATCAATTCCGAGGCCAACACCACCTTTTCCGCTGAGTTTGTCGACGCTCTAGCAGCTATCTTTCAGAAGAGTGAAGTGAATTGTCCATTTAGGAATGACTTGCTTAACTTCATTCAAAATCCAGACGGCTATTCCAGCCACCACAAAGGGTTAATTCTAGCATGCGCAAACAATTCGCGCACGTTCAGTAGTTGGGTGCAAAACTTTGCATCATTAGGCACAGCTTTTGTGAACACCGACAAGAACGAAGAATTTCAGCGGACAGTTAACCGACACTTTGACAACGTGGACGCTCTGAATTTCGCTGAATGGCTCGAGGAGTCGCAGCGGCTTTACGACCAGTGGGGCAGAAGCTCGACGGACAGGGACGACCTTGATCAAGGTCCTCATGAGGAAAGCCTTTCCCCTACCTCGCATGTTAATATGCCGGTGAATATGCCTGTACCCGCTGCTACGCCCATACCTATGGAGACGGAACCACTTGCACCGGTACCTGAGCTTTTAAACTTATTGACCAAGGAAGAGTTACTGACTGTTGCGCTAACGACTAAGCCTTCGGCTGTGTCAGCCAAAACTTGGCTATCAATGACGACCGCAGAGCGAAAAATAATGATGACCGGCGCGGACGCCACCTCTGGTACTCCCCTACCTTCGCGCTTGATTGTGGAGTCTGTTGAACCAGTTGGAACATCTACTGTTTTCACGGGTCATAAGCCCAACAGTTTTTCAAAGAATAAATACAGTGATAAGATGTTGCCTCCGCCCGAAAAATTTACGGGAGCACTCACGGGGGTATCCATATCTTTGTTTCTGAATCAGATGCATGTATATCTATCGACACAATTAGGAATATCAACACCCATTGAACACGAGTGGGGAACATTGCTTTTTAATCATTTGGGCGGTGATGCCCTCGACCTGGTGCACGCCAGGATGGAAGCCGTAAAGCGGCCTCTAACGTGGACAGAGACTTGTTCTCTGCTGGAAAATGCGTTTGTGGATCTCTCGCACAACGCAGTGTACTTGGGAGAACAGATTGACTCCCTTACTTATAAAGATTTTGAGAATAAGGGCGGGCTTATGGCGTTCTGCCACGCTTTCCAGTCTTTGGCCACAAAGCTGGGATCTCGGAGGTCTGACGAAGACCACATTAAACATTTGTATAATGTGTTACCTGGGCGCATGTGCGCCATGCTGACTGCCAAGTTTGATTTTTCCCAGCAGGTGAAACTAACCGATGTACTCCGTGCATTACGCACTTCAAGATTTGGCCTAGAGCATCCCAACAACAACACCATTAAGGCCAAGGACTCACGGATGAGTGCAGGGCGTTTTGGCTCAAACTCACGGGGAGGTTACACTCCTCGTGGCTCCTCCGCTAATCGGGGTGATGCCTACCACTATCGTGGGGGCTACAACAACAATCGCTCTTGGCAGCGTTCGAGCGACGCAAGAGGACCAACAACACCCAACAATCATGGCAACTTCGCCAATAGCAACCAGGACAGCAACAAACGTCGCCGTACGGCTTTTGACTTCGTAAAGGATAACAAGGTGACTTCACTTTGTGATTTCAATGCACGATTGGAGCTACTTAACTCCACTGAACTCGCCTCAGAGTTTGAAGGTTCGTGTAACTTACCCTACTCGAGCGGGCTGCGGAAATCTATCTTAGATCCCCACACGAGTAAGCAAGAGTTTCAAAGAACTCTCAACGAACAAAACCAATTCGTAGGTATGGGCGATAACTCCCAATTTTCTCGCGTGTTTGGGTCGAAACACGAACCTGCTTTTGATATGTCAGCTTCGGGCTATGTTGCAGGCCAACTCATAACGGTCAAACTTGACACTCAAGCATCAACATCATTTCTACCAAGCCACTTGGCGCGAGCAGCGGGAGTTTGCTTGGGCGCAACGGATAAGAGCACCTCTGCTTCAGTTGCAGACGGGCATCGCCTTAATGTTTATGGCATATATCAGTGCCCTTTCACACTTAATGGACATAATTTAAAAGCCCAATGTGTTGTTGCTGATCTACCGGGGGACGTTTTGTATTTGGGAAGAGATTGGTTGACAACTATGGGAGCAAAACTCGACTTCATGGATGGTTCGTTTTCATTAAGCATTGGGAAAACCAAAGTAGAATTTCAAGCTGTTGAAGAACATTCAGATTCAAATCAGACGCTCCATGCCGTGTTGTGTTCATTACAGTTAAATGGTTCTGCAGACTTGAGCCAAAGGCTTGCGTCGGCTAACCCCTTGGTGGCCGAGATACTGACTGAGTATCAGGACTTGTTTCCTGAGAGTTTACCTGCAGGGTTACCTCCATACAGAGGGACGCAACATGTAATTGATTTGGACCCAACGATCCCAATAAAACCTGGCTACTTGCCACGCCACTCTCCAAAGGAGAAGCAAGCGATTGAAGCAACAATTGGACAGCTGTTGGCTTTGGGGCTAATTGAGGAGAGTACAAACCCATTTTCTGCACCTGTATTACTTGTCGAAAAGAAAGATGGTTCTTTTAGAATGGTTGTTGATTATAGGAGGTTGAACGCTGCAACAATAAAAAACAATGCTCCGATCCCCCGCTTAGATGAAACATTGGATGAACTTGCGGGTGCTAAGTATTTCACGTCTTTAGATTTACATAGTGGGTATCATCAACTTAGAATTTCTGATCAGGATGTCCCAAAAACATCATTCAAAACACACATGGGGCAGTTCCAGTTTAAAGTCTTACCATTTGGACTTTCTAATGCTCCTGCGACTTTTCAAACTGCAATGAATAAGGTATTTGCTAAGTACTTGCACAAGTTTGTCGTGATATATTTAGATGACATCATGATTTACAGTAAAACTAAAGAGGAGCACCTGCAACACTTGAAACTTGTCATGCAGTTATTGCGAGACAATCGGTTTTATTTGAAACTGTCAAAATGTTCCTTCATGGAGACATGGACACTGTTTTTGGGGTTTTATGTGGGGCCAGAGGGGATCAAACCTGACCCAGCAAAAGTGGCTGCAGTGCAAGCTTGGGCTACCCCAACTTCATTGACTGACGTTAGAGCCTTCCTGGGGCTCTGCAATTTTTTCAGACGTTTTGTGCAGGGATTTACAGCACTGGCCTTGCCACTGATTCACCTCACCAAGAAGGACGTCTCATTCAAGTGGACTGCAGCATGCCAAGAGGGGTTTGAAGGGCTTAAGGCAGCACTCACAGAAGCGCCAGTACTTCAGGCGCCTGATCCCTCCCTTCCTTATACGTTAGTTACTGATGCATCGGGATATGGGATGGGAGCTGTCTTAATGCAAAATAGTAAACCAATTGCCTATCTATCCAAGCGATTTTCTAGTGCTGAACTCAATTATTCTGTGTCTGAGCAAGAGCTCTGTGCCACAATTTATGCGTTAAAAACATGGAGACATTATTTGGAAGGTTGTGAAGGATTAACAATTATTACAGATCATCACCCAAACACATTCTTCCAAGGCACACCAGTGCTTAGTAGGAGGCAGGCCAGGTGGTATGAAACCCTTCAGAGATTTCATTTCACTTGGAAATATGAACCCGGGCACACGAACATTGCTGATCCATTGTCAAGGTGCTCAAACCTCTTACAGCAAGTGCAGGAACACACCCTGGCTGCTATGACACGGGCCCGCAACCGTGCAGCAGCAGCCTCGGAGCCGGCACCGGACAGACACCCACGGGAAGCACCGAGCGCCACCGAGACGGCGCCATTATTAATTATTAATAAAGATAAGTTCATTCCAACGCGGATTGTGCAAAGTTCTGTCCCCGGCCCTAGTTCCGTCCGTGACCTGCACGCAACGGATCTGCCGCCCGAGTCCCCAACCCAGACGGCTGTTCCTGAAAATGTTTCGCTTGATTCCGATGTAAATATGTCAAATGACATTGAAAAGTGCCCTGTCGGAATAATTCATTCCCACAGACAACCTTTTCCCCCTGACCAGGACCTCCGAGGACCTCCTCTGCTAAACCAACTCAAACTCGCATATGAAGCAGACCCTAAGTTTTCTTTGAATACTTTTGTTGAAGATTTGAAGTTTCATGATGGATTTTATTGGAAAAAGGTTGCACAAGGACACGAACGCATCCTGGTGCCTTCCAACTCAAAACTGAGAGAGGCTCTCATCTCTGCCTTCCAGGATACCCCTTCCTATGGACATATGGGGGCCAAACGAACTGCTGAAATCATAAGAAGGCATTTTACCTGGCCAGGGATGCTTGGGGAGGTCAGGCGCTTCATCAAGAGCTGTGACTCTTGCCAACGCAACAAGCCAGATGCACCTGGTCAGAAGGGGCTACTTCAGCCACTCCCTATACCAGATAAGCCCTTTGATTCTCTTTCTTTTGATTTTATAACATGTCTCCCACCCACCAATGAGGGGCACAATGCCTTGCTGGTGGTGGTGGATCGCCTCACAAAGATGTGCAGACTTATTCCATGTGACTTTCTGTAAACTTCTGTGTTCGGCGTTCCCTGTATGACCCGGCACGAGGGTGTTAAGCCCGGCGACACTCTTGTTGTGCGTAGAGAAACAAGCAGTGTCGTCTGTGAATGAAGAGACTTGACTGGCAACAGTAAAGTAGCAAACACCCGAAGTGCTTTTGATGTCCCAATCAAGTCTTACAATGCTTATTGCTTTCTCTCGTCACTCGGCAATTCAAACTACTCTATCAACAATGTTACTGATAGTCTGCATTACCAATGTCCGATGAGCTAAGCAATTACACCTTTCTATTGTACCTTATCTAGACCCTTCCTAAACCATTGTTCATGTTCATATGATGTCCTGACAGCAGTTTACCTGTATGACCCGGCACGAGGGTGTTAAGCCCGGCGACACTCTTGTTGTGCGTAGAGAAACAAGCAGTGTCGTCTGTGAATGAAGAGACTTGACTGGCAACAGTAAAGTAGCAAACACCCGAAGTGCTTTTGATGTCCCAATCAAGTGCCTCAATCCTTCGAGCCAGGAGCATATAGCCTTTCGAGCAAACCGTGTCCGGTTACCTCATCCTTTCTTATTAACGTGCAATTGGTCTAGATCGGGTCTGGCAGAACTCCTGGGTTCTGCCACTGATTACTCATTCTACTAACTGTTCTCTCTGGTAATGGAATATGATCTGGCCACTATTACTCTTCTGAGGGAAAGGCACCACAATGTTCTGTCACTATTATAACACTTCCCCTTGCCTTTTCCTCACAAAAACTTGGCCAACCCCAGAGCCTCACGATGTCCCTGAAACACCTGCCTTGTCAAAGGCTTCGTGAATATATCTGCTACATTCCTTGCAGAAGGAACGTATTTTACATCCACCTGACCCAATGCAATAGCTTCCCGTGCAAAATGGAAGCTGATTGCGATGTGCTTGGTATGCTTAGAAAACACTGGATTTCTGAGATGATTGATGCATCCCTGATTATCACAGTGGATCTTCACAATCCATGGAGAAATCCCAATTTCCTCCAGGAATCCCTTCATCCAATTTGCCTCTTTGACAGCTGCACTTGCTGCCATAAACTCAGCCTCTACAGTGGATGTGGCCACTGCAGACTGCTTTTTGCTTCCCCAAACTACTGCTCCTCCAAACACACGAATTACGTAACCAGTAGTGGAAAACCTGTGATCCTGATCACCACCATAATCTGCATCTACAAAGCCCTCCAGCTCTGTATCCTTTCCTCCAAGTACTAACACAAGATCCCTAGTAGCCATCAGATATTTCAACACTCTGATGGCTTCATTCCAGTGAGCAGTGGTGGGAGTAATCCTATACCTGGAAAGCACTCCCACAGCCTGGGAAATATCAGGCCTTGTGGTGTTGGCAATGTACAACAGTGACCCAACCAGTTCACAATATCTGTGACCTGGTGGTAAGGGACTCCCAGCTCCAATACTGGCACTGTTGTCCTTAGACATAGGTCGCTGTGTGGCCACAAAATCCTTAGTCATAGGGGTGTCAGGCCCCACAGACTCCAGATCCAGCCCAAATTTCTCAACTAGGGCATCTATCTTTGGGATGCAACTCAAGGAAATCAACCCTTTTTCTCTATCTCTCATCACTTGACAGCCCAAGAAATCTTTCACCTCTCCTAGATCATGAATGGTGAACTCCTGCTTCAGCAACCCTTTCACTCTCTCAATCTCACTCATGCCCTTCGAAACTATCAATAGATCATCAACATAAATCAACACAAAGGACTTCCCTCCATCCACAGAACATTTCACATAGACCCCAGCATCACTCTTGCACACCTCATACCCCATGGTATGTAGCTTCTCATTAAGGGTCTTATGCCATGCCCTTGGAGCTTGCTTCAGGCCATACAGTGCCTTCTTCAAGCGACACACAGTGTTCCCATCCCCATTCTCAAACCCAGGAGGTTGTGTGACATAGACCTCCTCCTCTAATTCACCATTTAAAAAATGCAGTCTTGACATCCACCTGGTGAATTTCAAGACCCTCCTGTGCAGCTACTGACAGCAACGCTCTTCTAGACCCATAACTGCTGGTGGGAGCAAATACCTCCATTACATCCACTCCTGGAATTTGCCTACACCCTTGAGCCACTAGCCTAGCCTTGAATCTAAGCACATTACCGTGAGCATCCATTTTCACTGAGAAAATCCAGTGAACTGGGATGACTTTGTGACCACGAGGTCTTGGAACAAACTCCATCACCTCATGAGCATCTAAGGAGTTTTGCTCCTCCTGCATCGCAGCCTTCCAATATTCCCACTGTGGGGACTGCTGGGCTTCCTTTAAACTGGAAGGCACACTAATCTTCCCAAATCGCACACCAGTGTGCTTCCCCTGATCTTGCTTACTCTTACTCTCACAATCACCCACTACTCTTTCGCTGAATATCGCCGCACTGCAGGTGGGGACTGTGGGCAGCGATCCAGACCCCCCTCTCTGACCTTTCTCTCTCTTAGACTCACAACTTGCCCTCTCAAGCTTGCTGCCAGTCACTCTCACATCATCCTCCCAAACACAGGTACCTCTCGGAAAGCTCTTGTAATTGGGTGAATTCTCGCACTGTCTAGGCTTCCGATTCACCTCCTCAGACACACTCTCACATGGCTGACGGTTTGCAGTCCCGTCTGGACTCTCACAGGCATTTGAACCACACTGCATTGCATGAGCTCTTGGTCTGTCTTGAGACTGTGCCCATGTCTCTCTCTCTCTCTGTCTGCTCCCTGCCAAACATGAGCGCTGCCCAGCAGCACACTCACAAGCATAGCCCACACTTGCGTGGCTGGCACCACATTGTCTCTGGGCATTACAACCAGGGCTCCCATCACTAACAATTTCCTCAGGCACTGAGCAGGTCCCACCCAGGCAACTCAGCTCACTTGGACCATTTTCAGTCTCATCAGAGACTGTCCCCCTCTCATCGCTCACATGTGATGCAGGTCTCTCAGGATCCTGACCTCTTTCCTGCACTTCCCCTGGTCCCTGTGACTCGGTGTCACATTCAGTCAACCCCACTCGCTCACAGCTCTCTCCCTTCTCCTGTGCCAGCAGGAGCTCTCGAGCAGCAGTGCGCTGCTCATAACGTTGTGATCTTGTCAATCCATCTGGCTGCTGGCCTTCGTTATCAGACTGCGGATCTCGGAGTGTCTGCTGTGCTCGCCCCAGACACCGTTGGTGTTCTCCACTGTGGGGATTCCCTCTTGCCATTTGATGAAGAGTCTCCAACATGCCGGACTGGTCCAGGTCCAGCGGATGAGTTCCTCCCGGTGATCCAGTGGCAAGATCTGAGGCACCTTCCTCCGGGAGGCACTTCCCCTGACAGTCAGGCTCGGTTGCAGCCTTGTCAGGGGCGTCTGGGAGGGTGCTGTCTGGTCTGTTGCTGGAGCAGGGTCTGCTGATCATGCTATCTTGAGTGTGGGGCTGGATGTGACCAGCAGGAAGTTCACTATCCCACTGCTGGAGGTGCAGACCTTCAGGATACGAAAACATCTGTGGCTGTCCAGGCAGAATGTGTATTCCTACTCTGGAGGCCCCCCGAATGTGCTCCACAAATTCCACATCTCTGCTCTCCCGCCAGACCCCTCCTCCTAGATAGATTCGATATGCCTTGGACACTGGTGAATATCCAGTGAACATCCCGGGTACTGCCTTAGGAGCAAATACACCCCTCTGCTGGTCTGGAACATGCACGAATGCCAGACATCCCCAGGTACGTAGAAGGGAGACATCAGGTTTGTATCCCATAAACATTTCACAGGGGGTAAGAGGCCTGCCTGAGCTGGGTCCCATGTTCAGAAGGGTGCAGGCTGTCTCCAGTGCCTCTTTCCACATCACAGGACTGGCTGCTGCAAAGTTGAGAAGTGTCCTGGTTCGCTCCTTGAGGGTTCTGTTGGCCCGCTCTGCTATTCCATTCTGTTGCGGGGTATATGGTGCTGACATCTCCAACTTAGTGCCCTGAGATGCACAGAACTCCTTGAATTTGGCATTAATAAATTCAGTGCCCCTGTCACATCGAATGCATTTCACAGTGGTCCTTCGTTCTGTCTGCCAAAACAGGACAAGGTCCCTGACAACCGCTCCGATAACATCCTTTGATTTAACTGGCAAGGCTGCTTTCCATCCTGATGCTTCGTCAACTACTGTCACCCAAAACCGTTCTCCAGTGATTGCAGCTGGAGATATGGGACCCACAGTATCAATGTGAATTCTGTCAAGGGGGTTCACTGCAGGTCTGGAACTTTCCCCAAACGGTGGGCGTGCATGCTTCCCCTCAATACAAGCTTCACAGTACTTGGGGCATTTTTCACAAGGGGGGAGATGTGTGTCTAGGCCAGTGACTAATTGCTCGCTGCTCAGCCGTAGCATCCATGTTTCTCCAGGGTGTCCCAGTCTGCTGTGCCACAGGAACCGTCTAGTGCAGTCGTGCTTCAGGCTTTTCTTACATTTTCTCTTCAGGGCAGCTGTTACTGGGCATGGGGGTTTCCTTGCAGTCACAGGCAAACAGTTGTGTACATAATACAGACCATTCTCTGCACTCACTGGCATCCTCCACCCATTTGGGCCTGTCACTGCTGTAAAGCTGCCCACACCGTCTGTGGCAAGGCAGGCACCATCACGAAGGGCAGCAGATACTGACAGGATATTGGTCGTAGCTGATGGAACACACTGCACATGATGCAGCCACAGTGGTACGTGCTGTGAGGATAATAGACAAACTGAGCCAGTGGCAATGATTTCTCCTGTTGCGTCTGAAGTGGCAAGTTGAAGGGGAATAGGTTTGGTATGTACAGTGGGGGCATGCAGCAGGGACAGGCTGTTCACAAGGTGCACTGACGCTCCACTATCCACAAGCCAAGACTGTTTGGACTGTCTATTGTGGTGAGAGACCAGCACATTGTAGGACACTACGTATGGCATACCTTCTGAAGGGGGAGAGGGAGGACCATGTGGTGGATGCAACAGTGGGAATGCTCCAGCTCCCGGGAAGGCATGCTGCACAGTTGGGGTTGGCTGAGGTGCTCCAGGAAATTGCCCCTGAGGCCACATGCCAGCCAGCTGCTGTACAGCTGCAACTACGTTCCTCTGGGTGTCTGCGTCCCTCTGCCTCTTGCGGCAGTCTCGCCAGAAGTGTCCCCTTTTGTGGCAGTAGTTGCAGGTCCCCCTTACCTCTCCCTTTGCTTCCCCCTCTGCAGGCTGCTTGGGTTGGTTCAGCGCACATGCTGTTGGAGCAGGTACAGGGGCAGGTGGGATAGGCTGAGCCATCATGACCACTGCCTGTTGCTCCCCATCATCATCATACCCTGAGGCCTCTGCTGTGGTGGAGATTAGGTCTGCCAGCTGATCCAAAGGCTGAGCAACTGCTGTGGGTAGCAATCCTGGTGGGTTGGCTGCTGCTGGAAGTCCCTGCACTATCTGGGTTGCCACGTGACCATCCAGGAGATCGTGTCCATTACGTTTCAGGCAGCTCTTCAGGTTGATCATCCTGGATACATACTGGGATATAGTCTCACCTCTCTTCATGCCCCTTGCCATCTCCTTCAGCCAGTCTGCATTGGCCTGGGGATTGTGTCCCCCAACAAATTTCTTGCAGATAAAAACATACGCATCATAAGCAGAGGGCTTGCTAGATAGCTCCCCCAACCATTCCTCTGGCACAGACTCATACAGCAGGAGCATTGCAGCCGCATTATGGATAGTCCCAGGCATGGCAGACTGAATGGCAAGTAAGGAACCTTTAGCACTATTGGCCGCAGTGAAAGCATTATCCCACACCACAAAGTTCTGGCCCTTACGTAGCAGTTTTATATGTACCTTGACCTGAGTGGCAATGACTGTGGGAAGGGCGTCTCCTTCCCCTCTGGAGGTGCTGGGAGTGCAAGGCTCCCTGGTAGGGGTTGATGTGGACTCCTCTCCTGCTGACTTAGATTCTGAGCTGGTGCTGGTACCCTTCTTCTTCATGCTGTTCGGACTCTGTCAATCGTCGCTCCTTTCTGACAATCGGGAGTCTCCGTCCTCGTCCTCACTGTCGTCCTCTGTAACCCACTCGTCTACGTGAAATTCTCCCTCGCCGTAGAGAATTAGATGATCAATGAAGTCGTCTCCCAGGCTGCTCAAAGCTAGCTCAATCGCTGCGTAGGCGGCTTTCTCCGTCCAATAAGCTTCGTGCGATGGACCTCCCGTTAGCTGTAAGCACCTCTCAAAAATTGCTCGTGTCAAATATCCTGGGTCTCCGTTGATGAATGAGATTTCCCAGACAGTGAATTTATAGGCTGGATAAATCGGAAAACGCTCTCGGAACCACTGAGGAGGCGCGAGTGCTCCCCGTCCGTGTGCTTCGTGGACGAAGTCCTTCACCAGGAATGCTCGTTCTTCTATCGTCCGTGGGCCTTTCTCTCCTCCTGCCTTTCTTCGCTCGTTATACGTTGGAGGAGGAGGTGGAGGTGGAGGAGGTCTACTTCCGCCCGTGCTCATACGTCCGGTTGGTCTCTTTTGCGCCATCGCAGACGACTATGCCCAAGTCATACATTTTTCATGCCTCAGCAGAAAAGTGGTGGGCCCATAACCTGTAAACTTCTGTGTTCGGCGTTCCCTGTATGACCCGGCACGAGGGTGTTAAGCCCGGCGACACTCTTGTTGTGCGTAGAGAAACAAGCAGTGTCGTCTGTGAATGAAGAGACTTGACTGGCAACGGTAAAGTAGCAAACACCCGAAGTGCTTTTGATGTCCCAATCAAGTCTTACAATGCTTATTGCTTTCTCTCGTCACTCGGCAATTCAAACTACTCTATCAACAATGTTACTGATAGTCTGCATTACCAATGTCCGATGAGCTAAGCAATTACACCTTTCTATTGTACCTTATCTAGACCCTTCCTAAACCATTGTTCATGTTCATATGATGTCCTGACAGCAGTTTACCTGTATGACCCGGCACGAGGGTGTTAAGCCCGGCGACACTCTTGTTGTGCGTAGAGAAACAAGCAGTGTCGTCTGTGAATGAAGAGACTTGACTGGCAACAGTAAAGTAGCAAACACCCGAAGTGCTTTTGATGTCCCAATCAAGTGCCTCAATCCTTCGAGCCAGGAGCATATAGCCTTTCGAGCAAACCGTGTCCGGTTACCTCATCCTTTCTTATTAACGTGCAATTGGTCTAGATCGGGTCTGGCAGAACTCCTGGGTTCTGCCACTGATTACTCATTCTACTAACTGTTCTCTCTGGTAATGGAATATGATCTGGCCACTATTACTCTTCTGAGGGAAAGGCACCACAATGTTCTGTCACTATTATAACACTTTCACTGCACGGCGCAAGATGTTGCGCAGCTTTTATTGACTTATGTTTTTAGTATATTTGGGATTCCAGAAACCCTCATTTCTGACAGAGACCCCCGTTTCACATCACAATGGTTCCAAGCATGGTGCTTGCAGATGGGAGTGAAACAGTGCATGTCATCCCCATACCATCCTCAAACGGATGGCCAAACAGAACGAATGAACAGAGTAGTGGAGGACATGCTTAGGCATTTTGTTAACCCACGTGGTTCGGACTGGGATCAATTCATCCCTGCTGCACAGCTGGCCATTAACAATGCATTCCAAGAGTCGGTGAAGTCCACCCCCTTCTTTTTGAATTTCGGCAGACACCCACGAGTCCCTGAGTCCCTTGCATGTCACTTACCTTCCCCTCCTATCAGTGATAACCCACCAGCCCTGCCCAACCCCAACTTGTCATCTGCCAAAATGTCTTCTGGGCCCATGAACGTGCACTTGCATGATGCCACATTAACGCTTCAAGCTGCTGTAAACCGTCATTCAGCTTGGGAAGAGGCAAAAAATAATATCAAAGTGGCACAAGAAGCTCAGAAAAAGTATTATGACAAGGGCAGGAAACAACTGGACTTAAAGGAAGGTGACCAAGTCCTGTATTCCACCAAGAACGCAGGACTGAAAACAACACTCTGCCGAAAACTTTTACCCAAATGGGTGGGTCCTTTCAAAGTGTTGAAAGTCGTCAATGAAGTTGCATTCAAACTGGATTTTCCACCTCACCTGAAGTGGCATAATGTCGTACATGTATCTTCATTAAGAAAGTATGTACAAGGTCGACGGAAACCCCCTCCTTTGCCCATCGTGATAGATGGAGAAATCAATTATATTGTGGAAAGCATTCTGGCACACCAGAGAACCGGCTCTCGCAAGGGCAAACCTTTGTACAAGTATCTCATCAAGTGGGAGGGATATGACCCCACTTACAACTCATGGGAACCCGAAAGCAACCTGGTGGGGACGTGTGACGGCCCCCTCTCCATCTACAAGTCTACCCACAGTCTCTGACTTGTCAGGGAAGGGGGGCTGGCGGTGCAAGAGGTGGGCTGGCACAAGTCTCTCCTGGGTGAACTGGGGGACTTAGCCAAAACTTGGGCTCAGTTACTCTACTAACCATGGGGCCCTTATGGGGGGTCACATGGGTCGTCACGTGATACCATTGGACTTTTATGGGGAAGTTCTTTGGTTGCTCACGTGACATTGTTTTGGGAAGTTCAGGGGACGCCTTGACTTCCAAGAAAGCTCCGTCGATGACGCGCTTTAAGCGGCAGCCTGGCCAGCTGCCCTTGCACGCCCACCGCCCAAGTGGCGCCCGGGGCAAGTGCGGTCCTTCGTAGTGACGAGGACATTGGGGGGTCGATATTTACCGCGAAGTTTTCTGGGCGACCGACTGATCAACGGTCTGCAGCCTTGGGAATTTCGGGAATTCCGGTAGATGGAGATCCCAGTATATCTGATAGCCCTGAATTTGGGCTTATTTTCTGGCATTTCGCAGACACTTGCACCTGAATCCACGGTATGGGACGTGGAGGACGGTAGCAGTAGAAATTTGATTGAAGAAGAAGAAAGATATAAATTGAATTGATTGACTTACTCCTTGAGCTTACCTAATCCTCCCTCTCTAGTTGCCACTTGGTGTCCTACGCCTATGATATTTCTTGCAGGGGGTCGCATTTTAGGGGGGGGGAGATGTAACGGTCTCCTTCCATATTACTAAACCAGCCTTAGATAATATCTCGAAGCCGTCACATGCAGTGGCGGGAATATTGATAGCTGGTTGTACCGGAAGGTACCCTCATTGTTCGCGCCCCTAGGCAGGGACCAGGTCGGTGCTAGGAGGGAAGGACGAAGGAAGACGGAGATATAATGATATTCATGTAACAAGCGATTGATCCACCTGTGTCTCGCCTGTGTCTCAAGCTCTTCTCTCTCTCTTACTTGCTTCCAGTACTTACAAAAGGGATGCAGAGACACAACGCAATGTGGTGGCAGCTGTACAGCAACTTGCTGCCATGTGGCCCCAAGGACAGTTTCCTGGTGCACCCCAGTCACCTCCGAGCGTGCAGCATGCATTCCCAGGCACTGGAGCGTTCCCACTGCTGCACCCTCCTCCAGGCCCACCTTCTCCTCCCTCAGAAGGTATGCCATACGTGGTATCTTATAATGTGCTGGATGGCAGTAAACACCAACAGTCCAAACAGTCGTGGCTTGTGGACAGTGGAGCGTCTGTACATCTTGTGAACAACCTTTCCCTGCTGCATGCCCCTACAGTACATGACCACCCTATTCCACTGCTGCTTGCTACATCTGATGCCACTGGGGGTATTGTTGCTAATGGGTCAGTGTGTCTCATGTCCTCTCAGCATATTCCAGTGTGGCTGCATCATGTCCAGTGTGTTCCCTCAGCCACCACCAATATTCTATCAGTATCTGCTGCTCTGCGTGATGGAATCCGGTTCAGTACAGATAGACTGGGAGCATTCACTGCTGTCTCAGGACCGAGTGGTTGGCAGATGCCTGTGAAACCAGAGAATGGCCTCTATTATATTCACAACTGCCTCCCAGTAGCACCAGTGAAGGTTCCTTATTCAGTGACAGCTGCTCTGAAGAAGAAATGCTCCAAAGGTCAAAGCCATGACTGTGCCAAACGTTTCCTGTGGCACAGCAGATTGGGACACCCAGGAGACCCATGGATGAAACGCCTGAGCAGTGAGCAACTGGTTACTGGTCTAGACACCTTAATGTCCCCTTGTGAAAAGTGTCCTAAGTACTGTGAAGCATGCATTGAGGGGAAGCATGCACGTCCCCCATTTGGTGAAAGCTCTAGACCTGCTGAGAAACCCCTTGACAGAATCCACATTGACACTGTGGGTCCCATATCACCAGCAGCTATTACTGGGGAACGCTTTTGGGTAACTGTAACTGATGAGGCATCTGGGTGGAAGGCAGTGCTGCCAGTGAAGTCAAAAGATGTAATTGGAGCTGTTGTCAGAGACCTAATTTTGTATTGGCAAACTGAGAAGGAAACTACAGTGAAGTGCATCCGCAGTGACAGAGGCACAGAGTTCTTAAATACCAAGTTCAAGGAATTTTGTGCATCCCAGGGCACTAAGCTGGAGACATCTGCCCCATATACCCCTCAGCAGAATGGAGTTGCTGAGAGAGCCAACAGAACCCTCAAGGAGCGCACCAGGACCCTCCTCAATTTTGCTGCAGCAAGCCCTGTTATGTGGAAGGAAGCCCTGGAGTCAGCCTGCACCCTCCTAAATATGGGACCCAGCACAAGCAGGCCCCTATCTCCCTGCGAAATGTTCATGGGATATAAACCAGATGTATCCTTGCTGCGCACATGGGGATGCCTTGCATTTGTGCACGTTCCTGATCAGCAGAGGGGGGCATTTGCACCAAAGGCTGTGGCTGGGATGTTCACGGGTTACTCTCCAGTATCAAAGGCATACCGTGTCTATATGGGAGGGGGGATCTGGAGAGAGAGCAGAGATGTCCAATTTGTGGAACACATTCGAGGAGCTACTCGGGTGGGAATGGCAGTTCTCCCTGACCAGCCTCAGCAGTTCTCATACCCTGAAGACTTACCAGGGCAAATGCACAGCAGCAACCCAGTGGTGTCATTGCCACAGCGCAGCACGCAGAATCAAACTGTCAGCAGCCCATGCTCCAGCAGTAGACCTGCCAGCAACTTCCCAGTACCCTCTGACCAGGCTGCAACTGAGCCTGCTAGTCAGGGGAAGCCTTCCCAAGAGGAGGGCATTCTCAATGTGACTCCCGAATCAAGCACGGGAGAACAGCAGCCGGACTTGGATCAGTCCGGGGCTCTGGACGCAATTCAACGACTGGCGCGAGGAAGTTCGGACAGCGGGCAACACCAATGGATATTAGAGCGAGCACAGCAGTCACTGCGTAACACTCATCCGGCAACGACCATTCCGCCTCCGGACGGACTGTCGCGGGCTCAACGCTATGAGCAACGAACTGCGGCTCGAGATATCCTGCTGGCACAGGATAAGGGAGAGAGCTGTGAGCGAGAGGGGATGACTGAAGGTGACACAGAGTCACAGGGACCAGGGGAAGCGCAGGAATTGGGGCAGGACACCGAGAGACCTGTTTCACTTGTAAGAGATGAGAGGGGGGCAGTCTCTGGTCAGACTGCAGATGGTCCAAGTTAGATGAGCTGTATGGGTGGGACCTGCTCAGTGCCTGAGAGACATGTTAGAGATGAGAATTCAATCTGTGATGCCCAAGGACAATGTGGTGCCAGCCACGCAAGTGTGGGCCATGCATGGGAGTGTGCTGCTGGGCCTGCGCCCCAGCGCTCATGTCTAAGAGGGAGCAGACAGAGAGAGAGAGAGACATGGGCACAGCATCAAGACAGACCAAGAGCTCATGCAATGCAGAGTGGTTCAAATGCCTGTGAGAGTCCTGACGGGACTGCAGACCGTCAGCCATGTGAGAGTGTGTCTGAGGAGGTGAATCGGAAGCCCAGACAGTGTGAGAATTCCCCCAATTACAAGAGCTTTCCGAGAGGTACCTGTGTTTGGGAGGATGATGTTAGAGTGTCTGACAGCAAGCTTGAGAGGGCAAGCTGTGAGTCTAAGAGAGAGAAAGAGCAGAGGGGGAGGTGTGGATCTTTGCCCACAGTCCCCACATGCAGTGCGGCAACATTCAGCGAAAGAGTAGTGGGTGACAGTGAGTGTGAGAGTAAGCAAGATCAGGGGAAGCACACTGGGGTGAGATTTGGGAAGATTAGTGTGCCTTCCAGTCTAAAGGAGGCCAAGCAGTCCCCACAGTGGGAATATTGGAAGGCTGCTATGCAGGAAGAGCAAAATTCATTAGATGCTCATGAGGTGATGGAGTTTGTTCCGAGACCTCGTGGCCACAAAGTAATCCCAGTTCACTGGATTTTTCCAGTGAAAATGGATGCTCATGGTAATGTGCTGAGGTTCAAGGCTAGGCTAGTGGCTCAAGGGTGTAGGCAAATTCCAGGAGTGGATGTAATGGAGGTATTTGCTCCCACCAGCAGTTATGGGTCTAGGAGAGCTTTGCTGTCAGTGGCTGCACAAGAGGGTCTTGAAATCCACCAGGTGGATGTCAAGACTGCATTTTTAAATGGTGAATTAGAGGAGGAGGTCTATGTCACACAACCTCCTGGGTTTGAAAATGGGGATGGGAACACAGTGTGTCGCTTGAAGAAGGCACTGTATGGCCTGAAACAAGCTCCAAGGGCATGGCATAAGACCCTCAATGAAAAGCTCCATACCATGGGGTATGAGGTGTGCAAGAGTGATGCTGGTGTCTATGTGAAATGTTCTGTGGATGGAGGAAAATCCTTTGTGCTGATTTATGTTGATGATCTATTGATAGTTTCCAAGGGCATGGGTGAGATTGAGAGAGTGAAAGGGTTGCTTAAGCATGAGTTCACCATTCATGATCTAGGAGTGGTGAAAGATTTCTTGGGCTGCCAAGTGATGAGAGATAGAGAGAAAGGGTTGATTTCATTGAGCTGCATTCCCAAGATTGATGCACTCATTGAGAAATTTGGGCTGGATCTGGAGTCTGTGGGGCCTGACACCCCTATGACTAAGGATTTTGTGGCCACACAGCAACCTGTGTCTAAGGACAACAGTGCCAGCATTGGAGCTGGGAGTCCCTTGCCACCAGGTCATAGATATTGTGAACTGGTTGGGTCACTGTTGTACATTGCCAACACCACTAGGCCTGATATTTCCCAGGCTGTAGGAGTGCTCTCCAGGTATAGGATTACTCCCACTACTGCTCACTGGAATGAAGCCATCAGAGTGTTGAAATATCTGAAGGCTACCAGGGATCTTGTTCTAGTACTTGGAGGGAAGGACACAGAGCTGGAGGGCTTTGTTGATGCAGATTATGGTGGTGATCAGGATCATCGGTTTTCCACTACTGGTTACGTAATTCGTGTGTTCGGAGGAGCTGTAGTTTGGGGAAGCAAGAAGCAGTCTGCAGTGGCCACCTCCACTGTAGAGGCTGAGTTTATGGCGGCAAGTGCAGCTGTCAAAGAGGCAAATTGAATGAAGGGATTCCTGGAAGAAATTGGTATTTCTCCTTGGATTGTGAAGATCCACTGTGATAATCAGGGATGCATCAATCATCTCAGAAATCCAGTGTTCTCTAAGCATACCAAGCACATTGCAATCAGCTTTCATTTTGCTCGGGAAGCTATTGCATTGGGACAGGTGGATGTGAAATACGTTCCTTCTGCTAGGAATGTGGCAGATATATTTACCAAGCCTTTGACAAGGCAGGTATTTCAGGGCCATCGTGAGGCTCTAGGACTGGCCAAGTTTTTGTGAGGAAAAGTCAAGGGGAAGTGTTATAATAGTGAAAGAACAATTAGTGACTTTCCCTCAGAAGAGTAATAGTGGCCAGGCTTCTCTAAAGCAATCACTGTGAACAATCTTAGAGTTTGAGTAATGGATGGCAGAACTCTAGAGTTCTGCCATAATTGATCTGGACTGATTCCACTTAGGAGAAAGAGAGCAATGCAATTTGACGCGTTCTTGCGAGAAAGGATATAGGCAGCAGGCATGAAGGGCTCGGCACTTGTTTGGGACTGAAAGAGCACTCCGGGTGCTTATCTCTGATCAGTTGCCACAAGTGTCAACACATAGTCGGGCTCTGCTTGCTCTCCTACACACAGCAAGAGACCCGACCGAGCTTAACACCCTTCGTGCCGGGACATACAGGTGAAGTGCTGCATCTTAGTGTAACTTGCATGGACAATTGATTAGGAAGAGGTCTAGATAAGCGTATTAGAATGTTGCTAATGCTTGGCTCATCGAACAATGGTAATACGAACTATCTGTCGATGCGTAGAAGAGGTAGTTTGAATTCCTTGGCGTTGAGAGAGAGCAAGAAGCAATGTAATGACTTGTTTGGGACTGAAAGAGCACTCCGGGTGCTTATCTCTGATCAGTTGCCACAAGTGTCAACACATAGTCGGGCTCTGCTTGCTCTCCTACACACAGCAAGAGACCCGACCGAGCTTAACACCCTTCGTGCCGGGACATACAGGGAACATTACGCCCAGAATTGTACACTAGCGTAGTGGAAGCTTACTGCAACGTGCTTTGTGAATTTGGAATACAGGGGGTTCCGTAAATTAGAAATGCATCCTTGGTTGTCACAGAAAATTTTGACCCTCCAAGGTGCAGCCCCTATCTCTTCCAAGAAGCCCCTTAGCCAGTTGGCTTCCTTCACAATATGGCCAGCTGCCATAAACTCAGCTTGCACAGTTGAGGTAGCAACTGAGCTCTGCTTCTTGCTTCCCCAAACCACGGCACTACCATAGACTGATAGAACATAGCCAGTGGTGGAATACCTGTGGTCCAGGTCCCCAGCATAGTCGGCATCAACATAGCCTTCTAGCTCAGGGCCCTTTCCACCCAGAGTAAGAGCTAACTCTCTGGTATCTCTCAAGTACTTCAGCACTCGAATGGCCTCATTCCAGTGTGAGGTAGTGGGTGTCATTCTATACCTTGACAACACTCCAACAGCCTGAGAAATGTCAGGCCGGGTCGTATTGGCTATGTACAGTAACGATCCAATTAACTCGCAGTATCGATGACCAGGTGGCAGAGGGGTACCAGCCCCATGTGACATACCATCTGAGGACTCGGGTCTGCTGCTAGCCACGAAGTCCTTGGACATGGGGGTATCAACCCCACGTCCATCATCAGCAACGCCAAACTTCTCCACAAGAGCATGTATCTTGGGAGTGCAACTCATGGAAATAGTGCCCTGAACTCTATTGCGTAGGACCTGACACCCCAGGAAATCATTCACCTCTCCCAAATCATGGATGGTGAAGTCCTTCTTCAATAACTCTTTCCCCCACTCAATCTCTGCAACCACTCTGGCAACTATGAAAAGATCATCGACATAAACAAGAATAAACGACAGATTACCATCAGGGGCCCTCCTGATGTATACCCCAGCGTCGCTCTTGCACACACTATACCCCATCACGCTCAACTTGTCGCTCAAGGTCTTGTGCCAAGCCCGTGGGGCTTGCTTAAGACCGTAGAGTGCCTTCCTGAGCTTGCACACAACTCTCGTGTTGCCATTCTCAAATCCTGGTGGTTGGGTCACATAGACCTCTTCCTCCAACTCCCCATTGAGAAAAGCTGTCTTGATATCCACTTAGTGGATCTCAAGATTTTGTGTGGCAGCCACTGCCAGCACAGCTCTCCTAGCACCATAGCTGCTGGTAGGTGCAAAAACCTCACCAACATCTATACCAGGAATCTGTCTGCAACCCTGGGCAACCAATCTTGCTTTAAACCGAGTGACATTCCCATGTGCATCGTTTTTTGTAGAAAAAATCCAATGAACAGGGATAACTTTCTGCCCATGGGGTCTTTCCACATACTGCATAACCTCATGGGTGTCTAAAGACTCCATCTCCTCTTGCATTGCCTGCTGCCAAAACTCCCACTGAGCTGAGCGCTGGGCTTCCCTCAAGTTTGAGGGCACGTGAACTTTTCCCAACCTGACAGAAGGTACACTCTGTACCTTATGCTGTGGTGCAGCAGGGCTGTCAGCCTTACTGGTGGTGTTCCCTTCTCTCTCTCTCTCAGGGATGGTCTTGGGCCCAAAAACAGACCTTTGGTCACTGGGAATGTGCAGATGGGCTACACAGCCAAACGTGCGCAGCACTAACACATCAGGTTTGACACCAAAGAATAATTCCATGGGGGTCAGGGACCTGCCTGAAGTAGGACCCACATTGTAGAGGAGGGTAGCTGTCTCAAGCGCCTCCTTCCAAAGGGAAGGGTCTGCTGCAGCATGGACCAACAGAGTCCTTGTTCGCTCCTTCAGGGTCCTATTCATCCTCTCCGCCACCCCATTCTGCTGAGGCGTGTAGGGCGCTGAGGACTCCATCTGAGTGCCCTGCTGAGCACAAAATTCTTTGAATTGCTGGTTCAGGAACTCTGAACCCCTGTCACTCCTCACACACTTCACAACCGTGCCTCGTTGGGTCTGCCAAAAACGGAGCAGGTCTATCACAGCCTTTGGGATGCAATCCTTTGACTTCACAGGCAGGGAGGCAACTTGGTGTGAACTTTCATCCACTACAGTGACCCAATATCGTTCACCTGTGATGGCAGGAGGTGATATGGGACCCACAGTATCCACATGGACTCTATCGAGTGGGTGATGTGCAGGCCTGGAAGATACAGGGAAAGGAGGTCTGGAGTGTTTCCCTTGTATACACGATTCACAGTGCTTGGGGCACTCAGAGCAGGGAGCAAGGGAGATATTGATTCCTGTAACCAGATCTTCCTTGGAGAACCTCTGCATGCTGCTGGCACCAGGATGACCTAACCTAGCATGCCACAGAGATCTCTCGCTACACACGTGTCCTTTCCTAAGATGAGACGCCTCAGCCATGTGATCAGTATGTCTGCAGCCAACTTGCTGCCCTCTGACAGGACTAACAAACTCCAAAAAAAACAGACCTCGTGCGCGGGTGATATCTCCACACCACCCTTCAGGTCCCTTCATGGCTGTGTAACCACCTGCAGTGTCAGTCAGGAAAGATGCTCCATCCTGAATTGCACCAGTGACTGAAATGAGGTTGGTATGCGCAGAAGGAACACACTGCACATTGTGCAGCCAGAATACTTCGTGCCTTGCATTCACAAGGCATACAGACCCAGATGCAATGATTCCTCCCTTGGCGTCTGAGGTTGCCAAGTGCAGAGGAAGAGGCTGTCTATGCATAACTGGATTATGGAGCAATGAGAGATCATTGACTATATGCACAGAGGCACCACTATCTATTAACCAAGATGTGCTGCTAGCTCCATGCGATGTTGGGGCAAGCACATTGAGAGAGATAAGCATCGCCTCACCAGAAGGAGGGGGTGGAGGTGGTAAATGCCACCCCGGAAACGTGTGTTGACTTGTTGGATAGTTATATGCTGAAGGTGGTCCAGGGCTGGAAGCGGATGAAGGCGGGCCACCCCGGCCAAATCCATGGTCCCACCAGGCTTGAGGAGACGACTGTGGGCCTCCCAAGCCCCAGTAAGCTGCAGGCCCAACGCTTGCCGCTTGCATGTTTTGATGCAGAGCCTGCAGCTGCCTGAGCGGTCCGCAGTCAGTCATGAAGTGGCCCTTTGCCTTGCAGAAGTGGCATGTAAGCTCCTCTCTGGGCCTTCTTGCCCTGCCAGGTCCACGCCCCCTGCCACCAAAAGTAGTTGCAGAGGGGCCAGCGGGAGGCTGTTCGTTTGCTGGTAGTGCTGCTCCAACTCCCGGTACTGCTCCCACTCCTGGTGCAGCTCCAGCGCTTGATGACGCTCCAGCTACCCCCCCAGAGGGACCAGCCACTGCTGCAGCTGCCATGGCCTGAGGTGTTCCCTCTGCTGGTGGGTCCTTGTACCCACGGCTGGCTGCGGCGCGCAGGATTCTTTGAATCAGCTCCAATGGCGGCTTGTCGGTTGCCATAACCTCCAGGGACTCGAGCCTCAGCACAGGAGGGAGGCCCTTCACCATCAGCTCCCCAACATTGTGGTCCAAGAGGATGAACGCGTTGTTTCTGAGACTTGTAGCCAGATCCATCATTCTGTAGAGGTAGACCTTGAGTGTCTCCCCTGTCTTGATGCCCTGCTCCATTTCCTTGTACCACTCAAGGTTGATGTCTTGGTTGCTCCCTCCAGTGTGACTGTTCTTCACCCACGTGATGAAGTCGAACGCTGCTTTGTGGCATGAGATCTGAGAATGCCAGATGACTGGAACTGACTGGATCAGCCACTGCTTGATGGCTGAGTTCTCCACCGACCCTGGCATTGGCCTCTCCAAAGCCGCTCTGACCCCCTTGGTGTTTGCGCACGCCTCCAAAGCTTCATACCAAAATTCAAAATTGCGCCCTCCATCATCAAGCATGACAGTCATCTTTGGATTAGAGGTATTGGGGATGTAGGCTGCCTTGTCAATCTCCACCTTTAGTTCTGCAGTGGCTGATTGTGTCCCGGTCATAGACTGCCCTGGAGTGGCCCCACTGACTTCTCCAGGTTGAGACATTGCTGTTTCACTGCTACTTTCCTTTTCTTTGCCCCTTTTTGTCATACTATTGTCACATCACCAGCCAAACGTACTCATAAACTTCTGGAATGCAGCAATACCCTACAATTCCCTCCATGTCATGGAAATTTACCAGCCAGTCTTGCACAGTAGTAGCAGATATGTTCCCCTCAGAAGTTTGCGCCGGAGTCCGGCCCGACTCACTCAGTGCTTCTAGACAACGTCTATGAATGATAAAGCACAGCTAAAACTTCAATTATGAATTTCCCAGAAAGGTAAACTGTGAGTAAGATAATGGTCCTGGTACACTCGAGTTCCCTTGCGCCGCTGCGCCATGCTCGAGCTCCTTTGTTGACGCTTACGTCTGACCCATCCGTAGACGACCTTCACTCCTGCTTTTACTTGGCTCAGCTGGAAGGGCGTGGGCCCATAACCTGTGAAAGGTTATGGGCAATCGGCTTTCCCTGTACAAAGCAGACAGGTCGTCAATAGACGAAGTTACTCCAGCTACAGTCCGTACGACTGTCTGCTGAGTGCCACACACAACTGTCGGACAAGACTAGCATCTGGTGATGCCCAGCATCTTTCACAACCAGTTGGTTACATCATTATCTTGTACACAAGCACCGATCAAGCAATCACTAGATAAGGCTCTAGACGGCTACGTTCAAGTACATGCCTGTACTCCCTGAAGTCACTGTCCCTTATCTGTTTGAGTAACTACAGGGTACACTAAGCTTGTTCACTCTCACAATAGCAACAATGATACAACACACACTGCCGCACCGTACCTGTACAAAGCAGACAGGTCGTCAATAGACGAAGTTACTCCAGCTACAGTCCGTACGACTGTCTGCTGAGTGCCACACACAACTGTCGGACAAGACTAGCATCTGGTGATGCCCAGCATCTTTCACAACCAGTTGGTATTCACTCCGGTGGGGCAGCCTTAAGAGTTCATCCGACAAACGTGTGATCTAGATAGGATTGTACCTTATGTTCGAAAACGTCCAGAATCTGCCGTGTCTCTAGGTACCTTATGTTCTCAATGGACCCATATCCTAATAGTGCACACATGAAGATCACTTAAAGCACAAGGCATTCAATAATAATGTTCAGAACTCAACATCTACCACTGGCTACTGGGGGCATGATCCCCATTTCACTATCTGCCTCAACGCTGAACCAAATTTCTAATCCAACCTTGGTTCAGCCAGCTAGTGTGCAGGTACCATCCAACTTTGGAGTGTCAATGTCAGCTTCAGCAATTCCAGCTGGAGGCCCTCCTGGTGGTGGCTACCCATACAGCTCAGGCAGTGGTCCTCCTGGAGGTGGGCCACCATACAGTGGGGGTCCCCCTGGAGGAGCAAGTTCGATTTGGCATCCTCCACCAGTCTCAGGCAACTACCCGCAATACCCTGTCTATCCGGGCTCCGGTGGGAATGTTCCTGGTGGCTTTGGTGGGGGTGGTCCTGGTGGTCCTGGAGGACCAGGCGGTCCTGGTGGTCCAGGCGGTCCTGGTGGACCAGGTGGTGGTGGTTGGGGTGGTCCTCCTCATAGTCAGGGGCCACCATATAGTGCTGGGCAAGGTCAATTTCCAAGCGTAGGTATTCCTGGTCTGCCCACCATAAATCCAACCACTGGTCCTTCGTTTTCTTCTCATCAGAAGTTAACTGTAAAGATAGAGCTAGTCAAGTTAAATGATACCAATTGGTTGACATGGACAAAGCAAGTGTATGCTATGCTGTGGGAAATGAATGTCAACTACTGTGTTCATGATGATTATCAGGGAGCTTATGATGATTTCAAAGCTCAAACTATTATCACTCAAGCATGTACTGAGCAATATTCTGTTCAGATTACTGACTTGACAAGTGCTTACCATATGTGGAACAAGCTGCTGCAGGTGTTTAACGCTAGAGCAGCAGCTAGGCTGATGAGCCTCCACAGGGAGCAAAAGTTATTTGCCATGAAGCTAGGTGAAAAACCATCTGACTACGTGTTAAGGTGCAGGAAAATTGCAAACAACCTCAAATCACTAGGAGAGCAATGTTTTGAGGTTTGCCAGTGCTCCATGATCATTGAAGGCCTCACTGAAGAGTATGAGGTAGATAGGCGTTTACAGCTGTCTGTGTGCAACAACTATCCAAATGTGCACCAACTCCAGCATGTTCTTGAGTTAACATATATGGACCTTCAAGCAAAGAAGCCATATAATCCTCCAAACACCTCAAACCCCAAACCTTATAGGAATCAAGGTGGGGGTGGTCAGCCTGCAGGCAGGCAAGGTGGTTCAGGTGGGGCTGGTCCAGGTGCTCACCAGGCAGAAGTGCCTAAAAATACTAACCGTGAAAATTCAGGGACAGGGCAACCTGCGTTTCAACAGCAGGGAAGGCCTGTACTAATTTGCCAGTACTGCAGGAATCCAGGACACACCAAGTCAACGTGTCCTAAGCTTGCAGCACACGAGAGGAGGGCACAAACTAATTGTGTACAAAGGGATACAGTAATTTCCCATCCTTCTCTACCTGCTTGGCTTATAGATTCAGGGTCAACTGATCACATTTCTCCTTCAAGTGACAATATGATAAATTATGTCAAGTTTGATGTGCCACAACGTCTGATTGTGGCAAATGGCAAGTCAGAGGAAATTATAGGAGAAGGTTCCATGCAAGTGTTCCTCGAGTCTGGCAGTTCCTTGTTCCTGCACAATGTCAAGCATGTTCCCTCTAGCAAGAAGTATCTTCTATCCGTGGGCAAAGATTAATTAGATGGTATCAATGTCAATATTATGGGTATCGAGTGTTACCTTACAGATTCTAATGGGTACCATTTGGGAAATGCTGAGCATGCTTTCCCTTATCAGTGGCTGGTGGACTTAGCTCTACCAGACAAGCATGTTTCTTTTCATCCAGAAACTAAGTTTGTGGAGGCATGCAATGTTCAGGTGCTTCACAGGGATGTAGACCTGTGGCATCAGAGGCTGGGGCACTTGTCTCCAGCCTATATGGTAAGAATGATGAAGGGAAAAATGGTCAAGGGAATGAAACTCCCCTCTTCTGATTTCTCCAATTCTATTGGTACAAAAGGTGTCTGCAGTGCCTGCTTGCATGGGAAACAAACTGTGCAACCTTTTAAACCAACAGGCACTGCTTGCACTAGTAAACTAGAGGTTGTGCATATGGACCTTATGGGTCCAGTCTCACCAGAAACTTATGATGATGAGAAGTATGCACTTAATGTCTTAGATGAATTTTCTGAGATGTCAGCAACCATTCTACTCAAGTCAGAAGCAGATGCATCAAGAGAGGCAGTTAATTTATTGACTGAGTGGCAGACCCAGCACGAGTGCAAGGTTAAGTTTATCAGGACCGACAATGGTACTGAGTTTTCTGGTTTAGAAAAGTTCTGCAGGAAAAATGGTGCAGTCCACCAAAAGACTGCACCATATGCCCATCAACAAAATGGGAAAATTGAGAGGCTGAACAGGACTCTGCAGGAGAAAGCAAGAGCCATGCTGACTGCCTCGAGCCTACCTCCAGAATATTGGGGTGACTCTCTCTTAACTGCAAACTATGTTAGGAATTTGTCTGCAGTTTCAAATCATGATAAGACCCCATTTGAGATGTGGTTTGGCACTGTTCCTGATGTCAGTCACTTACGTGTTTTTGGGAGCAAGTGTCATGTCGTGATTGAAAAGTCCAAAAGGGATGGTAAATTTAGCCCTGTCAGTAAGGAGGGTATTTTCTTGGGCTATGATGGGCACAGCAAGAATTATCGTGTTCTCATAGATTCCAAAGTCACAGTGTGTGCAAGACAATTTGTCAAGTTTGAGGAGGCTTTGTCTGATGATGATGAAATGCCTGATCTCCTTGATGTGGTGAATGAAGAAGAGGATTTTCCTGTAGATTCTGAAACTGCAATCAATGGAGAAGATGTGCATGAAACTTCTGAAGATTTGTCTCCTGTTTCTTTTGCCCCTTTGGGCACTGATCCAAGTGTCATAAGGTTTGATCAATTAAACCTTGAAAGGGCTAAGTTCATAAGTCAAGATAATGCTAACCTTGGGGAAAATCAGGGCACTGCAGATCCTGAATCCCATGGCTCGGACCCGCGTCCCGTTCAGGATGTTCCACAAGTGGTCCTCCAACAAGGTATAGTTAATGAGGCTCCTGATGTCCAACTTGAGCCTGTTGAGTTTGATTTTCGAGGTGCTGGTGTTTCACACTCACCTGCTGGTCTCTTTGGGGGTAGATATCCTGACAGAGTTAGGAATACAGTACTCCAAAATGAAGCAAATTTAGCTGAAATTTTCAGTGGTTATGTGCAAGTTCAAAAAGACACACTGATTATTGAGCCAGCAAAATATATTGATGCAATAAATTCACCCGAGAGTGACAAGTGGGTTAGTGCAATGCAAGATGAAATGAATTCATTGAAGGCATTAGGCACTTGGTCATATGTTGTTGCAGATTTCTTCACCAAGGTACTTTCCAAGGTCATTTTTGCCAAGCTTAGAGCAATGGCAGGTATTAAATAAGTTGTGACCTACCTTCAAACAATATTTCTGAGAGATGTTTCTCCCTACACCCTCCCCTCATGTGTAGGTGTTAGAAAAATGGACACTAACATGTATACCTTAGGTATTTCTTCAACATGTTGGGTCATTTCATATTAGCATGTTTGTGAGCCACATCAATTCATTTCAAGGGTTTGTAATACTTATAATACATATAAACAATAAGGTACAGTCATATCTCACTTGGGTGTGTTCGTACTGTATGGTACTTTAAGGGTAAAAGACACTCATAGTGGTTTATAGAGGCCCTGGTACAATTTCGGCCTGTTTTCTGCCAGTTTTCTACGAAGGTATACTTGTTCCGGATCTCATCGATCGTGAGACTTTAAGTCCTGCGGTCTTTGGTGTTTGATTCGAGGTTCGTGTCGGTGGTGAGTTAAAGTTCCGGGTCACTTAGATTCGAGACTATCATCGACCGAGATTCGCACTGTTCATCGACGACTATGTCGAATCATGAGGTACATTGAAATTCCAGTGCATAGTACTGATGGCATGCAAACTTGATCGTGCCCGTACGCTTTTAAGATCTGGAGTTGCAAACCTGTCAGGAGGCTAATAAATGTTTAGTCTCCCTAGTTAGTATAAATAGGAAGTGCTCAAAGGGTCAGTCAGTCTTGAGTTCCCTTATCAAGCTCCTGTCCCGTTTGCTTGGTCGTGTTTCGTCCACTTCTACAAGCTTTTGTTTGGGTACAGTTCACTTACTCTAAAAGAGTGTGAGTTACAGGTAATTGCAACATCATTAGATTAGTTGTTATTGTAACAAGTCTTGAGTTCCCTTATCAAGCTCCTGTCCCGTTTGCTTGGTCGTGTTTCGTCCACTTCTACAAGCTTTTGTTTGGGTACAGTTCACTTACTCTAAAAGAGTGTGAGTCACAGGGATTTATGTTCCAATTCCAAATTCTACAAATTCTGTTTTGATGATGCCATTATGCTAAATGGTATCGGCGATTAAATCGCTTATGGTATTATCGTCTCCCGGCGCACGGGATCTTTCTACGTAAAGAAGCCTCGCAGCTTTCTACGTTCTGCTTTTTATAGCACTCTTTTAAGACTTAACCAGCACCTAAACCTGCACGGGGTCTACGCAGACCACCGTGTCAGGTAGAAGGACTCTAGCTGTCTTCTGGTGGGTTACTCTGGTTGGACTTCTCGATTGTCTAAGCCCTTGTGGCTGAGGCAGTGGGAGAGAAGTTGGTTATTGGTGGTGGCAGCTTTCCTTTGGGAAGGCTGGGGTGGTCGCTGGAGAGCTCTACCTATTAGAGCTTGTGCTGACTACGTTCTTTTCACGCAATGAGTGGTACATATACTGTGCCACCCTATGCTAACGTCGAAGAATCTTATGAAGTACCCATTGTCATTGAGGATGATCCCTCAAACGTTTATAACAATGCAAGCTTCGAACAATCTTATTCTACTCAAGGAGACTCAAGGGGCTACACCTCTAGTGCAGGTGCAGGTGCCAACAGCTCAACGGAGGACAGTGAAGCTGAGGGGCGCCACGCAGGGGAGGTAAGTGATGAGTATCTATACGGGGATTATGATCACTCAGAGTCTCTTCCTGCTGACCTTGCTGGTCAACCTCTAGCTGTATCTGCTCCTGCTGTAAGCTCAGGCATCTCTCCTCCTAGTGGTATGCCTTCCAACCTCCCTTTAGATCCTAGCAGTGTCAGAAGAGCAGTCAGGATTAATCCTGTTCCTGTTTCAAGCGCTCCTAGGGTTCTGCGCAGACCTTCACAGTCTGCAGTTTCAGGGTCCAGGACACTTACTAGTGGTCCTTTACAAGTTCCCGTTTCACAATATCCTGCTGTGACAGTCCAGCCAGCTAGTGTTCCAGTTATTACTAGTGGCGCAATAGTTCCAGCAACATCAGTAGCTAGTGCACAGGCAACTGTTTATCTACCACTGGCTACTGGGGGCATGATCCCCATTTCACTACCTGCCTCAACGCTGAACCAAATTTCTAATCCAACCTTGGTTCAGCCAGCTAGTGTGCAGGTACCATCCAACTTTGGAGTGTCAACGTCAGCTTCAGCAATTCCAGCTGGAGGCCCTCCTGGTGGTGGCTACCCATACAGCTAAGGCAGTGGTCCTCCTGGAGGTGGGCCACCATACAGTGGGGGTCCCCCTGGAGGAGCAAGTTCGATTTGGCATCCTCCACCAGTCTCAGGCAACTACCCGCAATACCCTGTCTATCCGGGCTCTGGTGGGAATGTTCCTGGTGGCTTTGGTGGGGATGGTCCTGGTGGTCCTGGAGGACCAGGCGGTCCTGGTGGTCCAGGCGGTCCTGGTGGACCAGGTGGTGGTGGTTGGGGTGGTCCTCCTCATAGTCAGGGGCCACCATATAGTGCTAGGCAAGGTCAATTTCCAAACGTAGGTATTCCTGGTCTGCCCACCATAAATCCAACCACTGGTCCTTCGTTTTCTTCTCATCAGAAGTTAACTCCAAAGATAGAGCTGGTCAAGTTAAATGATACCAATTGGTTGACATGGACAAAGCAAGTGTATGCTATGCTGTGGGAAATTGTTATAATAGTGACTGAACATTTTGGTGCCTTTCCCTCAGAAGAGTAATAGTGGCCAGATCAGCTCCAATTACCAGTGAGACCACTTATTAAAGTGAGTAATAGGTGGCAGAACCTAGGAGTTCTGCCAGAACCAATCTAAACCAATTGCACGTTAATAAGAGAGGATGAGGTAATCAGACACGGTTTGCTCGAAAGGATATATTGTGAAAGGTTATGGGCAATCGGCTTTCCCTGTACAAAGCAGACAGGTCGTCAATAGACGAAGTTACTCCAGCTACAGTCCGTACGACTGTCTGCTGAGTGCCACACACAACTGTAGGACAAGACTAGCATCTGGTGATGCCCAGCATCTTTCACAACCAGTTCCGTTACATCATTATCTTGTACACAAGCACCGATCAAGCAATCACTAGATAAGGCTCTAGACGGCTACGTTCAAGTACATGCCTATACTCCCTGAAGTCACTGTCCCTTATCTGTTTGAGTGACTACAGGGTACACTAAGCTTGTTCACTCTCACAATAGCAACAATGATACAACACACACTGCCGCACCGTACCTGTACAAAGCAGACAGGTCGTCAATAGACGAAGTTACTCCAGCTACAGTCCGTACGACTGTCTGCTGAGTGCCACACACAACTGTAGGACAAGACTAGCATCTGGTGATGCCCAGCATCTTTCACAACCAGTTGGTATTCACTCCGGTGGGGCAGCCTTAAGAGTTCATCCGACAAACGTGTGATCTAGATAGGATTGTACCTTATGTTCGAAAACGTCCAGAATCTGCCGTGTCTCAAGGTACCTTATGTTCTCAATGGACCCATATCCTAATAGTGCACACATGAAGATCACTTAAAGCACAAGGCATTCAATAATAATG
Source organism: Botryococcus braunii (assembly GCA_002005505.1). Classification (NCBI taxonomy): domain Eukaryota; kingdom Viridiplantae; phylum Chlorophyta; class Trebouxiophyceae; genus Botryococcus; species Botryococcus braunii. The sequence continues at coordinate 190,521 of MVGU01000981.1, forward strand.
TTCAGAACTCAACACTTCCCCTTGCCTGCATGCTTTAAGTGTATCTTCTCAAACCTAGTGAATCACGATGACCAACAAACACGGGCTTGGCAAGTGGCTTGGTCATAATGTCAGCCACATTGCGAGCAGATTCCACATAGAGGATATCTAACTGCCCAAGTGCCATAGCTTCCCTAGCGTAGTGGAAGCTTACTGCAACGTGCTTTGTGAATTTGGAATACAGGGGGTTCCGTAAATTAGAAATGCATCCTTGGTTGTCACAGAAAATTTTGACCCTCCAAGGTGCAGCCCCTATCTCTTCCAAGAAGCCCCTTAGCCAGTTGGCTTCCTTCACAATATGGCCAGCTGCCATAAACTCAGCTTGCACAGTTGAGGTAGCAACTGAGCTCTGCTTCTTGCTTCCCCAAACCACGGCACTACCATAGACTGATAGAACATAGCCAGTGGTGGAATACCTGTGGTCCAGGTCCCCAGCATAGTCGGCATCAACATAGCCTTCTAGCTCATGGCCCTTTCCACCCAGAGTAAGAGCTAACTCTCTGGTATCTCTCAAGTACTTCAGCACTCGAATGGCCTCATTCCAGTGTGAGGTAGTGGGTGTCATTCTATACCTTGACAACACTCCAACAGCCTGAGAAATGTCAGGCCGGGTCGTATTGGCTATGTACAGTAACGATCCAATTAACTCGCAGTATCGATGACCAGGTGGCAGAGGGGTACCAGCCCCATGTGACATACCATCTGAGGACTCGGGTCTGCTGCTAGCCACGAAGTCCTTGGACATGGGGGTATCAACCCCACGTCCATCATCAGCAACGCCAAACTTCTCCACAAGAGCATCAATCTTAGGAGTGCAACTCATGGAAATAGTGCCCTGAACTCTATTGCGTAGGACCTGACACCCCAGGAAATCATTCACCTCTCCCAAATCATGGATGGTGAAGTCCTTCTTCAATAACTCTTTCCCCCACTCAATCTCTGCAACCACTCTGGCAACTATGAGAAGATCATCGACATAAACAAGAATAAACGACAGATTACCATCAGGGGCCCTCCTGATGTATACCCCAGCGTCGCTCTTGCACACACTATACCCCATCACGCTCAACTTGTCGCTCAAGGTCTTGTGCCAAGCCCGTGGGGCTTGCTTAAGACCGTAGAGTGCCTTCCTGAGCTTGCACACAACTCTCGTGTTGCCATTCTCAAATCCTGGTGGTTGGGTCACATAGACCTCTTCCTCCAACTCCCCATTGAGAAAAGCTGTCTTGATATCCACTTGGTGGATCTCAAGATTTTGTGTGGCAGCCACTGCCAGCACAGCTCTCCTAGCACCATAGCTGCTGGTAGGTGCAAAAACCTCACCAACATCTATATCAGGAATCTGTCTGCAACCCTGGGCAACCAATCTTGCTTTAAACCGAGTGACATTCCCATGTGCATCGTTTTTTGTAGAAAAAATCCAATGAACAGGGATAACTTTCTGCGCATGGGGTCTTTCCACATACTGCATAACCTCATGGGTGTCTAAAGACTCCATCTCCTCTTGCATTGCCTGCTGCCAAAACTCCCACTGAGGTGAGCGCTGGGCTTCCCTCAAGTTTGAGGGCACGTGAACTTTTCCCAACCTGACAGAAGGTACACTCTGTACCTTATGCTGTGGTGCAGCAGGGCTGTCAGCCTTACTGGTGCTGTTCCCTTCTCTCTCTCTCTCTCTCCCTGGTTGCCAGAATAAGGTACATTATGTACCTTATGCTGGGACTGGGCAGTACTGCCGGGATTATCTGATTCCTTCTCAAGTCTCTCTCTCTCTCCTTGACTACTGGACTCATGTGCAGCACCCTTACATTCTCGCACCTTCCGCAATGCAGAGGGGAGCAGCAGCTCTCTCTCTCTCCTGGACTCACACTTGGGCACACTACCCAGACTTGCCTGAGCTGCGCCTACAATGTCAGCCTGAACACCATAAGCATGACTAGCCAGTGACTGGGATTGGGCACCAGCTTCCCCTACTGCTGGCATGTCTAACCCACTGCTCTCATCTCTTACATCTGCACCGAACATAGCCTCGACTGTCTCAACCTGCCCCTGCATATCAGGGAGACCAACCATGTTTGGCTCACTCACAATTGCCTGACCTGGGTCAGGGGCATGCAATGGGATGTCAGAATGCTCTCTCCTAGCCACGCGCTGTACATAACGCTGCTCCCTTGTAAGGGTGGTCCCTGGAGGAAGAGGAATTTGTGACTTCCCCTGCATTCGCAACCCCTCTTGTACCTTCTGCATTTTTTCTACCTGGAATTGAGTTTCTACACCCCCCCCTGGCCAGATTCTGCATATGCTCAAGCACCGACCACGAGTGCTGAGATGGTTCTGGGGTCCCAACAGTAGAATCCAGGCTGGTGGGGGTTCCTTGGTCATGTGCTGCTATGGTCCCGTCTCCAGACTGATCCCCAGCACAAAGTCCAGAGGTCCCAGGAGCCCCAGTGGAAAGCGTCTCCACTCCATGGTCATCCTCCTCATCCCAGAACGTGGGTGGAGCAGCAGAGGGAATTGCTTGAGGCGTTGCCAGATTCTCACTGCCAAGGGGGGGTGATATCCTAGAATCATAGACAGACCCAGGCTGGACCTTTGATAGACCCACTCTCTCAGCCCCCCTCAAGTGCTCGATAAAGCTGACGTCCCTACTCTCCTTCCACACTCCATTCCCCACGTACACACGATACGCTTTAGACTGGGGACAATAACCAGTAAACATCCCAGGGATGGTCTTGGGCCCAAAAACAGACCTTTGGCCACTGGGAATGTGCACATGGGCGACACAGCCAAACGTGCGCAGCACAGACACATCAGGTTTGACACCAAAGAATAATTCCATGGGGGTCAGGGACCTGCCTGAAGTAGGACCCACATTGTAGAGGAGGGTAGCTGTCTCAAGCGCCTCCTTCCAAAGGGAAGGGTTTGCTGTAGCATGGACCAACAGAGTCCTTGTTCGCTCCTTCAGGGTCCTATTCATCCTCTCCGCCACCCCATTCTGCTGAGGCGTGTAGGGCGCTGAGGACTCCATCTTAGTGCCCTGCTGAGCACAAAACTCTTTGAATTGCTGGTTCAGGAACTCTGAACCCCTGTCAGTCCTCACACACTTCACACCCGTGCCTCGTTGGGTCTGCCAAAAACGGAGCAGGTCTATCACAGCCTTTGGGATGCAATCCTTTGACTTCACAGGCAGGGAGGCAACTTGGTGTGAACTTTCATCCACTACAGTGACCCAATATCGTTCACCTGTGATGGCAGGAGGTGATATGGGTGTTAGGTTATGGGCTTGGCGTATTCCTGTGTGGTGGCAGCACGGAGGGTGTTAGACCAGTGTCGGCTCTACTGTGCGAAGAGAAGTAGAGAAGGAGACACTGTCAATCAAGGACTGATTGGCAACGTGAGTGAAGCACCCGAAGTGCTGTGATAGTCCCAATCAAGTCTATTACAACATGCACTCTATCACTCTCGTAACAACGGAATTCAAACTACCCTAGTCTGTTCTCACTCAGTTATGGGCAGTCTCATTGTCCGATGAACAGAAAGTCAAGCACATACACCTAACATGATAAACTAAAAGCATTCAGAGCCTCAAACAAGCTATCCTAACTACACACACATTACCTGTGTGGTGGCAGCACGGAGGGTGTTAGACCAGTGTCGGCTCTACTGTGCGAAGAGAAGTAGAGAAGGAGACACTGTCAATCAAGGACTGATTGGCAACGTGAGTGAAGCACCCGAAGTGCTGTGATAGTCCCAATCAAGTGCCTTGCCTTGCTGCGCAGCCACCACTACCTTCTTGCAACAAACGTGTGTGTAACTTGCGTTATCGCTATCCACATTCAAATGTACATAACCTAGTGCTGAGTCACGTCTCTGCCCTATTTGTCTTGTATTATTGTCTCTGGCGGAATTGCCAATATTACTCCTCTGAGGGAAAGGCACTAAATATTATTATCTATTACAACACTTCCCCTTGCCTTTTCCTCACAGAAACTTAGCAAGTCCCAGTGAGTTACGATGACCCTGAAACACCACCTTAACCAGTGGCTTGGTAAAGATGTCAGCTATGTTTCTAGCAGATTGAACATATTTAAAGTCAACCTGCCCCTTTGCAATTGCTTCACGTGCAAAATGACAGCTTATTGCAATGTGTTTTGTGTGTTTTGAATACACAGGATTCCTCAGGTGATTGATGCACCCTTGGTTATCACAATGGATCTTCACTATCCAAGGCAATACTCCAATTTCCTCCAGGAATCCTCTCAACCAGTTAGCCTCCTTCACTACAGCACTTGCTGCCATGAACTCAGCTTCTACTGTTGATGTGGCTACAGCAGATTGCTTCTTGCTCCCCCACACCACAGCACCTCCAAATACAGTAAGGACAAAACCGGTGGTGGAAAACCGGTGGTCTTGATCACCCCCATAATCTGCATCAACATATCCCTCCAACTCTGTTTCTTTTCCACCAAGGATCAGAACCAGGTCTCGGGTTCCCTTGAGATATTTAAGCACACGGACTGCCTCATTCCAGTGTGCTGTGGTGGGGGACATACGATACCGAGACAACACTCCTACAGCCTGAGCTATATCAGGACGAGTTGTGTTTGCTATATACAGTAGGTATCCTACGAGCTCGCAATAACGATGCCCGGGAGGAAGGAGACTCCCAGCACCAATACTATTACTCCCATCCTTGGGAGCTGGCATTTGAGACATCACAAAATCTTTTGTCATTGGGGTGTCTGGCCCAACTGACTCAAGATCTAAGCCAAACTTCTCCACGAGTGCATCTATTTTGGGAATGCAGCTCAAGGAGATTAGCCCTTTTTCTCTATCTCTTGTTACCTGACATCCCAAGAAGTCTTTCACCTCTCCCAAATCATGAATGGTGAATTCCTTCTTGAGAAGTCCTTTTACTCTCTCAACCTCTGACATTCCTTTGGACACAATCAGGAGATCATCAACATATATCAGCACATAGGATTTACCACCATCCTCGGAGCATTTCACATACACACCAGCATCACTCATACACACCTCATACCCCATGATTTCCAGCTTCTCATTCAGGGTTTTATGCCAAGCACGAGGAGCTTGCTTCAGGCCATACAGGGCCTTCTTCAAGCGACACACAGTATTGCGATCACCATTCTCAAAGCCTGGAGGTTGTGTGACGTACACTTCCTCCTCCAATTCTCCATTTAGGAAGGCAGTCTTGACATCTACCTGATGAATTTCAAGCCCCTCTCTGGCAGCAACTGCCAGTAATGCTCTCCTGGCCCCATAGCTGCTGGTTGGAGCAAATACCTCCATGACATCTACTCCAGGGATTTGCCTGCATCCCTGTGCTACTAATCTAGCCTTAAATCTCACCACATTTCCATGAGCATCCATCTTCACTGAGAGATCCAATGCACAGGAATTACTTTGTGACCATGAGGTCTTGGAACATACTCCATAACCTCATGGGTATCAAGTGAATTCTGTTCTTCTTGCATGGCTGCCTTCCAATATTCTCACTGTGGGGACATCTGAGCCTCTCTTAAATTAGAGGGAACATGAATCTTGCCAAATCTTACACCAGTGTGCTTCCCCTCATTTTCCTGACTCTCTGGAGACTTGTCACTTGCAACATCTGAACCCACTACTCTTCCACTGACACTCGCCGCACTACAGCTAGCAATTCTCTCAGCAGTGTCTGGGTTCTCTCTCATTCTTCTCCCTCTGGAGGATTCACACTGTGCACTGCTCAGCTTAGTGCTCCTCACACTCCCATCCTCTTCCCAAGCACAGGTACCTCCCAAGAAGCCTTTGTAATCAGGATACTTTCCACACTGTCTGGGCTTCTGGTTCACCTCCACATTCACACTCTTACATGCCACTTGGGGCTCAGGCTCCAAGGGTCTCTCACAGGCAGTTGAGGAGGAGCACTGTAACAGGGAAAATCACACAATGGCACGGAGACCAAGAAATAGCAATAAGAGTCTGTTACAAACAGACGGCATCCACCTCATGCTCTATCTTCTCTTGTGTCTTCTTCTCGTTCCTTATGCTCGCGACACTAGGGGCACATTCGAGACACCTACAACGCGTACACGCGCTACCAAACCGCTAGGGACCAAAACACCTATTACATCCTCCCCCCCTTATTGTGAGCGTCCTCGCTCACCGAGCAATATGAGACACGGATAGAACAGACGGGCCACGCCCAAATTTGGGCATCCGCCACTCCCGTCAGACCCCGGCCTTCTGCCGTCTATGCGGGGTCCCCACCATATAACAACAATACAGACAAACAAGGCAGGCACACATGCAAGCAAGTCCCGTCCAAGTCCGAGTCCAAGTCCAGCTTACACAAACAACTCCATGACATGACAAGCATAAAACATCTTAACCGGTTCAATCAAGCATTAATTATCCTCCTGGATGGATCCCATTGTCACTGCTGGGGCACATTCATCTCATCCACCAGGCATGCACAGACTAGGGGCGACTCCCTCGTTGGCCCAGCCCGTTTCCATTCGTCTTCGGGAGTCTTAACTCCTGGAGAACCCCTCTTCGGCGACTCCGTTGGCACACATAGAGCCTTCCCCCAGTGACTAAGGGATGCCAGAGGGCCCACCCGACCTGCCAAGCCCCTCCCGTAAGGACTTGTGGTTTAACCCCAGGAGCCCCACTAGCCCCCTTAGAACATCGACGTACGCATGCGTAACTAGTGTTAAGCTTGTTTGGTACCCCACTGAACAAAACCACAAGGGTCACCGAGTAGCAGGGGCCCCTACTCCCAGTGCATCGTAAAGCCCTGACACGGAGAGAAACTCCCCGGGTACCTGCTGAAGGAGAACTGAATGACGAGCACGCAGAACCCCTCCTGCCACCGCAGTGCAGTTGGCATTTTAGCAGGCACCTGTGAGGGTGCAAAACACCCTTTGTCAGTATGGCTAGACTCCGCCCCTGCGTACTTGCTCAGTGAAGTAAGGGTTAAGAAAAAGTATGAGAGAGAGACTCCTCTAGTCTAGGGATAAAACTAACTCTGTCCTCGTCGATGCTTCAGGCCCCTAAATCCTACGGGACGTGCCCAAGGCCTACCTTTCGACACGGGTCCGGCCTCCCCATGCACAGGTCAGCATGCAGCAATCACAAGCAAGGCAACCCTGAGCTCCCATTCGCTCAGACCATGCTGACAAGTGCATGAATCAACACAGAGCAATATCAGAACAAATACTTACCATATTACCAACGCTTCTTCTTGAGGCCAGTCTGATCAAAGTAATCTTTTGAGGGGCAGACACTCTGCTTATGCCCAAAGCCAGTACACTTATGACAACGCAGCACATAAGGTATCTCTGTGTCTGCTCGGCGCTTGAAGTTTACCGCTGCAACTGCCAAATCTGACACATCGACGACGGGAGGCGACACGACAAGCGTCTCTGCATTTTTCTTGTCTGCAATGTGCTGTGTCTTCACTTCAGCTGATACCCCTGCGTCATACCGAGCTGTATACTGAAGAAGAGCTGCCAAAGTCTGAAAGTCTTCTCCTGTGGCCGGGTTAAGGGTGACTGCACTCTTCAGGTAGGGGGCCAGCCCCTTTTTGAAGAGGTGGACCTGGTCTTGAGCCGAGATAGTGTACTCCGTCGAAACATCCCCTACCAAAGACATGAATTCCTGCGTGTACTCCTCAAGGGTACCCGCCATTGACGCAGAATCTAGCTTATGCCGTGCAGTGCGTGCATGATCAGCGGAGTCGTACACCATTGCCATGGTTCGCTTAAAAGGAGGCCACGAAACTCGGTCTGCAGGTTCCATAGACATTGCAAAAGATAACCATGTTTTGGTCGGCCCGGCACTAAGCCGCTGAACCGCCGTATGAACCTTGTTTTCCTCCGAGGTTTTGTTGAGCGTGAAATACGACTGAGCAACCCCAACCCAATGGTGAAAAGTCATCAACGAAGGCTCCAAAATACGAAGTTTACCCACGATTGAAACGGAAAGACAAAACAAAACGCACAAAGGTCGACTACAATCCGACGATCGGCAACCAGTCGCCGATACCAGAAATGTAACAGGGAAAATCACACAATGGCACGGAGACCAAGAAATAGCAATAAGAGTCTGTTACAAACAGACGGCATCCACCTCATGCTCTATCTTCTCTTGTGTCTTCTTCTCGTTCCTTATGCTCGCGACACTAGGGGCACATTCGAGACACCTACAACGCGTACACGCGCTACCAAACCGCTAGGGACCAAAACACCTATTACAAGCACTGTTCAGTGCTGAGCTTCCCCTCATCCTCATATTGGGAGAGTCCGGAACTCTCACACTTTGTCACTTCAGGATGTGACCTCTCGTCCCTCACAGGATCCTCCCATGCACAGGTACCTCTCAGCTTGCACTGGTAATTTGGCACACTCTCACATTGTCTGTGCAGCTGATTCACCTCCTCATCATGTCTCTTACATGGGTACTGGGAGGCTGTCCCAGTACTGCTCTCACATGCATTACTGACTTTTCCTGAGAAGTTAGAGATGCACTTCTCAGTTCTGTGGCTGTCACCACTTTCCCTCCCCTGTTCACGTGGCAGGAGAAGGGAGCCAGTCTCTCTCAAATCAGATTCATCCCTTACAAACATCTCATTCACTGGACAGGACCCTTCCATGCAACTCAGCTCCCCGGGACCATTTTCAGCCGAGTTTGTGGCTGCTCCTCTCACAGCACTAACATTCAGAACAGGTCTCTCATGGTGAAGTCCCTCTGCCTGCACTTCCCCTGGTCCCAGTGACAGTGTGTCACTTTCAGTAATCCCCTCTTCTCCCTTGCACTCTCCCACCTCCTGTGACAGCAGGAGTTCCTTAGTTTGAGTACGTTGCTCAAGCCTTTGAGCCCGGGTTAAACCACTCGAAGGTAAATTAGAATTCTTCAGTGCGGCAGGCCTCAGCAACTCCTGGGCTCGCAGCATTTGTTGCTGTTGTTCGTTGTCAGGAAGAGTGCCACGAGCCAGCTCCAGTGCTGCTTCAGTGGTCTGTTGGATGTTCTGCGGGTCTCCCTCTCTTCGATGATCAGGGTCGGGCTCAGCCTTCTCAGGGGGTCCTTGGCCGTCTGGAACAGTGGTCTGCTGTAGATTAGGAGCTGGTTCTGCCTCGCATTCTGCTTCCTGAGTCTCTGCCTCAGCAGACCTTGGACTGGGAGAGATAACTGACACAGGGAACTGACGGGAAGCATGGTTTTCAGAGGGACTGGGGCACTGGAACTCCAGGGATTGGGTTGGAAGTTCACTCATGCCAACTCTGGAGGCTCCCCTGAGATGTTTCACAAAGACAACATCCCTACTCTCTCTCCATACCCCTCCCCCCATGTATATGCGGTAGGCTTTGGAAGATGCAGAATATCCTGTGAGCATGCCTGGAGCAGTTTTGGGGGCAAATACAGGTCTCTGTACGTCTGGTACGTGGACATAAGCCAAGCAGCCCCAAGTGCGCAGAAGTGACACATCTGGCTTGTAGCCCCAAAATAATTCAAGAGGAGTAAGGTTCCTGCCAGAACAAGGGCCCATATTGAGTAGGGTACAAGCTGTCTCGAGCGCCTCCTTCCAGAGGGTTGGGCTTGCTGCTGCGAAGGCAAGGATAGTCCGGGTTCTCTCCTTCAGCGTGCGGTTTGCTCGTTCTGCTACTCCATTTTGCTGTGGGGTGTAGGGGGCTGAGGTCTCCAGCTTAGTTCCTTGAGATGCACAGAACTCCTTGAACTTGGCGTTAATAAATTCTGTGCCCCGATCACATCTGATGCACTTCACTGTCGTTTTCCTTTGGGTTTGCCAATATACCAAAAGGTCTCTGACTGCAGCACTTATGGTGTCCTTGGATTTAACTGGAATGACAGCTTTCCACTGTGAGGATTCATCCACCACTGTAACCCACAGACGTTCCCCAGTAATGGCTGCAGGAGTGATGGGACCCACTGTGTCAATGTGCACTCTGTCAAGGGGTTCAAGGGCAGGTCTGCTGCTAGTCCCGAAAGAGGGTCTGGCTGTCTTTCCCTCAATACATGCCTCACAGTGCACTGGACAATTATCACAAGGAAAGAGGGAAGTGTCAATTCCAGTCACCAGTTCTTCCTTTGCAAGGCGCTGCATCCATGGTTCTCCTGGGTGTCCCATCCTGCTGTGCCACAAGTAGCGTCTGGAGCAGTTGTGAGACGTGTTGCTGGATTTTGAGGTCTTGGCTGCATTGACAGTCAGCTTGGGGTGACTGCTTCCCCTGACTGCCACTAAATGATGGATATAGTACAGGCCCGTTTCAGCAACAACCGAAACCCTCCAACTGTTTGGACCACTGACATGCACGAATGCCCCAACACTGTCTGTGTGGAATACTGCACCATCCCTTAAGGCAGCTGAGACAGACAGGATATTTGTACTGGCTGAAGGAACACATTGCACGTGGTGAATCCAAAAAGGAATGCCTTGGGGGCTTAAGACACAGACTGATCCAGAGGCAATAATGCTCCCAGTAGCATCAGATGTAGCTAGATGCAACGGAATTGGTTTGGAATGAACAGTGGGATTATGCAGAAGGGCTGGATCATTCACAAGGTGGACTGATGCTCCACTATCCACCAGCCAGGAGTGCAGAGGGGGTTTGCGCAAGGTCCGGTCCAAGATATTGTGGGACACTGCATAGTGCCTACCTTCAGGTGGGGGAGGAGGAGGAGCAGGCGGTTGGAACCAGGCAGGAAATGCATCTGCCTGAGGGTGAGCCATCTGAGCAGCAGGTGGAGGAAGACCTCCCATAAGTGGCTGCCCCTGGGTCCACATACCCTGCAGCTGCTGCACTGCTGCCACAACGTTTCTCTGGGTCTCCTCATCTCTGTGTCGCTTACGGCAATCCCTCCAGTAATGCCCCTTTTTAATGCAATACTTGCACACTCCTCTGGTATCAGACTGTCCGGTTGAGGGCGAAGGACTGGCTCCACTGAATGCTCCAGGGGTGCTGACTCTGTTGCTGCCTTGAGGAACAGCCAAAACTCGTGGCTGACGTGGGGCAGTCTCATCAAACCCCAGAGCGACGGCTGTGGTCCTCAGCAGGCCTCCCAGCTTGTTGAGTGGGGTCCCTGCTGCTGTTGACAGGCTGCCTGTCTCCTTGGCTGCTTCCGGTAGACCCTGCACAATTTGGGTAGCTACAAAGCTATCCAGAAGAGGATGATTATTCCTCTGAAGACATGCCTTCAGATTCAGCATGCGACTCACATATTGGGAAATGGTCTCGTCGTGCTTCATCCCCTGACTCATTTCCAACAGCCAGTCCATGTTGGCTTGGAGATTATAACCCCCAATGAACTTCCTACAGATATATTCATATGCAACATATGCAGAGGATAAATCAGACAATTCCCCGTGCCACTCTTCTGGTACAGATTCATACAGCAACAGCAGTGCTGCAGCATCATGCGTGGTCCCAGGCATGTCCTCAAGTACTGCAGGCAGTGATCCCTTGGCCTCATTTGCTGCAAGGTACGCATTCTTCCAAATCATAATGTTGTGTCCCTTTTCTTTTAGCTTGATATGTACCTTCACAAGTGTAGGAATCACCTTTGGCAACTCATCACCTTCTCCCCTAGACGTGCTGGGAGTGCAAGGCTCTCTCACAGGTGTTGAGGTAGTGGTCTCACTCACAGACGCAGAGCTTCCACTAGATGACTGACTCTTCTTCTTAGAAGTCATAGTGTACACACTAAATGTCATAGTGTGCACACTTAAACCACTTACTCCACAATGCCTTCAAGGTCTGAATCAGTTTCCCACTCAGACTCGTCACGAATGTTAGGGATCAGCAAATCTTGAAAGGCCTTCACTGGAATAGTTGCCAGTGCAGACTCAACAGCCAAATATGCAGTGTGCTCAGCAAATTCTTGCTCTCTGTTGAGCCACTTCGTTACACTACAATACCTCCGAAATTTCTCTTTGGTGATGAAACCTGGTTCCAAATTAACGAATGATTGCTCCCAAGGAGTGAACTTGTATGCTGGATACGTGGGAAATCTTGAACCAAACCACGCTGGCAGAGGGAGAGGTCGTCCAACGTACAGATGAAACACGTAGTCTTTTACAATGGCAGCCCGTTCGTCAGGAGTCCGATCTCCTTGCTGTCCTCCGTTTCTGATTCTATCGTTGTACGAAAGCGGACCGGTTCTTAACCGAACAGGAACGTTGACGTTGGTAGTTTTGCGAGCAGTCTGCTTCGGTCTGCGGCGCTTGGCCATACAGCTTCTCGTCTCCGATTCTTGAGCCAGCCACACACTCAACGAGAGAGTGGTGGGCCCATAACCTGTTAGGTTATGGGCTTGGCGTATTCCTGTGTGGTGGCAGCACGGAGGGTGTTAGACCAGTGTCGGCTCTACTGTGCGAAGAGAAGTAGAGAAGGAGACACTGTCAATCAAGGACTGATTGGCAACGTGAGTGAAGCACCCGAAGTGCTGTGATAGTCCCAATCAAGTCTATTACAACATGCACTCTATCACTCTCGTAACAACGGAATTCAAACTACCCTAGTCTGTTCTCACTCAGTTATGGGCAGTCTCATTGTCCGATGAACGGAAAGTCAAGCACATACACCTAACATGATAAACTAAAAGCATTCAGAGCCTCAAACAAGCTATCCTAACTACACACACATTACCTGTGTGGTGGCAGCACGGAGGGTGTTAGACCAGTGTCGGCTCTACTGTGCGAAGAGAAGTAGAGAAGGAGACACTGTCAATCAAGGACTGATTGGCAACGTGAGTGAAGCACCCGAAGTGCTGTGATAGTCCCAATCAAGTGCCTTGCCTTGCTGCGCAGCCACCACTACCTTCTTGCAACAAACGTGTGTGTAACTTGCGTTATCGCTATCCACATTCAAATGTACATAACCTAGTGCTGAGTCACGTCTCTGCCCTATTTGTCTTGTATTATTGTCTCTGGCGGAATTGCCAATATTACTCCTCTGAGGGAAAGGCACTAATTATTATTATCTATTACAACAATGGGACCCACAGTATCCACATGGACTCTATCGAGTGGGTTATGTGCAGGCCTGGAAGATACAGGGAAAGGAGGTCTGGAGTGTTTCCCTTGTATACACGATTCACATTGCTTGGGGCACTCAGAGCAGGGAGCAAGGGAGATATTGATTCCTGTAACCAGATCTTCCTTGGAGAACCTCTGCATGCTGCTGGCACCAGGATGACCTAACCTAGCATGCCATAGAGATCTCTCGCTACACACGTGTCCTTTCCTAAGATGAGACGCCTCAGCCATGTGATCAATATGTCTGCAGCCAACTTGCTGCCCTCTGACAGGACTAACAAACTCCAAAAAAAACAGACCTCGTGCGCGGGTGATATCTCCACACCACCCTTCAGGTCCCTTCATGGCTGTGTAACCACCTGCAGTGTCAGTCAGGAAAGATGCTCCATCCTGAATTGTACCGGTGACTGAAATGAGGTTGGTATGCGCAGAAGGAACACACTGCACATTGTGCAGCCAGAATACTTCGTGCCTTGCATTCACAAGGCATACAGACCCAGATGCAATGATTCCTCCCTTGGCGTCTGAGGTTGCCAAGTGCAGAGGAAGAGGCTGTCCATGCATAACTGGATAATGGAGCAATGAGAGATCATTGACTATATGCTCAGAGGCACCACTATCTATTAACCAAGATGTGCTGCTAGCTCCATGCGAAGTTGGGGCAAGCACATTGAGAGAGATAAACATCGCCTCACCAGAAGGAGGGGGTGGAGGTGGTAAATGCCACCCCGGAAACGTGTGTTGACTTGTTGGATAGTTATATGCTGAAGGTAGTCCAGGGCTGGAAGCGGATGAAGGCGGGCCACCCCGGCCAGATCCATGGTCCCACCAGGCTTGAGGAGACGACTGTGGGCCTCCCTGGCCCCAGTAAGCTGCAGGCCCAACGCTTGCCGCTTGCATGTTTTGATGCAGAGCCTGCAGCTGCCTGAGCGGTCCGCAGTCAGTCATGAAGTGGCCCTTTGCCTTGCAGAAGTGGCATGTAAGCTCCTCTCTGGGCCTTCTTGCCCTGCCAGGTCCACGCCCCCTGCCACCAAAAGTAGTTGCAGAGGGGCCAGCGGGAGGCTGTTCGTTTGCTGGTAGTGCTGCTCCAACTCCCGGTACTGCTCCCACTCCTGGTGCAGCTCCAGCGCTTGATGACGCTCCAGCTACCCCCCCAGAGGGACCAGCCACTGCTGCAGCTGCCATGGCCTGAGGTGTTCCCTCTGCAGGTGGGTCCTTGTACCCACGGCTGGCTGCGGCGCGCAGGGTTCTTTGAATCAGCTCCAATGGCGGCTTGTCAGTTGCCATAACCTCCAGGGACTCGAGCCTCAGCACAGGAGGGAGGCCCTTCACCATCAGCTCCCCAACATTGTGGTCCAAGAGGATGAACGCGTTGTTTCTGAGACTTGTAGCCAGATCCATCATTCTGTAGAGGTAGACCTTGAGTGTCTCCCCTGTCTTGATGCCCTGCTCCATTTCCTTGTACCACTCAAGGTTGATGTCTTGGTTGCTCCCTCCAGTGTGACTGTTCTTCACCCACGTGATGAAGTCGAACGCTGCTTTGTGGCATGAGATCTGAGAATGCCAGATGACTGGAACTGATTGGATCAGCCACTGCTTGATGGCTGAGTTCTCCACCGACCCTGGCATTGGCCTCTCCAAAGCCGCTCTGACCCCCTTGGTGTTTGCGCACGCCTCCAAAGCTTCATACCAAAATTCAAAATTGCGCCCTCCATCATCAAGCATGACAGTCATCTTTGGATTAGAGGTATTGGGGATGTAGGCTGCCTTGTCAATCTCCACCTTTGGTTCTGCAGTGGCTGATTGTGTCCCGGTCATAGACTACCCTGGAGTGGCCCCACTGACTTCTCCAGGTTGAGACATTGCTGTTTCACTGCTACTTTCCTTTTCTTTGCCCCTTTTTGTCATACTATTGTCACTTCACCAGCCAAACTTACTCATAAACTTCTGGAATGCAGCAATACCCTACAATTCCCTCCATGTCATGGAAATTTACCAGCCAGTCTTGCACAGTAGTAGCAGATATGTTCCCCTCAGAAGTTTGCGCCGGAGTCCGGCCCGACTCACTCAGTGCTTCTAGACAACGTCTATGAATGATAAAGCACAGCTAGAACTTCAATTATGAATTTCCCAGAAAGGTAAACTGTGAGTAAGATAACGGTCCTGGTACACTCGAGTTCCCTTGCGCCGCTGCGCCATGCTCGAGCTCCTTTGTTGACGCTTACGTCTGACCCATCCGTAGACGACCTTCACTCCTGCTTTTACTTGGCTCAGCTGGAAGGGCGTGGGCCCATAACCTGTGAAAGGTTATGGGCAATCGGCTTTCCCTGTACAAAGCAGATAGGTCGTCAATAGACGAAGTTACTCCAGCTACAGTCCGTACGACTGTCTGCTGAGTGCCCCACACAACTGTAGGACAAGACTAGCATCTGGTGATGCCCAGCATCTTTCACAACCAGTTCCGTTACATCATTATCTTGTACACAAGCACCGATCAAGCAATCACTAGATAAGGCTCTAGACGGCTACGTTCAAGTACATGCCTATACTCCCTGAAGTCACTGTCCCTTATCTGTTTGAGTGACTACAGGGTACACTAAGCTTGTTCACTCTCACAATAGCAACAATGATACAACACACACTGCCGCACCGTACCTGTACAAAGCAGACAGGTCGTCAATAGACGAAGTTACTCCAGCTACAGTCCGTACGACTGTCTGCTGAGTGCCACACACAACTGTAGGACAAGACTAGCATCTGGTACTGCCCAGCATCTTTCACAACCAGTTGGTATTCACTCCGGTGGGGCAGCCTTAAGAGTTCATCCGACAAACGTGTGATCTAGATAGGATTGTACCTTATGTTCGAAAACGTCCAGAATCTGCCGTGTCTCAAGGTACCTTATGTTCTCAATGGACCCATATCCTAATAGTGCACACATGAAGATCACTTAAAGCACAAGGCATTCAATAATAATGTTCAGAACTCAACATATATGCTCCTCGAAGGGTTGAGGCACTTGATTGGGACATCAAAAGCACTTCGGGTGTTTGCTACTTCACTGTTGCCAGTCAAGTCATCGCATTCACAGTCGACACTGCTTGTTACTCGACACACAACAAGAGTGTCGCCGGGCTAAACACCCTCGTGCCGGGTCATACAGGGAACGCCGAACTCAGAAGTTTACAGGTTATGGGCCCACGACTTTTCTGCTGAGGCATGAAAAATGTATGACTTGGGCACAGTAGTCTGCGATGGCGCGAAAGAGACCAACCGGACGTATGAGCACGGGCGGAAGTAGACCTCCTCCACCTCCACCTCCTCCTCCAACATATAACGAGCGAAGAAAGGCAGGAGGAGAGAAAGGACCACGGACGATAGAAGAACGAGCATTCCTGGTGAAGGACTTCGTCCACGAAGCTCACGGACGGGGAGCACTCACACCCCCTCAGTGGTTCCGAGAACATTTTCCGACATATCCAGCTTATAAATTCACTGTTTGGGAAATCTCATTCATCAACGGAGAGCCAGGATATCTGACACGAGCAATTTTTGAGAGGTGCTTACAGCAAACGGGAGGTCCATCGCACGAAGCTTATTGGACAGAGAAAGCCGCCTACGCAGCGATTGAGCTAGCTTTGAGCAGCCTGGGAGACGACTTCATTGATCGTCTAATTCTCTACGGCGAGGGCGAATTTCACGTGGACGAGTGGGTCACAGAGGACGACAGTGAGGACGAGGACGGAGACTCCAGACTGTCAGAAAGGAGCGACGACTGACAGGGTCCCAACAGCATGAAGAAGAAGGGTACCAGCACCAGCTCAGAATCTAAGTCAGCAGGAGAGGAGTCCACATCAACTCCTACCAGGGAGCCTTGCACTCCCAGCACCTCCAGAGGGGAAGGAGACACCCTTCCCAAGGTCATTGCCACTCAGGTCAAGGTACATATAAAACTGCTACGTAAGGGCCAGAACTTTGTGGTGTGGGACAATGCTTTCACTGCAGCAAATGATGCCAAAGGTTCGTTGCCAGCCATTCAACAAGCTATGCCTGGGACTACCCACAATGCAGCAGCATTGTTGCTGCTGTATGAATCAGTACCAGAAGACTGGTTGGGGGAGCTGTCAAGTAAGCCATCGGCATATGACGCATATGTGTATATTTGTAGGAAGTTTGTGGGAGGCTACAATACTCAGGCCAATGCTGACTGGTTAAAGGAGATGTCCCGTGGCATGAAACAAGGTGAAACCATTTCCCAGTATGTCAATAGGATTATCAATCTGAAAGGTTGCTTGAAACGAAATGGACATGATCTTCTAGATGGGCACGTGGCCACACAGATTGTGCAGGGCCTGCCAGCAGCTGCCAACCCCCTGGACTACTGCCTACAGCCGTTGCTTATCCCTTGGACCAACTAGCAGACCTCATCTCCACCACAGCAGAAGCAACGGGCTACGATGATGACCCAGATCTGCCTGCAGTGGTCATGACTGCACAACCAGTGCAGGCTGCTGCAGCCCCTGCCCCTACTGCATGTGCTTTGACTCAGACCAGACAGCCTGCAGACACAGAGACCAAGGTGGAAGTACGTGGTACATGCAACTACTGCCACAAAAGGGGACACTTCTGGAGAGACTGCCGCAAGAGACAGAGGGACGCCGAAACCCAGAGGAATGTGGTAGCAGCAGTGCAGCAACTGGCAGGCATGTGGCCCCAAGGTCAGTTTCCTGGAGGACCCCAGCCCCCACCAGCAGTCCAGCATGTCTTCGCAGCAGTGGGAGCGTTCCCACTGCTGCACCCACCACCTGGTCCACCTTCTCCCCCACCTGAAGGTATGCCACACGTGGTATCCTATAATGTTCTCAAACCATGCAAGGGGAGAATTTCCAAACAGTCATGGTTGGCAGACAGTGGAGCGTCAGTCCATCTTGTCAATGATCTGTCACTGTTACATGCTCCCACGGTCCATGCTGCTCCTATCCCTCTGCAGCTGGCCACGTCTGATGCAACAGGAGGAATTATTGCCACTGGATCAATCTGCCTATTGAACCTATCCCGCTGTGGCTGCATCATGTCCAGTGTGTTCCCTCTGCAACGATGAACATCTTGTCTGTTTCTGCTGCCCTTCGTGATGGAGCTTGCTTTACCACAGACAGCATGGGTGCTTTTACCACAGTCTCTGGCCCGAATGGCTGGAAGATGCCCGTTAGAGCAGAAAAAGGTCTTTATTATATACATGACTGATTATCTGTTCCCCCAGTACAATGGTTGTTACCAGTGGCAGCTGCAGTGAAGAGCAAATCCAAGAAGAACCTGCAGCATGATTGTGCGAAACGCTTTCTGTGGCACAGCAGAATGGGACATCCGGGTGAACCATGGATGCAGCGCCTGAGCAATGAACAGCTGGTCACAGGCATTGATACCTCCCTGTCATCCTGTGAGAACTGTCCAAAGTATTGTGAAGCATGCATTGAGGGGAAGCACACCCGTCCTCCCTTTGGTGAAAGTTCCAGGCCTGCAATAAATCCTCTTGACAGAATCCATATTGACACTGTGGGCCCCATTTCACCAGCAGCCATCTCTGGGGAACGTTTTTGGGTGACTGTAGCTGATGAGGCATCTGGATGGAAGGCTGTCCTACCAGTAAAGTCAAAGGATGTAATTGCCTCAGTTGTCAGGGACCTGATCCTATTTTGGCAGACAGAAAGAGGGACAGCTGTCAAGTGCATTCGGTGTGACAGAGGCACAGAATTTATTAATTCCAGATTCAAGGAGTTCTGTGCATCTCAGGGCACTAAGCTGGAGATGTCTGCCCCCTACACACCCCAGCAGAACGGGATAGCAGAGCGAGCCAACAGGACCTTGAAGGAGCGAACCAGAACCCTCCTCAATTTTGCTGGTGCCAGCCCAGTCATGTAGAAAGAGGCCCTAGAAACAGCCTGCATCCTCCTGAATATGGGACCCAGTACAGGCAGGCCTCTCACTCCTTGTGAATTATTCATGGGATACAAGCCAGATGTGTCACTTCTTCGTACGTGGGGATGCCTGGCATTTGTGCATGTGCCCGATCAGCAGAGGGGGGTATTTGCACCAAAGGCTGTGCCTGGCATGTTCACTGGCTGTTCCCCAGTGTCCAAGGCATATCGTATTTATCTGGGAGGGGGGGTCTGGAGAGAGAGCAGAGATGTCCAATTTGTGGAACACATCCGAGGAGCCTCTCGGGTGGGAATGTCTACCCTCCCTGACCAGCCACTACAGTTCACGTATCCTGAGGATTTGCCAGCTCAGCAGCATATCAGCGACCCGACAGTCTCCTCACCTCATGTGATGGAATGTAGGGATTTCCCGGCATTTCTGGACATTTCCCTTACCCCCTAGCCTAGGCGCACATGTAGCGCACATGTCGTACGAGCAACGCGAGTACGCACGTGCCTAGCGTCTAGCCTTGGCTTCCTAGCCGTCGAATTCCATTGGATAGTTATGGACGTTACTCTCATAGTAGGATTCTAGGATATTTTCTAGATACTATTGTAGAGGTTTGGTGGACTAGTGCGCTACCATTGGAGGAACGTGAACACACGATCACGAACCACGGGAAGGAACGGATAGAGACGTAAGCCACGGGAAGACACGCACTCAGGTAATCTGGAAGCTTAGTAGACCACAAGTAGGGAGTGGAAGCTCCGTGAGGTGGGGGTTACTTGTAATTGGAAAGAGCGTCCAACTTGTCGGCCATCCGGCCTTGTCTCTCTCTCTCTCACAACTTGGAAATTCTCTCTAACTTGTGCATTCTACTACATCTGGTATCGGCGAGATGCCGAATTGTTCTCTGCAAGTCTTTCGCGTGGTGGAAGGAGGAAAGTCGTAGGAGGGAGATCGTTCGATGGAAGGTCCTAACTCTCATATGTGGGCCGTAGATGTCACCGCCCACTTCTGGGAAGTTTAAAAACCTTTCTTCGGAAGAAAGAGAATTTTTGGAAGCGTTGGAAAGCTCAGGGGAGCTGGTAGAGGACTTGATGGAGGGGGCATCTCGCGATCCGTCGCCCGCTCCGTCCACACCAAAGACAAAGAAGATCAAGTTAACCAATAAAATAAAGGAGCAGTTATTTTTGGAATTTAAGGAAAAGCTTCTTGCCGAAAGGCAAGTTGGAGGGGATGGGGTGGAGGAGACTCCTCGCCCTAGTGGACAAGTAAGAGCAACTCCTCCTTCTTTGTTTTCGGGAAAGAGGGGATCTTTTTGCTATTTTGCAAGGAAGTTGGAAGGCTATGCAAAACTAACCAATGTGCCTGCAGGAAAGTGGGTGGCCTTGGGAGTGCAATTGATGGAAGAAAGACCTACAAAAGTTTGGGACACACATGTAAGGAAACTAGAAAAGGAAGGGATACATGAGCATACATTAGAATGGAAGGATTTTAAAACTTTTATGGTTAAAAGATATGATTCCACAGACACAGTGGCCATTGCCAGGGCAAAATTAGACAAAGTCTTTCAAGGAAATGAGACTGTCGAGAGATATATTGAAAGATTTATGTCTCTCTTAGCAGATGTAGAGGTTGACTATCAAATAGCCATGCAAGACCAGTTACATCTTTTTACCAAGGGTCTTAATACTCCTCTCAAACTTGCATGCACTGTGAACCCTGCAACAGGCAGTCCTTTCACTGATCTGGAAGACATTTGCACTTATGTTGTTAAATATGAGGCAAGTCTCAAAAGCACATATGTGGATGCACAGGGACCCAAGAGGAAGAGGGTCTACACCCAGACACCTCAAGTGGCAGCAGGAGTGGTGGAACAACAGCCCCCTGCACCACCTTCCTTGGGTTTGGTGGGAGCACCCCCTTTTGGGTCCGGGAGAAAAATTGATTCTAGAACCTCTATTCCAAAGGATAGGGAATGCTATTTTTGTCATAAACTAGGCCGCGAGTCATGGCAGTGTGTTGCTAAAAAGCAATATCTAGCTGCCAAAGCTCAAGCTAGTGGGCACACCCCATCAAATTTTCAGCCTGGATTCTATCCGAGGCAAGGAAACAATCAACCAGTGGCAGCACCACTGCAAGGTGTTCCACCTCCCTCACACATTGGGCCTAAGGGATTTAACAAGGGAAAACATTGGAAAGGGAAAGGGAAGGGCAAGGGCCCTAAACAAGATTAGTCATGAATGAAATTTGTTTTTCATATTTAACTTTTCTTGTTCAGAAGTCCTTGGGAAGTTGGAATACACCTCTGATTGTTCCTGGCAAACACAAAGCTGAGACTTGTATTGAATCTTTTCTTGCTGAACGAAAAGAAAATTCACAAGTCAGTGCATGCTTTGTGATAGGCCAGAAGGTGTGGAAAAGTAGGAGTTTCTTTTTGCGGTTACGCTCTCGCGCAAACCTGAAAATTCTTGCTAGGGGCGCAAAAGGGGAATGCTTTTCTTTTCAAGGGCAGCAATGTACATTTCCTTTTTCCTTTGTTTTAGCTTATGCAGCACCCAAAGCATCTTGTCAGTTGGGTTCAACGTCAAGTGCTGCACCTCTTAACCTCACATTTCCTGTCATGACAAGGGGACAACAATGTAAAGCTTTAATGGACACCGGGGCCACACACTCTTTTGTCCGGGAAAAAGTTTTGCACGGTTTGAGGTATAACAAGAGGACTTCACCCGTCACACTTGCTGATGGGACAGTAACACACACAAATGGGAAAGTGGATTTGAGTGTCCGGTTTGCTCCATCTATCATTACGAGACACTCCTTTCTTGTGTGTGACTCAATAATGGAAGGAATTGACATTATTTTGGTACAGGATTGGCTAGCACCACGACATGCTAATGTTAATGTGAGAGCTGGCAAGGCTCATATTAGACACAATAACAAATGGGTCTTGTTAAACAAACATGGCAAAGGCTTGGGAAAGACGTTGGGATGGGGAATCAAATTAGGAAACACCAGGAAAGGGAAACGGGATCATTGGAAAACCTGCTTGTTCAATGTCATGGCCAAGGATGAACATGTTGGTTGGGATGAACAGGAAGAGATGCCACCTTGGGTGGACATGGACGACCCCTCGACGGAGTCATCCGGGACTTCCTTACACAACTCTGCGCCGGGGGATACCTCGGGCACGGACCCGGATATGGAGAGTTGCCTAGAAGTGGAGAAGGAAGTGGAAGAGGAAGAGGAAAGGGAAGAGGAAAAGGAAGAGGAAGAGGGAGAATCCAAGGTCACCACGGGTAAGCCTTCGGACCCTCTAGAGGAAATTTGTGCTAAAAAGCCTGAGCGGCTAGCACACTTGCTCCGGGAGTACAAGGACATTTTTCCAAATGGGCTACCAGGACTACCCCCACACCGACAAGTCTATCACACTATTAATGTGCAGGAAGGAATAACTCCTCCAAACCGTCCTGCTTACCGCTTGTCCGTGGAAGAAACTGAGGAATGTGAGCGAACTGTGGATGAACTACTTTCTAAGGGACACATACGCCCCTCATGTTCACCATATGCTTCACCGGTCTTGTTTGTGAGGAAGAAGGAGGGCACATACCGAATGGTTATAGACTACAGGGCATTAAATAAAATCACCATTCATGATAGGTACCCTCTCCCTCGCATAGACGACTTGCTTGATAAACTTAAAGGTGCTAAGATTTTCTCAAGTCTGGACCTCCTCAGTGGTTATCATCAAGTAAGGCTAAAGGAGGAAGACATTCCTAAAACAGCGTTTCGTACACCCTTTGGGCTGAATGAGTTCTTAGTGCTTCCTTTTGGACTCACCAACGCCCCCGCTACCTTTCAACGCCTAATGAATGAAATCTTTCATGATTTCATAAGGGAAGGGTTTGTGGTAGTGTACCTTGACGATGTTCTAATTTTCAGTCGGGATGAAGAGGAGCATTATGCTCATCTTCGGAAGGTGTTCCAACGCCTTCGGGAAAAGGAATTGTTTGCAAAACTTGCCAAATGTGAATTCTTATGCTCAGAACTCAAATACCTCGGGCATATCATTGGCAAGGATGGACTGAAAGTGGACCCCCAAAAGGTGGAGGTAGTCAAGGATTGGCCCACACCCCAAAACGTCACCGACGTGCGTAGATTTTTGGGGCTTGCAAATTATTTTCGAAAATTTATTCAGGGGTTCAGCTCACTTGCTGCACCTTTGACTAAACTGTCCAGTAGCAAAAGTTCTTGGACTTGGGGAAAGGAGCAAGATGAGGCCCTTGCGGCTCTCAAGGATGCATTAATACAGGCACCCATACTATCACTGCCAGACCTTCGTAAACCCTTCCAGGTAATTTGTGATGCGAGTGATTTTGGGGTTGGCGCTGTACTATTGCAGGAAGGTCGAGTCATTGCTTATTACAGTAAGAAGCTCAATAGTGCAGAAAGGAACTATTCTGCAACTGAGAGGGAGTTACTTGCTGTAGTGTATGCCTTTACTGAATGGAGATGTTATGTCCTAGGGAAACAAGTCACTGTCACCACAGACCATAAGTGTAACACTTTTCTTCAGCAACAAGTTGGTTTAAGCCCTCGGAGGGCACGGTGGGCTGAGAAGTTGCAGGAGTTCAACATTCTTTGGGTTTGGGAGCCTGGAAAGACTAACGTTGCGGATGCGTTGTCCAGGAACCCAGTCCTCCAGGGACAGCTCCAGGGACAACAGCAGCGCAACGTCTCCACGGAGCCCAACCCCGGGAAGGGGATCAATGCAACCTCGATGGATGGGGACGGGAGGGCCCGCTCGGGCTCCATCACCCTCGGGTCTGACGGGTGTGACACCTTCTTGGAATTGTTGAAGGGTGCTTACGCACATGATTCGTGGTTGGGAACAAGGGCAAATAGGAGAAAAGTTCACTTTACGGACGGGGTTTGGGAATTTGGAAGGGAGGGAAGAAAATATGTGCCTGCATTTTATGAAGTCCGGGATAAGGAAGGTCCAGTTGCTAGGAATCTGCGGCAGGACATATTGAAAGCTTTGCATGAACCTCCTTCTGTTGGTCATCCAGGCTTTGCGAAGATGTATGATCTAGTGAAGCGGGACTGGTGGTGGCCGGGAATGGCGGAGGATGTGCGGGAGTATGTGAAGTATTGTGATTCATGCCAGCGGGTGAAGGCCTCAAACCAGTTACCCGCAGGACTCTTACACCCTTTACAAATCCCCACAAGGAAATGGCAAAGCATCTCAATGGATTTCATCACGGGACTGCCTAAAAGCAAACACGGGCATAACGCAATATGGGTAGTGGTTGACAGGTTGAGCAAATGTGCCCACTTTGCCCCTACCACTACCAATGCAGATGCTTATGAAGTTGCTGTTCTGATGAGGGATAAAGTATGGAAGTATCACGGTTTCCCTGAGGAAATTGTTTCGGACCGAGATCCTCGGTTTGTGAATAATTTCATGAACACACTTCTAAGTCTGACGGGGTGCAAGCCGGCTCAAACTACGGCATATCATCCTCAGTCAGATGGTCAAACGGAACGGGTGAATAGGATCTTGGAAGATTTTCTGAAACACTATGTCAAGGATAACCCAAAGGAGTGGGAGGATTACCTTTCAGTGGCGGAATTTGCCTACAACAACTCTTGGCAAACTTCCCTAAACTCCACACCCTTCAGGTTAACATATGGGCAAGATCCAAATATACCGTTTGCGGTGGGACACATGGAGGGCACTAAGGTGGATAGGGCTGATCTCTTCATGAGAAAAATGCAAGACAAAATCACCCTTGCAAGGAAGTGTTTGCGTGCAGCTCAAGACCGTCAGACGGCCTATGCCAACCGGCATAGGAGGGAGGCCATCTACCAGGAAGGGGACTATGTCCTCCTTTCAAACCGTGCGGCCCCCACGCTAACTTCAAACAGATTCAGCAAGCTGCAGCCCAGGCACGTGGGACCCTTCAGGGTCATGGCGGTCACGCCCGACAACGTTAACTTCGTCACACTGGATCTTCCGGACCGGCTGGACATCCACCCCCGCATAAATGTCTGCTATTTGAAGCCATACTGGACACGTGAGGAGGCGCAGTCGCGTGGATACTGCCCCCCAAAAGTCATCACCAAAGCGGATGGCACCACTCACCTGGAGTGGGTAGTGGATGCACTAGTCGATCACCGGCTGTTGCACGACAAGGATGGGTACTCCTACCATTTTGAGGATGGCACACCCTTTCTCGAGTACCTTGTAAAGTGGGCAGGCCATGGGGCCACAGCGGACTCATGGGAATCTCAGGAGGCATTCGAGACCCATCCCGGGCTGGTTAATACCTATCATAGACTCCAGGGGCTCGCCCCGCCCATTTGGGACCAGGTGGCGCTGCGCGACACCTTCCCTTGAACGGGCCTCTCCGGACGGTTGTCCCCCTCATTCCACTTGTGGAGTTCCCACCTGGTGTCTGGGAATAC
Source organism: Botryococcus braunii (assembly GCA_002005505.1). NCBI lineage: Eukaryota > Viridiplantae > Chlorophyta > Trebouxiophyceae > Botryococcus > Botryococcus braunii. Next base: position 216,004 of record MVGU01000981.1, read on the forward strand.
ATGGGACGGGACCTATGGTAGGGACTGTATATCTTGTGTACTTTGGGACAAGGGACGGGGTAGGTTGCCTACCTCGGTATGTGTGGCATGAGGCCTCATACCGCTTCGATGCATTGAACTCGGGGTTCTGCATTCAGGGATGGGAATTGAAGTACACATGGCGCGCAACCGCAGTCTGCTTAACTAGCACTTGGGACGTGGGCTTGAAGTACAGAAGTGACTTGGAACCCTTGGCTATGGGCTACTTGGAACCCTTGGATATGGGCTACTTGGAACCCTTGGATATGGACTACTTGGCATCTTGGGATGGATTTCTTTCTATGTACTATATGTGTACCTTATGTGTACAGTATGTGTACAGTATGGACAATGTATCATAAAGAAACTGTGTTGTATGGATAGCCACTTTAGGAAAGCATTGTGGACTGAGCTACACCTGTGTCATATTTATCTTGTTCGGATTGTTTATCTGTTGTGTCACAAGCATTGTATTGTTTTAATAAATAATAAATAGGGATGTGTCCATAAAGGCGGACTTGGATAGTTCGAAAGGAATAAGGCGAACGTTCGTCGTAGTTCGCCGTAATTTATCGTAATTATCGTACCGTGTCGTATCGTATCGTACAGTATTGTACTTAGGACGGGAATAAAGCACACCTAATAAATAAATTTAAAAAAAAAAAAAAATGGACGCTTTAGTCAATTGCTTGGGATGATAGGGAATAACTTGGAGGCGGGGACCCTAATGTAACCCATTCGGCAAGGGTCTAACGGCGCTGGTGGATGGGCCGTTCGGTGACGACCATTCCCTTATAATTGTGGTCTACTGTATGTGTGTATGTGGCTGCATGAGGACATGCAGGAATTAAGGGGGGGATGATGTGATGGAATGTAGGGATTTCCCGGCATTTCTGGACATTTCCCTTACCCCCTAGCCTAGGCGCACATGTAGCGCACATGTCGTACGAGCAACGCGAGTACGCACGTGCCTAGCGTCTAGCCTTGGCTTCCTAGCCGTCGAATTCCATTGGATAGTTATGGACGTTACTCTCATAGTAGGATTCTAGGATATTTTCTAGATACTATTGTAGAGGTTTGGTGGACTAGTGCGCTACCATTGGAGGAACGTGAACACACGATCACGAACCACGGGAAGGAACGGATAGAGACGTAAGCCACGGGAAGACACGCACTCAGGTAATCTGGAAGCTTAGTAGACCACAAGTAGGGAGTGGAAGCTCCGTGAGGTGGGGGTTACTTGTAATTGGAAAGAGCGTCCAACTTGTCGGCCATCCGGCCTTGTCTCTCTCTCTCTCACAACTTGGAAATTCTCTCTAACTTGTGCATTCTACTACACCTCAGTGCAGCACTCAGAATCAGGTTGTCAGAGCTCCCTGCCCCAGCAGCAGACCTGACAGCACCCTCCCAGGACCCCCTGACCAAGCTGCAACCGAGCCGGCATGTCAGGGGAAGTCTTCCCAAGAGGAGGGCGCTCCAGAAATTGGTCATGGACCAAGTGAGAAACCACCGCAGCTAAATCTGGACCAGTCCGGAGCACTGGATACACTTCAGCGACTTGCGCGAGGAGGCTCTGACAGTGGGCAGCATCAACGGACCTTGGAGCGAGCACAGCAGTCCCTCCGGAATACACCTCCTGCTACTGTAACTCCGCCTTTGAATGGACCCTCTCGGGCCCAACGCTATGAGCATCGCACTGCTGCTCGCGAGCTCCTGCTGGCACAGGAGAAGGGAGAGAGCTGTGAGCGAGTGGGGGTGACTGAAGGTGACACCGAGTCACAGGGACCAGGGGAAGTGCAGGAAAAAAGTCAGGATCCTGAGAGACCTGAACTACATGTGAGTGATGAGAGGGGGACAGTCTCTTATCAGACTGAAAATGGTCCAAGCGAGCTGAGATGTATGGGTGGGACCTGTTCAGTGCCTGAGGGGATTGTTAGAGATGTGAGTACTGTCTGTAATGCCCAAAGACAAAGTGGTGCCACCCTCACAAGTGTGGGCCTTGCTTGTGAGGGTGCGGTTGGGCCTGCGCCCCAGCGCTCATGTTTGGTGGGGAGCAGACAGAGAGAGAGAGAGACATGGGCACAACACCAAGACAGACTAAGTGTCCAAGCTGTGCAGAGTGGTTCAATTGCCTGTGAGAGCTCTGACGTGGCTGAAACCCGTCAGACATGTAAGAGTGTGGATGAGGAGGTGAATCGGAAGCTTGGACAGTGTGAGAATTTGCCCAATTATAAGAGCTTTCCGAGAGATACCTGTGTCTGGGAGGATGATGTGAGAGTGCGAAGCAGTAAGCTCGAAAGGGCAAACTGTGAGTCTCAGAGAGAGAGAGAGAGCAGCGAGGAAAGTCAGAATCCTCACAAACTGCGCCCATGTGCAGTGCGGCGACATTCAGCGAAAGAGTAGTGGGTGAGAGAGAGAGTGAGAGCAAGCCAGATCAGGGGAAGCACACAGGGGTACGGTTTGGGAAGATTAGTGTGCCTTCCAGCTTGAGGGAGGCACAGAGTCCCCTCAGTGGGAATATTGGAAGGCTGCTATGCAAGAAGAGCAGAATTCCTTGGATGCCCACGAGGTCATGGAGTATGTCCCTAGACCTCGGGGCCATAAGGTGATTCCAGTTCATTGGATCTTTTCCGTGAAAATGGATGCCCATGGCAATGTGCTGAGGTTCAAGGCTAGGCTGGTAGCTCAAGGATGCAGGCAAATTCCTGGAGTAGATGTCATGGAAGTCTTTGCCCCAACTAGCAGCTATGGATCTAGGAGAGCCTTACTGTCAGTGGCTGCACAAGAGGGTCTTGAAATTCACCAGGTGGATGTCAAGACTGCGTTCCTGAATGGGGAATTAGAGGAGGAAGTGTATGTCACACAACCTCTTAGGTTTGAAAATGGGGATGGTAACACAGTGTGTCGCTTGAAGAAGGCATTGTATGGCCTGAAGCAAGCTCCAAGGGCATGGCATAAGACCCTTAATGAGAAGCTGCATACCATGGGCTATGAAGTGTGCAAGAGTGATGCTGGTGTCTATGTGAAGTGTTCAGTAGATGGAGGAAAGTCATTTGTGTTGATTTATGTAGATGATCTACTGATAGTTTCAAAGGGAATGGGAGAGATTGAGAGAGTGAAGGGGTTACTCAAGCAAGAGTTCACCATTCATGATTTAGGAGAGGTGAAAGATTTTCTGGGCTGTCAAGTGATGAGAGATAGGGATAAAGGGCTCATTTCATTAAGTTGCATCCCTAAGATTGATGCACTGGTTGAGAAATTTGGGCTGGATCTGGAGTCTGTGGGGCCCGACACCCCTATGACCAAAGATTTTGTGGCCACACAGCGACCTATGTCCAAGGACAACAGTGACAGCATTGGTGCTGGGAGCCCACTTCCACCAGGACACAGGTACTGTGAACTGGTTGGGTCACTGTTGTACATTGCAAATACCACCAGGCCTGATATTTCACAGGCTGTGGGAGTGCTTTCCAGGTACAGGATTACCCCTACTACTGCTCACTGGAATGAAGCCATCAGAGTGTTGAAATATCTGAAGGCAACCAGAGATCTCGTGTTGGTCCTTGGAGGGAAGGACACAGAGCTTGAGGGTTTTGTTGATGCAGATTATGGTGGGGATCAAGATCATCGATTTTCCACTACAGGGTATGTAATCAGAGTGTTTGGTGGAGCTGTAGTTTGGGGGAGCAAGAAGCAGTCTGCAATTGCCACATCCACTGTAGAAGCTGAGTTCATGGCAGCAAGTGCAGCTGTCAAAGAGGCCAATTGGATGAAGGGATTCCTTGAGGAAATTGGGATTTCCCCGTGGATTGTCAAGATTCACTGTGATAATCAGGGATGCATCAATCATCTCAGAAATCCAGTGTTCTCTAAGCATACCAAGCATATCGCTATCAGCTTCCACTTTGCGCGGGAAGCTATTGCATTGGGTCAAGTTGATGTGAAATACGTTCCTTCTGCAAGGAATGTGGCAGATATATTCACGAAGCCTTTAACAAGGCAGGTATTTCAGGGACATCGTGAGGCTCTGGGTTTGGCCAAGTTTTTGTGAGGAAAAGGCAAGGGGAAGTGTTATAATAGTGACTGAACATTTTGGTGCCTTTCCCTCAGAAGAGTAATAGTGGCCAGATCAGCTCCAATTACCAGTGAGACCACTTATTAAAGTGAGTAATAGGTGGCAAAACCTAGGAGTTCTGCCAGAACCAATCTAGACCAATTGCACGTTAATAAGAGAGGATGAGGTAATCAGACACGGTTTGCTCGAAAGGATATATGCTCCTGGCTCGAAGGGTTCAGGCACTTGATTGGGACATCAAAAGCACTTCGGGTGTTTGCTACTTCACTGTTGCCAGTCAAGTCATCGCATTCACAGTCGACACTGCTTGTTACTCGACACACAACAAGAGTGTCGCCGGGCTAAACACACTCGTGCCGGGTCATACAGGGAACGCCGAACTCAGAAGTTTACAGAAATGAATGTCAACTACTGTGTTCATGATGATTATCAGGGAGCTTATGATGATTTCAAAGCTCAAACTATTATCACTCAAGCATGTACTGAGCAATATTCTGTTCAGATTACTGTCTTGACAAGTGCTTACCATATGTGGAACAAGCTGCTGCAGGTGTTTAACGCTAGAGCAGCAGCTAGGCTGATGAGCCTCCACAGGGAGCAAAAGTTATTTGCCATGAAGCCAGGTGAAAAACCATCTGACTACGTGTTAAGGTGCAGGAAAATTGCAAACAACCTCAAATCACTAGGAGAGCAGTGTTCTGAGGTTTGCCAGTGCTCCATGATCATTGAAGGCTGTTGAATGAATTGGTCAATACTGTACTTAGTGACATCCCCTGTCACATGCCATCAACAGCAGTGTAAACTATAGCCTTTATAGCCCTTTATGAACGGTATAGATCATACTCGTACCTCAATGACATAACACGTGACTTGTACGATATGCGTTCTCAATAGACATTACGTATGGTAGTACTTTAGGATCCCTGCAGTCCGAGCCATCCCTGGGCAGCCCAGGAACGGCTCGGTACTTGTCCGAAGCATGTTGGTATCCTTGACCAACCTCTACTGTTGGAGAGTGCTGTGTGCTGTTCCTGGAAACGTTGTAGCGTGGACGGTTTTTCCCACAGGCTACGAACTGACGCTGCCGTCGTGCCATCACTGCAGGTGTGTTTAGGATTCTCAAAGTCGTTCCAGATACGATTGTGCTCAAACATTCAGACCAGTTAGATATTACTGCTGTGTGCATTGATGAGAGTGCATGACGAGAGCGCACTGAATGTTTGACCTCATTGAGACTTATGTTGACGTCCACCGTTGTGGCGGTAAGATAGTTTCACTGTACAAACATCACAAAGAGACCTTGCTGAGTTACTGATGAACTATTATTGTATTCTAGTGACGTAAAGTAGACATCGCAAGGCCTCTTTGGTGCTGAACTCTGCTATCAGGCAAGGCGTAGTGTTACGTGGTCTTTAGCAAGAGTGAGAGCAGTTAACATCATTTGTAAGACTTGTCCGAAGCATGTTGGTATCCTTGACCAACCTCTACTGTTGGAGAGTGCTGTGTGCTGTTCCTGGAAACGTTGTAGCGTGGACGGTTTTTCCCACAGGCTACGAACTGACGCTGCCGTCGTGCCATCACTGCAGGTGACGCCGCAAGCAGAAATGCTTGAGGTTATGGGCCCACGCTTTCCAAGCTGAGCTTGCAGTGACGCACGACAGATTTCCAGGGAGAAAAGGGGTTTCGGACCCCGCTTCGAGACTGCGAGCTTCACTGACGAGTGAGGTCTGGCCGTTCAAACATATCGAGCTAGTCACGTAAAATTATTCCTTCTGTAGTGCTGGAAGGAATTGTTGTACAGTAGCAACTGGGCTGGGAAAGCAGAAGTACTTCTGGGACTGATCAACTCAGTGTCAGAGCTAGGAAGAAGTGCTTCCAGGGGAAGTCATTTAAGGCTTGGAGTGAAGAACTGGCTTGATCATGAAAACTAGAAGCAGACAAGTGATCATGAAAACGAGAAGTAAGCACACTGCAACGGAGTCTGGATCAGCTGGGTCTGGCTCCTCCATCAGTGCATCACCCAGCCAGCCAGCAAACTCCACTGCGCAGAGTGGAGAGATGTGCATCGCAATGACGAAAACCGGTGGCGTCGTCACCACGAATGTCAAATGTCCAGTGACTCTGGACAGAGAGGGAGTGGAATTTCCACTCTGGGATCTGGCATATGTGGCAGCCTGTGGCCTCAAAAGGTGCAAGGCAGCCATTGAAGCTCCAATGCCAGACACAGAGGAGAATGCAGCAGCGCTCCTAATGCTGATTGAGAGCGTCCCCAAGGCGTGGGGTGCCAAGCTGGCTGCAATGCAAGTGGCAGCCAATGCCTACCAGTGGGTTCGAGAGCGTTTTACTGGAGGGGCAGACCAGGAGGTAACAGCACGCTGGCTGGAGCTCCTACACACCAGCATGGGAGAGACAGAAACGTTGGAGGACTACTACAACAGGAAGGTGGCACTCTTCCATGCACTCAAGCGAAATGGGCACTCCATCATGGAGAGAGAAGCCAAGCTGGCAATCATCAAGGGCCTGCCAGAGGAAGCGAAGGAGACTGGGATGTTCTCCTCATCTGCTGGGAAGGATCTGGAGGGACTGTGGGAGATCATCTCCACCACAGCCAAGGGACTGGGCTTCAACGACCAGGTCCCCAGAGTCACCCCTGTGGCCAGGGCAGCCATCACACCAGCCTACTCCACCACACCAGGGACTGCAAGCCCACAGGAGACCCAAGCTGGAGGCCAGGGGGGCCAAGCTTCATCGACCAAGGTGGAGGGACGGGACCGGCGTGACAACAGGCGCTGCCGCTACTGCAACAAGCTAGGCCATTTTGAGAGGAACTGCCTCAAGAAGGAGGCGGACGAGAAGATGCAACAGAACCTGCAGCAAGTCATGGCTGCAATGGCCAATCTGCTTCCGCAATTCCAAAATCAAGCGTCGGCTGCAGTGGCTCGACCTCCGGAGGGCAGCGGGAACGGCAACAACTTTTTCCCCGGGGGATATCCACCACCCTCTGGTATGTCTGCCATGATTTCTCTGAATGTCTTAACACCAACACGCGTCATGCCAGAAGCGAGAAGTTTTCTGGTGGACAGTGGAGCCACCATCCACCTAGTCAATGATCTGTCCCTGCTACATTCCCCCACCCTGCACAGAAATCCCATTCCTTTGCATATGGCTACGTCAGATGCCACGGGACAGATAATTGCAACTGGTTCCCTATGCTTGAGCAGTGCAGAACAGCAACCCCTGTGGCTTCACAATGTGCATTGTGTTCCTTCAGCTACAGCTAATCTGATTTCAGTGACAGCTGCTATACGTGATGGGGCTAGTTTTGTGACAGACAGTGTGGGAAGTTACACTGGTATGCGTGGCGCTCAAAACTGGTCTTGTTCAGTTGCACAGAGAAATGGCCTGTATTTCTTGCAGAAGGTCAGTCCAGTCAGAAACCCTGTCTCTGTGTTCGTTAACACAGCCAGAGCACCAGTCGCTCATGATTGCAGATTGAGAGCACTGTGGCACAGTAGACTGGGGCACCCAGGGGAGGTTAATATGAGGCGACTGCAGTCTGAAGATTTGGTCCTGGGCATCCCTGTATCTCTCTCCCCTTGCGCAAACTGTCACTCTTCATGTGAAGCGTGCATTCAAGGAAAGCACAGTCGTCCCCCTTTTGGAACCAGTTCCAGAGCAGCCACTGAGCCCCTTGAGAGAATTCATTTGGACACAGTTGGCCCCATCTCCCCTACAGCTATTACTGGGGAGCGCTTCTTTGTCACGATTGTGGATGAGGCTACGCACTACGTCATAGCCCTGGCAGTAAAAACCAAGGATGCAATCAGCAGTGCAGTCAGAGACCTCCTGATTTTTTGGCAGAGGCAGTTGAACCGCTCTGTTAAGTGCATTCGTACTGACAGGGGGACAGAATTCCTCAACAGTACATTGAAGGGTTTCTGTACGCAGGAGGGAATTAAATTTGAGACCTCTGCAGCATACACGCCTCAGCAAAATGGCGTTGCTGAACGGATGAACCGAACAATCAAGGAGAAGGCCAGAACACTCATGTTGCATGCAGCTGCCAAACAGTCACTCTGGAAGGAAGCAGTGGAGACAGCCTGCATCCTGTACAATATGGGACCTGTGACTGGACGTGACAAGACGCCTTATGAAGCCTTCCATGGGGTAAAGCCCGATGTATCCCTGCTCAGGACTTTTGGCTGTCTAGCACATGTGCACATACCTGATCACCAAAGGGGAGTGTTTGAGTCTAAGACCTCCCCTGGTCTCTTCACAGGGTATTCCAGTGTGTCAAAGGCATATAGAATTTATATGGGAAACGGGATTTGGAAAGAAAGCAGAGATGTTACTTTTCTGGAGCACTTAAGGGGCGCAGACAGAGTGGGGCTTAGCACCATGTCTCCTGTGAGTCCAAATGCAGTCCAGCAGCCCTTTGCCTTGCCTTTTGTACAACAGGAGGGCCAGCAGTCCTTGGGTCAGTTGTCTTTTTGGGACTCAGATGATCCTGAGCCTCTCTGCAACCGAGAGGTCAACGTGCAGCAGTCCGGACCTGACTCCCCCTGTGCAACCACCCCCTGTGCAACTACCCCATGTGCAATCAACCCCTGTGAGAATTCTGAGACTTCAAGTGTCAACGTGGACGGGGAGCCCACTTCCTCGGAGCTGAGCCATACGCAGTCCGGCCACAGCTGGTCCGTACTCGGACACATGGAGAACCTGGCGCGAGGAGGCGAGGAGACCAAGTCACACATGCAACGTTTGAATAATGTGCAAGAATGTGTTCGAATGGAAGTTGGGGCCATGGGTGTCCGAGGGCAAGACGGGCTGACCCGGCAGCAACGGTATGATCAGAGAGTAGCAGCACGTGAGACTGCAGCTGAGGTCACTGTGGAACATGATGGAGATGTGAGTGATGGAGAGAATAGGAGAATGTCAGAGGCCATTTGCCCAGGGGAAGCAACGGAAGCTCAGCCTAATGGACAGGACTTGGCCAGGCTGGAGGGCATGTCTGATCATGTAAGCGCTGAGAGTGAGGCAAGAGAGGTCAGTTTGGAGATTTCCAATCAGACACTTGATGGACAAAGGGAGTCTTCAGATGGCCAGGCTCTGCGTGCTTGTGAGGGACACACTGGGGAGTCACAGGTGTGTTGTGAGAGTACAAGCGTGGATGAGAGAGACACCACTGCAGGGTGTCGCACAGTGCCAGATTATGCTGCGCCTTTAAGTGATGAGTGCATTTGGGACATGATGAGTGATGTAAGACCCAGATTGAGTGGAGCAGCATGTGAATCCTCCAAGGAGAGAAAGCTGCAGACACCTCCAGAGTGGGAGAGAGTCAGAGAGGTGTGTAACGCAGTAACCTCGAGCGAAAGAGTAGTGGAAGCACGTGCGTGTGAGCCTAGAGAGGATAGCCATGTTGTGCATGATCACAATCTGAATCCTGCAAAGGGTAAGATACCTGGGGTGAGGTGGTCCAAGGTGCCAATCCCTGGAAACCTCAGGGAGGCGCAAAGATCCCCTCAGTGGGAATTCTGGCGCCAGGCAATGCAAGAGGAGCAAGATTCTCTTGATGCGCACGAGGTGATGGAGTACGTTGAGAGACCCAGGGGACACAAGGTGATCCCTGTGCATTGGATCTTCTCTGTGAAGACTGATGCACATGGGAACGTGTTGAGATTTAAGGCTCGGCTTGTAGCCCAGGGCTGTAGACAGATTCCTGGAGTTGATGTAGATGAGGTCTTTGCACCCACCAGTAGCTATGGGTCCAGGAGGACTTTGCTAGCAACTGCTGCAGCAAAGAACATGGAAATTCACCAGGTGGATATAAAGACCGCCTTTTTGAATGGTGAATTAGAGGAGGAGGTGTATGTGACACAGCCTCCTGGGTTTGATAATGGCAACCCCAACATTGTGTGCAGACTGCGTAAGGCCCTTTATGGCCTGAAGCAGGCTCCCAGGGCTTGGCACAAGACCCTGAATGAGAAGCTGCTGAGTATGGGATATGAAGTGTGTAAGAGCGATGCGGGAGTTTACATAAAGAGACACGAGGATGGGGAGCTGTCATACATGCTTGTGTATGTTGATGATCTTTTGATTGTGGCAATGGGTGCGGAAGAGATAGAATGGGTGAAAAAGGAGCTGTTGGCAAGCTTCAAGATTCATGACCTTGGTGAAGTCAAGGACTTCTTGGGCTGCCAGATCCTGAGAGATAGAGAGAATCGGTGCTTATCACTGAGCTGCGTGCCTAAGATTGATGCACTGTGTGAGAAGTTTGGGGTGAGTGCTGAGTCACGTACAGTCGATACTCCCATGAGTAAAGACTTTGTGATGTCTGGGATGCCGCAGGTTACAGTGGGTGAGACCAGCTTTGGGTCTGGGACTCCACTGCCTCCCGGGCATAGATATTGTGAGCTTGTTGGGTCTCTGTTGTATATTGCTAATACAACTCGACCTGATATAGCTCAGGCTGTGGGTGTTCTGTCCCGTTACCGGAACGCTCCCACCACTGCCCACATGAATGAGGGCTTGAGGGTATTGAGGTATCTTCAGTCTACTCGAGAGTGTGTCTTAGTGCTGGGAGGGAAAGGGCCTGTGTTAGAAGGTCATGTTGATGCAGATTATGCTGGCGATATTGACAGCAGGCATTCTACCTCGGGATATGTGCTATCAGTGTTTGGCAGTGCTGTGGTCTGGGGTAGTAAGAAGCAACACTCAGTTGCTACCTCCACTGTGGAAGCAGAATTCATGGCAACCAGTCTGGCTATTAAGGAGCTTAACTGGCTGCGTGGGTTCATGGAGGAAATCGGAACTCCTCCTTGGTCAGTGAAGCTATACTGTGACAATCAGGGGTGCATTGCTAACCTGAAAAACCCACTGTATAGCAAGTATACTAAGCACATTGCAGTGTGCTTCCACTTTGCACGTGAAGCTATTGCAAAGGGGCAGGTTACACTCTGCTATGTGGAGTCTGCAAGGAACAAGGCAGACATGCTGACAAAGCCTCTCGCTCGCCCTGCCTTCCAGATGCACAGGCGAGGGTTTGGACTTGTGAAGATGACATAGGTGACAGGGTGCTGTCAAGGGGAAGTGTTGAATGAATTGGTCAATACTGTACTTAGTGACATCCCCTGTCACATGCCATCAACAGCAGTGTAAACTATAGCCTTTATAGCCCTTTATGAACGGTATAGATCATACTCGTACCTCAATGACATAACACGTGACTTGTACGATATGCGTTCTCAATAGACATTACGTATGGTAGTACTTTAGGATCCCTGCAGTCCGAGCCATCCCTGGGCAGCCCAGGAACGGCTCGGTACTTGTCCGAAGCATGTTGGTATCCTTGACCAACCTCTACTGTTGGAGAGTGCTGTGTGCTGTTCCTGGAAACGTTGTAGCGTGGACGGTTTTTCCCACAGGCTACGAACTGACGCTGCCGTCGTGCCATCACTGCAGGTGTGTTTAGGATTCTCAAAGTCGTTCCAGATACGATTGTGCTCAAACATTCAGACCAGTTAGATATTACTGCTGTGTGCATTGATGAGAGTGCATGACGAGAGCGCACTGAATGTTTGACCTCATTGAGACTTATGTTGACGTCCACCGTTGTGGCGGTAAGATAGTTTCACTGTACAAACATCACAAAGAGACCTTGCTGAGTTACTGATGAACTATTATTGTATTCTAGTGACGTAAAGTAGACATCGCAAGGCCTCTTTGGTGCTGAACTCTGCTATCAGGCAAGGCGTAGTGTTACGTGGTCTTTAGCAAGAGTGAGAGCAGTTAACATCATTTGTAAGACTTGTCCGAAGCATGTTGGTATCCTTGACCAACCTCTACTGTTGGAGAGTGCTGTGTGCTGTTCCTGGAAACGTTGTAGCGTGGACGGTTTTTCCCACAGGCTACGAACTGACGCTGCCGTCGTGCCATCACTGCAGGTGACGCCGCAAGCAGAAATGCTTGAAAGGCCTCACTGAAGAGTATGAGGTAGATAGGCGTTTACAGCTGTCTGTGTGCAACAACTATCCAAATGTGCACCAACTCCAGCATGTTCTTGAGTTAACATATATGGACCTTCAAGCAAAGAAGCCATATAATCCTCCAAACACCTCAAACCCCAAACCTTATAGGAATCAAGGTGGGGGTGGTCAGCCTGCATGCAGGCAAGGTGGTTCAGGTGGGGCTGGTCCAGGTGCTCACCAGGCAGAAGTGCCTAAAAATACTAACCGTGAAAATTCAGGGACAGGGCAACTTGCGTTTCAACAGCAGGGAAGGCCTGTACTAATTTGCCAGTACTGCAGGAATCCAGGACACACCAAGTCAACGTGTCCTAAGCTTGCAGCACAGGAGAGGAGGGCACAAACTAATTGTGTACAAAGGGATACAGTAATTTCCCAACCTTCTCTACCTGCTTGGCTTATAGATTCAGGGTCAACTGATCACATTTCTCCTTCAAGTGACAATATGATAAATTATGTCAAGTTTGATGTGCCACAACGTCTGATTGTGGCAAATGGCAAGTCAGAGGAAATTATAGGAGAAGGTTCCATGCAAGTGTTCCTCGAGTCTGGCAGTTCCTTGTTCCTGCACAATGTCAAGCATGTTCCCTCTAGCAAGAAGTATCTTCTATCCGTGGGCAAAGCTTAATTAGATGGTATCAATGTCAATATTATGGGTATCGAGTGTTACCTTACAGATTCTAATGGGTACCATTTGGGAAATGCTGAGCATGCTTTCCCTTATCAGTGGCTGGTGGACTTAGCTCTACCAGACAAGCATGTTTCTTTTCATCCAGAAACTAAGTTTGTGGAGGCATGCAATGTTCAGGTGCTTCACAGGGATGTAGACCTGTGGCATCAGAGGCTGGGGCACTTGTCTCCAGCCTATATGGTAAGAATGATGAAGGGAAAAATGGTCAAGGGAATGAAACTCCCCTCTTCTGATTTCTCCAGTTCTATTGGTACAAAAGGTGTCTGCAGTGCCTGCTTGCATGGGAAACAAACTGTGCAATCTTTTAAACCAACAGGCACTGCTTGCACTAGTAAACTAGAGGTTGTGCATATGGACCTTATGGGTCCAGTCTCACCAGAAACTTATGATGATGAGAAGTATGCACTTAATGTATTAGATGAATTTTCTGAGATGTCAGCAACCATTCTACTCAAGTCAGAAGCAGATGCATCAAGAGAGGCAGTTAATTTATTGACTGAGTGGCAGACCCAGCACGAGTGCAAGGTTAAGTTTATCAGGACCGACAATGGTACTGAGTTTTGTTATAATAGTGAAAGAACAATTAGTGACTTTCCCTCAGAAGAGTAATAGTGGCCAGGCTTCTCTGAAGCAATCATTGTGAACAATCTCAGAGGTTGAGTAATGGATGGCAGAACTCTAGAGTTCTGCCATAATTGATCTAGACTGATTCCACTTAGGAGAAAGAGAGTAATGCAATTTGACACGTTCTTGCTAGAAAGGATATAAGCAGCCGGCATGAAGGGCTCGGCACTTGTTTGGGACTGAAAGAGCACTCCGGGTGCTTATCTCTGATCAGTTGCCACAAGTGTCAACACATAGTCGGGCTCTGCTTGCTCTCCTACACACAGCAAGAGACCCGACCGAGCTTAACACCCTTCGTGCCGGGACATACAGGTAAAGTGCTGCATCTTAGTGTGACTTGTATGAACAATTGATTAGGAAGAGGTCTTGTAGTGAGGTGACGCGTGCGGTGCCGCGTCTGCGTACCTCATGCGGCTCGCCTTTCGAATTCTGTGCAGGTCTTTCGAATTACGTGCACGCCTGCATGTGTGCGCATGTGTCTTCACGCACGTCGTACTACGAGAGGCTTCACAATATAGGATGTTCATGAAATGTCCAAAAGGATGCCCTCTCGTCATCCTTCTCGTGGTGCTCGCGAGAGCATCTTATAGAAGGGCGATGTAGCCGGGTTCACCACAAGTTGGACTCACACTTCGAGAGACACACTTATCTTTGGGGCCTGGATATATCTGTTGCATATTATATTGTATTGGCGTTGGCCATATTGTTTATTGGAGACTCGGAATCGCCTGCGTGAGGAGGAGCTGCGTATTGTAAGAGGAATCGGCGTCACGTTTACTGTCTCGCGGTGTCACCCCTTCCTTAAACCCTAGTATCTCTTATTATTAAACTTGCATACACGTCTCCCTTTGTTTCATTTGGTATCGGCGATTAGGGTTTAGGGTGGACGTGGAATTTTGGAAGCATTGCATGACCCGCCTCATGTTGGCCACACTGGAGTAACTCGCATGTATGAGCTTCTCACAAGGGAATGGTATTGGCCTGGAATGTATGAGGATGTCAAAGCCTATGTTGCTCATTGTGACTCTTGCCAGCGGGTCAAGGCTCGGAATACTTTGCCTGCTGGTCTTCTTCACCCTTTACAAATACCAGTCAGGAAGTGGCAAAGTGTGTCTATGGACTTTATTACCAACCTCAAGTGGAAATGATGCTATTTGATTTGTCGTGGATAGGCTTAACAAGTGTGCTCATTTTGCTGCTACAACAATGAATGCTGATGCTTATACTCTAGCACAATTGTTAAGGACATGGGTGTGGATGTATCGTGGATCCCGGGTGTGGTGGCATTGTGGACCACAAGCCACTCATGGACGACCGCGGCCGCACTCTCTACGACCCGGATGGAACCCCGCATATGCAATACCTTGTGCGATGGAAAGGTTACACGCCCGACGACGATACGTGGGAACCACTCACGAATTTTACGCGCTGCCGCCAGCAAGTGGAGCAGTACAGAGGGAGTCACGGGTTGCCTCCATTGCCTCCCAGGGGCACAATCCCTCGGATTCGCCCTTAGGCCCCGTCGACCGGTTGGCCCTCCTTGGAGGGGTCTCTCTGTATGGCCATATGGACTGTGGATAGGCTAGGGTAAGGCTGCCTTACCCGGTAGGGTGGACCATGGGTCCCTTACCTGGATAGATCATTGTGCACATTAGGCTCGACATGGCCGCTTCACTTCATTGCCACTGGACACGGAACTTTGGACTCTGGAACTTTGGACTCGAACTTGGTTTGAACCTCACTTGAACTTTGCCTTATGGACTTGTGGACTTCTCGACTTATGAACTTCTAGACTTTTGGCTCTACGTGGACTTAGCTGTTTCCTCCGTTTCGTCTTTTGTCATGTTTGTCATGAATGATACTTATTCTTATTTCTATATGGTGGGGACCCCGATACGCAGCGATCGGCTGGGGTCTGGCAACACGGGAGGCGGGTTGCCCGTAGGTAGTATTCTGAGTCTCCGCATGTTGGAAGGTCTTTTGTTGTTTTGTTGCGCTCTGCCTTCTGCGCGGGGACGCACAGGAATAGGGGGGGGAGTATGTAGTGAGGTGACGCGTGCGGTGCCGCGTCTGCGTACCTCATGCGGCTCGCCTTTCGAATTCTGTGCAGGTCTTTCGAATTACGTGCACGCCTGCATGTGTGCGCATGTGTCTTCACGCACGTCGTACTACGAGAGGCTTCACAATATAGGATGTTCATGAAATGTCCAAAAGGATGCCCTCTCGTCATCCTTCTCGTGGTGCTCGCGAGAGCATCTTATAGAAGGGCGATGTAGCCGGGTTCACCACAAGTTGGACTCACACTTCGAGAGACACACTTATCTTTGGGGCCTGGATATATCTGTTGCATGTTATATTGTATTGGCGTTGGCCATATTGTTTATTGGAGACTCGGAATCGCCTGCGTGAGGAGGAGCTGCGTATTGTAAGAGGAATCGGCGTCACGTTTACTGTCTCGCGGTGTCACCCCTTCCTTAAACCCTAGTATCTCTTATTATTAAACTTGCATACACGTCTCCCTTTGTTTCAGGTCTAGATAAGAGTATTAGAGTGTTGCTAATGCTTGGCTCATCGAACAATGGTAATGCGGACTATCTGTCGATGCGTAGAAGAGGTAGTTTGAATTCCTTGGCGTTGAGAGAGAGCAAGAAGTAATGTAATGACTTGTTTGGGACTGAAAGAGCACTCCGGGTGCTTATCTCTGATCAGTTGCCACAAGTGTCAACACATAGTCGGGCTCTGCTTGCTCTCCTACACACAGCAAGAGACCCGACCGAGCTTAACACCCTTCGTGCCGGGACATACAGGGAACATTACGCCCAGATTTGTACAGGTTATGGGCCCACCAACTCTTGAGCTGGGCAACTGAATGTATGTTCCGAGCCTACGATGGGACGAACGAAGCAGAGCGGAAGGATGTCGACCGGCGGTAAAAGACCTTTTATACCCCCACCTGCTTCACCACCTACATACGATAGCCTGAGGCGAGCTGGAGGAGATACGGGACCGAGAACACCAGAAGAACGAGCATTCCTGGTGAAGGATTTTGTCAGCCGCGCGTACGGACTGGGTAAAGTCGAACAGCCTCAGTGGTTCAGACGACGATTCTCTGCATACCCAGCCTACAAAGTAACTGCGTGGGAGTGTTCATTCATCAACGCGGATCCAGGCTTCGTCACGCGAGCATTATTTGAACGGCATCTACAACAGATCGGAGGACCCAGCAAACCCGAATACTGGGAAGAAAGGGCAGCCTACACAGCAGTGGAGTGTGCTCTCGCCACTCTTGACGAGGACTTCCTACTTTCCCTTTTGGGCAGCAGAAAAGGATTCAGCCCAGAGGAGTGGTGCACGGACCCAGATAACGGAGACGAAGACGGGGACTCGCAGCGTTCAGAACCTAACGAAGACTGAGTGACATTCGAGCAACATGGCGAGGAAGAGATCTAAATCAAGGGAGCCATCAGAGGAGGAGCCCACAACAGAGGAGGCGTCTACATCGTCCCCCACACGACAGCCGTGTACACCCAGTACATCAAAGGGTGAGGGAGATGTACTTCCCAAGGTCATAGCCACCCAAGTCAAGGTGCATATTAAGCTGGATCGTCATGGCACAAATTTTGTGGTATGGGACAATGCCTTTACTGCGGCCAACAGTGCTAAAGGTTCTTTTCCTGCCATTCAGTCAGCCATGCCTGGGACTATCCATAATGCGGCTGCAATGCTTCTGCTGTATGAGTCAGTTCCAGAGGAATGGTTAGGGGAAGTGTCAAGTAAGCCGTCGGCATATGATGCATATCTGTTCATTTGCAAGAAATTTGTTGGTGGTTACAACACTCAAGCCAATGCAGACTGGCTGAAGGAAATGTCAAGAGGGATGAGACGTGGAGAAACAACCTCTCAGTATGTGTCCAGAATGATAAATCTCAAAAGCTGCTTGAAACGCAATGGACATGACCTCTTGGATGGTCATGTGGCCACTCAGATAGTGCAGGGACTGCCAGCTGCATCCAATCCTCCCGGGCTGCTACCCACTGCAGTAGCTTACCCCCTGGATGAGCTGGCTGCTCTCATTTCCACCACAGCAGAGGCTTCTGGCTACAACGATGATGGAGAACAGCCTGCCATGGTGATGAAAGCAATGCCTGCTCAACTAGAGGCAGCCCCAGCCCCTTCTACTAGCGGGGCCATTCCCTCCAGACAGCCGGCAGACACAGAATCAAGGGGAGAAGTGAGAGGCACGTGCAACTACTGCCACAAGAAAGGCCATTTCTGGAGAGACTGCCGCAAACGCCAAAGGGATGCAGAGACACAACGCAATGTGGTGGCAGCTGTACAACACCTGGCTGCCATGTGGCCCCAAGGGCAGTTTCCTGGAGCACCTCAGCCACCTCCAAGCGTGCAGCATGCATTCCCAGGCACTGGAGCGTTCCCACTGCTGCACCCTCCTCCAGGCCCACCTTCTCCTCCCTCAGAAGGTATGCCATACGTGGTATCATATAATGTGGTGGATGGCAGTAAACACCAACAGTCCAAACAGTCGTGGCTTGTGGACAGTGGAGCGTCTGTACATCTTGTGAACAACCTTTCCCTGCTGCATGCCCCTACAGTACATGACCACCCTATTCCACTGCTGCTCGCTACATCTGATGCCACTGGGGGTATTGTTGCTACTGGGTCAGTGTGTCTCATGTCCTCTCAGCATGTTCCAGTGTGGCTGCATCATGTCCAGTGTGTTCCCTCAGCCACCACCAATATTTTATCAGTATCTGCTGCTCTGCGTGATGGAATCCGGTTCAGTACAGATAGACTGGGAGCATTCACTGCTGTCTCAGGACCGAGTGGTTGGCAGATGCCTGTGAAAGCAGAGAATGGCCTGTATTATATCCATAACTGCCTCCCAGTAGCACCAGTGAAGGTTCCTTATTCAGTAACAGCTGCTCTGAAGAAGAAATGCTCCAAAGCTCAAAGCCATGACTGTGCCAAACGTTTCCTGTGGCACAGCAGATTGGGACACCCAGGAGATCCATGGATGAAACGCCTGAGCAGTGAGCAACTGGTTACTGGCCTAGACACCTTATTGTCCCCTTGTGAAAAGTGTCTTAAGTACTGTGAAGCTTGCATTGAGGGGAAGCATGCACGTCCCCCATTTGGTGAAAGCTCTAGACCTGCTGAGAAACCCCTTGACAGAATCCACATTGACACTGTGGGCCCCATATCACCAGCAGCCATTACTGGGGAACGCTTTTGGGTAACTGTAACTGATGAGGCATCTGGGTGGAAGGCTGTGCTGCCAGTGAAGTCAAAAGATGTAATTGGAGCTGTTGTCAGAGACCTAATTTTGTATTGGCAAACTGAGAAGGAAACTACAGTGAAGTGCATCCGCTGTGACAGAGGCACAGAGTTCTTAAATGCCAAGTTCAAGGAATTTTGTGCATCCCAGGGCACTAAGCTGGAGACATCTGCCCCATATACCCCTCAGCAGAATGGAGTTGCTGAGAGAGCCAACAGGACCCTCAAGGAGCGCACCAGAACCCTCCTCAATTTTGCTGCAGCAAGCCCTGTTATGTGGAAGGAAGCCCTGGAGACAGCCTGCACCCTCCTAAATATGGGACCCAGCACAGGCAGGCCCCTATCTCCCTGCGAAATGTTCATGGGATATAAACCAGATGTATCCTTGCTGCGCACATGGGGATGCCTTGCATTTGTACACGTTCCTGATCAGCAGAGGGGGGCATTTGCACCAAAGGCTGGGGCTGGGATGTTCACTGGTTACTCTCCAGTGTCAAAGGCATACCGTGTCTATATGGGAGGGGGGATCTGGAGAGAGAGCAGAGATGTCCAATTTGTGGAACACATTCGAGGAGCTACTCGGGTGGGAATGGCAGTTCTCCCTGACCAGCCTCAGCAGTTCTCATACCCTGAAGACTTACCAGGGCAAATGCACAGCAGCAACCCAGTGGTGTCATTGCCACAGTGCAGCACGCAGAATCAGACTGTCGGCAGCCCATGCTCCAGCATTAGACCTGACAGCTCCTTCCCAGTACCCTCTGACCAGGCTGCAACTGAGCCTGCTAGTCAGGGGAAGCCTTCCCAAGAGGAGGGCATTCCCAATGTGACTCCTGAATCAAGCACGGGAGAACAGCCACCGGACTTGGATCAGTCCGGGGCTCTGGACGCAATTCAACGACTGGCGCGAGGAAGTTCGGACAGCGGGCAACACCAATGGATATTAGAGCGAGCACAGCAGTCACTGCGTAACACTCATCCGGCAACGACCATTCCGCCTCCGGACGGACTGTCGCGGGCTCAACGCTATGAGCAACGAACTGCGGCTCGAGATATCCTGCTGGCACAGGATAAGGGAGAGAGCTGTGAGCGAGAGGGGATGACTGAAGGTGACACAGAGTCACAGGGACCAGGGGAAGTGCAGGAATTGGGTCAGGACACCGAGAGACCTGCTTCACTTGTAAGAGATGAGAGGGGGGCAGTCTCTGATCAGACTGTAGATGGTCCAAGCGAGCTGAGCTGTA
The DNA here is from genome assembly GCA_002005505.1 of Botryococcus braunii. Classification (NCBI taxonomy): domain Eukaryota; kingdom Viridiplantae; phylum Chlorophyta; class Trebouxiophyceae; genus Botryococcus; species Botryococcus braunii. The sequence continues at coordinate 235,969 of MVGU01000981.1, forward strand.
TGGGTGGGACCTGCTCAGTGCCTGAGAGACATGTTAGAGATGGGAACTCAATCTGTGATGCCCAAGGACAATGTGGTGCCAGCCACGCAAGTGTGGGCCATGCATGGGAGTGTGCTGCTGGGCCTGCGCCCCAGCGCTCATGTCTAGTAGGGAGCAGACAGAGAGAGAGAGAGACATGGGCACAGCCTCAAGACAGACCAAGAGCTCATGCAATGCAGAGTGGTTCAAATGCCTGTGAGAGTCCAGACGGGACTGCAAACCGTCAGCCATGTGAGAGTGTGTCTGAGGAGGTGAATCGGAAGCCTGGACAGTGTGAGAATTCCCCCAATTACAAGAGCTTTCCGGGAGGTACCTGTGTTTGGGAAGATGATGTGAGAGTGTCTGGCAGCAAGCTTGAGAGGGCAAGCTGTGAGTCTAAGAGAGAGAAAGAGCAGAGGGGGAGATCTGGATCTTTGCCCACAGTCCCCACGTGCAGTGCGGCGACATTCAGCGAAAGAGTAGTGGGTGACAGTGAGAGTGAGAGTAAGCAAGATCAGGGGAAGCACACTGGGGTGCGATTTGGGAAGATTAGTGTGCCTTCCAGTCTAAAGGAGGCCCAGCAGTCCCCACAGTGGGAATATTGGAAGGCTGCTATGCAGGAGGAGCAAAACTCCTTAGATGCTCATGAGGTGATGGAGTTTGTTCCAAGACCTCGTGGTCACAAAGTAATCCCAGTTCACTGGATTTTCTCAGTGAAAATGGATGCTCATGGTAATGTGCTGAGGTTCAAGGCTAGGCTGGTGGCTCAAGGGTGTAGGCATTCCAGGAGTGGATGTAATGGAGGTATTTGCTCCCACCAGCAGTTATGGGTCTAGGAGAGCTTTGCTGTCAGTGGCCGCACAAGAGGGTCTTGAAATTCACCAGGTGGATGTCAAGACTGCATTTTTAAATGGTGAATTAGAGGAGGAGGTCTATGTCACACAACCTCCTGGGTTTGAAAATGGGGATGGTAACACAGTGTGTCGCTTGAAGAAGGCTTTGTATGGCCTGAAGCAAGCTCCAAGGGCATGGCATAAGACCCTTAATGAGAAGCTACATACCATGGGGTATGAGGTGTGCAAGAGTGATGCTGGTGTCTATTTGAAATGTTCTGTGGATGGAGGAAAATCCTTTGTGCTGATTTATGTTGATGATCTATTGATAGTTTCCAAGGGCATGGGTGAGATTGAGAGAGTGAAAGGGTTGCTTAAGCAGGAGTTCACCATTCATGATCTAGGAGAGGTGAAAGATTTTTTGGGCTGCCAAGTGATGAGAGATAGAGAGAAAGGGTTGATTTCATTGAGCTGCATCCCCAAGATTGATGCACTAGTTGAGAAATTTGGGCTGGATCTGGAGTCTGTGGGGCCTGACACCCCTATGACTAAGGATTTTGTGGCCACACAGCGACCTATGTCTAAGGACAACAGTGCCAGCATTGGAGCTGGGAGTCCCTTGCCACTAGGACACAGATATTGTGAACTGGTTGGGTCACTGTTGTACATTGCAAACACCACTAGGCCTGATATTTCCCAGGCTGTGGGAGTGCTTTCCAGGTACAGGATTACTCCCACTACTGCTCACTGGAATGAAGCCATCAGAGTGCTGAAATATCTGAAGGCTACCAAGGATCTTGTTTTGGTGCTTGGAGGGAAGGACACAGAGCTGGAGGGCTTTGTTGATGCAGATTATGGTGGTGATCAGGATCATCGGTTTTCCACGACTGGTTACGTAATTCGTGTTTTGGGAGGAGCAGTAGTTTGGGGAAGCAAGAAGCAGTCTGCAGTTGCCACTTCCACTGTAGAGGCTGAGTTTATGGCGACAAGTGCAGCTGTCAGAGAGGCCAATTGGATGAAGGGATTCCTGGAAGAAATTGGTATTTCTCCATGGATTGTGAAGATCCACTGTGATAATCAGGGATGCATCAATCATCTCAGAAATCCAGTGTTCTCTAAGCATACCAAGCACATTGCAATCAGCTTTCATTTTGCTCGGGAAGCTATTGCATTAGGGCAAGTTGATGTGAAATACGTTCCTTCTGCCAGGAATGTGGCAGATATATTTACCAAGCCGTTGACAAGGCAGGTATTTCAGGGCCATCGTGAGGCTCTAGGACTGGCCAAGTTTTTGTGAGGAAAAGTCAAGGGGAAGTGTTATAATAGTGAAAGAACAATTAGTGACTTTCCCTCAGAAGAGTAATAGTGGCCAGGCTTCTCTGAAGCAATCATTGTGAACAATCTCAGAGGTTGAGTAATGGATGGCAGAACTCTAGAGTTCTGCCATAATTGATCTAGACTGATTCCACTTAGGAGAAAGAGAGTAATGCAATTTGACACGTTCTTTGTAGTGAGGTGCCGCGTCAGCGCGACGCGTCTCACGTAGGATGTGCGCGTAGTTCATGTTTCTTCGTGCCCTTTGGGATACGAGTAGATCTCGTTGTCCTTATGTGTAGGAAAATGACTGTAATATCCTAGTGGGTCTCCTCTTGTCATCCATATCGTTATGCTCGCGAGAGCATGTCGTAGAGGGACGACGTAGCCGGATCCGCGCATAGGTGGACTAGGAACTCGGGTGGTTATCATTGTCTTTGGGTTTTCTGCAACAAGCGAGGCATCTAGAAAGTCCTATATTGTTCATTATATATTGTTCTTTGGAGACTCGGACGACCTGCGTGAGGAGGGCTGCGAACTTGTAACGGATTGGAACTTCGATTTCTACCTTCGGTGTCACCCTTGCCTGAAACCCTTGCGTAGCTTGTTATAAATCTTAGCTACACGTCTCACTTCGTTAAATTGGTATCGGCGAGGCGGTTAGAGCCTCGAACCGAAGGGAGACGTAGGGAAGGTTGTAATTGCATTGTTCCATTGCAACATGATGGCGGTTAAACGGAAAGGAAACAAGTACTCCGGTCTCCCCCTTAAAGAGAAAGAAATTTTGGAAGGTTTGGAAAAGGAAGGTATTGAAGTCGATGATCTTTTGGAAGAGTCCGAAACGGAATTGCATCTGGCCCCATCGCCCAAACCGACCACACCCAAAACGAAACCCAAACCCACTCCTTTGAAGACACCCTTGAAGAAAAATAAGACTAAATCCCTAATTCTACGGTTATTGAAGCGGATTGAGGCCTTGGAGGGAGAACGAGCATCCAAGCGGACGTCATCCACCACTAACGTCGTGCGTGTGCCTACACCAGCCATGTTTACAGGAAAAAGAGGAAGCTTCCAATTCTTTGCTAGTAAGGTGGAATCATATGTGAACATTTCAAATGTGTCAAGGGACAAGTGGGTGGCAGTCGCGCTGCAATGTATGGAGGAGCGACCTACAAAGGTGTGGGGGACATACCTCAAAAGGAAGGAAAGGGAAGGAGGTCAAACAGAGCCAACATGGGAAGACTTTAAAAATTTTATGGGAAATCGATACGACTCTACAGATTTGGTTATGGCTGCCCGGCAAAAATTAGACCATGTTTATCAAGGGCAAGAAAGCGTTGAAAGATACATAGAAAGGTTTATTTCCTTGTTGAGTGATGTAGAAACCGAATATGACATCTGCGAAAATGATAAAATATATATGTTCCTCAAAGGCCTGAATGCTCCTATTAGAGTTGCTTGCACAGTTAACCCTCAAACTGGTGTCAGGTTCACAAGCCTCGACTCATTGTGCACTTATGTGGTGCAATATGAAAGCAACTTAAAATCAGGGGGGATGCTGAGGGGACAGGAAGGAAGGAAGGTTCTCAACGTTGTGAAGAGGACTCCAACAAGCACGCCGGCATACTTTCCGGGATTCACCCAGGGGCCTGTGCTTGGAGCCGTCGGACACAACGTTGGTGGGAAGTTAGATTTTCGGACAAGCGTCCCCTCCGAGCGCCAGTGTTATTTCTGCAAAAACTTTGGTCACGAGCAATGGCAATGTCAGGCCAAGCGGGACTACTTGCAAAGGAAGAGCAGGCGCGACAGTCAATTGCCCCCACCTCCTCCTTTCCCCTCTAATCAAGCTCGAGGTGGGCAGTGGAAGGGCCGTGGTGGCCGGGGAGCACATTGGAAGGGAAAAGGGCCGGGGCATAATCCTCAAAAGTAAATTCTGAAGCCATGGATGCCACTTGCTTGCATGTTTTGCACTCTCTTGTGGCCTCCAATTTGGGAAAGGAAGGGGTGAACCTTGTGGTGCCAAATGTTAGGAAGGCTGAATCTGAGATTTCCAAGTTTTTATGGGAACAAAGGTGCAACCCGTCCCTCACTTGTTGTTTCATTGTGGGAAGGAAAACTTGGAAAAGTAAGAGTCTCTATGCTCACCGTATGCAAGGAAGGATTGTAGAAGTGTGTTCAGGAAGGAAGGGACAGGCGGTGGACATGAATGGTCAAACTAGTGTATACCCATTCTCTTTTGTATGTTGTGTGGTTCCCCCAAGACCCACACTCACCATGGGAAGTGTTACTACTGACTCTCCGCTAGCTATGACCTTTCCGGCGAATGTTAAGGGGAAAATCCTTTCAGTGTTGTTTGATAGTGGGGCATCTCATTCGTTTATTAAAAGTGATACTTTGCAAGGGCTAGGGGTGCGATACAAACCCGCATGCATATCCGTGACTCTTGCTAATGGAAGTGTGTCCGATACGAAAGGAACGGTAGATGTGTCGTTTACACTCAAGCCTGGTATAACTTCCCGTCACAACTTCATTGTAAGCCCTGCCATGATTGATGGGGTAGACATGATTTTGGGGCAGGACTGGATGGAAGAAAGAGGAGTCTCAATTGATTTTTGTGTGAAGGCTGCTTAATTTAGACATAATGGGAAGTCGGTCACCCTAAAACACGCAAATTCATCGTTGCCAGTGGGGCCAAAACTTGTTTGGGGTTTACAAGCACAAGAGAGGAAGGAAGGAAGGAAGGATAGTGTAGCGCGCGGCAGGCAGACTCCGCCAGGGTTAGCCCCGTCGGATGCCAAGCGGTACATTAGGCCAGGCGTAGCCTCTTTAGGCTTCGCGCTAGCACATACGGTGTGGCGCTCGGGCCACACTGGCACTTTCATCGGTGCAAACAATTCGGATAACTTTACATTTGGTGCCCCATATCGGTCACTTCTGCTTTGATTGGCTTGACAAAACTTTTTTTAAGCATCTTTGCTTTTCGGTTTGGGGTTGCGCTCCTTTGTTTGGGTTTAATGGCTCTCGTTTTGCCGCCGATCCCGACCGACCTCGTCCCTTTGGTGGGCAAACCTCCTCGATACACGCTAAGGAGGCTCCCATACCCTGGAAATACTAGACCTTATTATTCATATCTGAAAGAGTTGGATATTGAGGTGCCAGATATTCCAGAGGGTGTTGACCCGGTCGACTCGACTTCGGGTTATGACTGGAAGGGCTTGCTTTCCAAGGTTTTTGACTTTGAGACTGCTGAGGAAGCTCTTGAGTGGGCAAGGCTCGGCATTGTTGAAGTCATCAACGATTTGAAAGAGGCTCGGGCACTTATGACGGAGTGTGCCGATTCAGTTCGGCACCCGTCCTCTGAGGGCGACGATGGCCTAGGCCTTGCACAATGTTCCAAAGATTTAGTGGAAGCTTCCACTATTTGGGCAAAAGTTGTGTGGAGGTATTGGCTTTGGTGCGCTGCGGCGCGCGCTTTTTATGCTCGGATCCCGAGTCATGTCCTACACGACAGAAGGGTGACCAGCATAGAGTCGTCCGTCCAGGCTCTTAACACTGATATTGGGTCTTTGGGAACCCAAGTTGGCAGCCTGGACGGCAAGATGGACGCGATTATGCGTTTGCTGCAAGGATCGGGGGGGGGACAAGGTGCGTCTCCCTCGCCTATGCCTTTCGTTGCTCCTAAAACGAGGCCTCCAGCGCCTATTTTTAATGGAAGCAAGGATGGGACTAAGATAACAACTTGGTTCGAGCAGTTTGCGGCATACGCGGCGTTGTTGCAGCTCACTCCTGACACGCTTGTGGATCACGCATCCTTGTGTCTTTCTGGGAAAGCAGCTGAACAATGGGCTTTGATTAAAAAGTCTTTGGCTTTGCATGGCAAGGATGTGAAAGACTTTGATTTGTTCAAAGCTGAATTGTTGGCCAACTTTGTCGATATGTCAGTGGAAGACACCGTGCGATATCGTTTGGCGCAACTTAAACAATCTGGAACAGTGGCTCAATACTATACTGCCTTTAGGGCAATAACAGTTGAGGCAGTCACATATCCAGTAACTGGGCCTGAAGCTTGTGCAGCTTTTCGGGCTGGCCTAAAACCCGCTCTACTTGAACTCATTATGAAGGATGCCTCGGTAAGGCGTGAGATGAGCAATGTGGAGGCGGTGGTGAAAGCTGCCAAAGAGGCTGAATCTTTGTTGGCTATGCTTTCAGGTGTCTCCAAGGGAAAGGAGAAGGTCTATGGGGACCGCGAGGAGGGAGAAGTACCTCGGGACCGTGGGACCAAGCGTCCCGCCCATAACCATCCCAAGGGAGCCACACGCCACTTGGGCAAACTTCAGAAGAAGTACGGCCTAAGCCAGGACAGGCGAGAGGCGGCTGGGAAGCTGGCCGCTGGCGTCTGTTTCGAATGCAACAAGCCCGGCCATTTTGCATTCGAATGCCCTCTCAAGAAGGGGTCTTCTGGCAAGAAGACAAGCCCCGGCGCGGGACCTTCTAATGCTTGAAGGTGTGGGCCTTCGCTTGGCGATGTAGGCCCTGCATGTTTGACGTCTATTCATGCATTTGCTTGTCAAGAAGCCGTGTCACAGCTTGTGATGGTGTTTCCTGCCGAGGTGCAGGGGAGCAAGGCCACGGCGATGCTGGACTCTGGAGCTTCTTGCAATGTGGTCAGTGCAGACTTTGCTAAAGCCCTTCACTTGGAGATTGTGCCGCCGAAGGGGGATTCTTTAAGCATTAAGTTGGCTGACGGGAGAACTGTAAACCATATCGGATGTGCTGTCTTAGACATTGTCATCCAGGGGGTACAGTTTGCTAAGGTGTCGTGTCTTGTGCTAGACTTTGCCATGGATTGGAATGTGCTGTTGGGGACTCCCTGGCTAAAGACATTCCGTGCAAATCTCATGTTTGAAGAGGACACCGTTAGGGGGTATACAAGAAAGAACAAGCCGTTCGTTTTGCGTTGCCCGCCTAAGGAGGAGAGGCCTTTGAAGGGTTCAGAAGTGGAGGATGTGCCTAGATTGGTTTTGTCTGCGGTGCAGGCTAGAAGGTTAAGCAGAAAAGGCTGTCAGTCCTTTCTGGCAATTGTAACCGATCTGTCTACCGATCCGAATGTCTCCATTCCTTCTCCTAACTCTCCTGTTGTTGACATACTCAGTGAATTCCAAGATGTTTTCCCTGAAGATGTCCCGCACCTTCCGCCTGAGAGGCAAGGGGTTAGACACACTATACCCTTGAGCGATCCACATGCTCGTCCACCGTCTCGTCCGTTGTACCGGCTTTCACGCTTAGAGTATGATGAGGCGTTACGCCAGACAAAGCTATTGTTGGACAAAGGGTATATCCAGCCGTCTACATCACCCTATGGTGCGCCCATTCTTTTTGTGCAAAAGAAGGATGGAAGCCTCCGGATGGTCATTGATTACCGAGCTTTGAATCGACAGACGGTCAAGAACAGGTATCCGATGCCTCGTATCGATGATACTCTTGATCAACTGCAGGGTTCTACAGTGTTCTCTAGTCTTGACCTCACGTCTGGCTATCACCAGATCCGGATCACAGATGAGGATATGCCAAAGACAGCTTTCAGAACACCCGCGGGGTTGTTCGAGTGGCGGGTTTTGCCATTTGGGCTGACTAATGCCCCGGCCACGTTTCAAACTGCCATGAATGCTATCTTTGCTCCTTACCTGCACAAGTTTGTGCTCGTGTACCTTGATGACATCCTCATCTACAGCAAGTCCATTGAAGAGCATAGGGAGCATCTCCGCAAAGTCCTTGAACTGTTGCGGCAGCATAAGTTGTATGCTAACCTAAAGAAGTGCTCTTTCGCCAAGGATGAGCTGGAGTACTTGGGCCATTTAGTCTCAGCCGATGGGATTAAAGTGGACCCACGTAAGGTGGCTTCAGTTGCTAATTGGAGCACACCGAAGAATGTTGGCGAGTTGCGGTCTTTCCTGGGGCTGGCAACTTACTTTCGCAAGTTTGTTCGCAATTTTGCAGCACTTGCATCGCCACTGTACAGACTCCTACGCCAAGGTGTGACCTGGGTATGGAGTGCTGGGTGTGTTCGGGCGTTTACCGAGATTAAACATGCCTTGACACATGCACCTTGCTTAGCGTATCCTGACTTCTCAAAGCCGTTTGAGGTCCATTGCGATGCGTCTTTGGCAGGGTTGGGGGCCGTGTTGTACCAGGAGGGTCGCCCAGTTGCCTACGAGAGTCGTCGCTTGACTCCCGCTGAGGTTAACTATCCTACTGGGGAGCAAGAACTTCTAGCTGTGGTGCATGCATTGACAGTCTGGAGGTGCTACCTAGAGGGGGCCCCTGAGTTTCGTGTAGTCACGGACCACAAGGCTATCACTTATTTGGACACTTTGCCTACTTTAAGTAGACGGCAAACCAGGTGGGCAGAGTTCCTTTCAAGGTTCAATTTTCGCATGGACTATGCCCCCGGCACGTCCAATGTGGTGGCTGACGCTCTGAGTCGGCATCCGTCCGACTATGAGGCTCCTTGTCCAATCATCAATGGCGTGGTGATTGGTGGGTGTTCGCACCCGGCGCACCGTTGTCTGCCAACGCTCTCTCTTTGTGCCTTGGTTGGCACTATCCGCTCTGCGGGGGAGGGGAGTGCTGCGGCCGGGGTTGCTCTGTCTTGGAAGGACAAATTTGTCCAGGGTTATACTCAAGACCCATGGTTCCAAGATAAGCAGAATGTTGAAGGTCTGCTAGACTTTGACGGCTTCCTTCTAAGGGAGGGGAAGGCCGTGGTTCCGGATGCTTTCGGGCTGCGAGCTCACATCCTCAAGGAACTGCATGATAGCCCGTATGCTGGCCATCAAGGAGTGAAGAAAACCTTGGCCCTGGTAAGGCGCCATTATTGGTGGCCTACCATGCTTGCTGACATCGAACGTTACGTGCTAACGTGCCACTTGTGTCAGAAGAACAAGGCTCGGAACACTTTGCCTGCGGGGTTGCTGCAACCTTTACAGTTGCCGCTGAATCCTTGGCACACGGTGACTATGGATTTCATTACCCAATTGCCTAGGACAGGCAAGGGTCATGATGCCATTTTCGTCGTAGTGGATAAGCTGACCAAGATGGTGCATCTTATGCCCACAACCACCAAGGCTACGGCTGAGCAGACGGCTAAGCTGTACGTTGACAATGTGTGGAAGTTGCATGGTGTTCCCCAAGTGGTGGTGTCCGATAGAGATAAGCTCTTCACCAGCCACTTTGCTAGAGCTTTGTGTCAATCCATTGGGACTCGACAAGCCATGTCAACAGCCTACCATCCGCAGACGGATGGGCAGACTGAGAGAGTGAATCGAGTGCTCGAGGACATGCTACGCATGTATGTGGCCAAGTCCCAGGATGATTGGGATGAGAAGTTGGTCTGTGCAGAATTCGCGATCAATAATTGCGATCACGAGTCCACGGGGTCCTCGCCGTTTTTGCTGAACTACGGGTTTCACCCCCACCTGCCAGTCGCGATTCTCCCCAATAGACGGGTACCTGGTGCGTCTGACTTTGTTCAGGGCATGCAACGCCTCATCAATGAGGCCAGGATGACCCATCGGGTGGCCACTGCGAGACAAGCGCAGTATGCCAACACCAAACGAAGGGACGTTCAATTTGGTGTGGGGGACTGGGTCCTCCTCTCCTCAAAGAACCTCCGTTTCAAGGTGGGCACGCCCAAGCTCCTCCCGCGTTGGGTAGGGCCGTTCCAAGTCGTGAAACGTGTGGGTACCCAAGCTTATGAGCTTGACCTCCCGGCACGATGGAGGATTCATGATGTCTTTCATGTCTCCAACCTGGAACGGTACCGGCGGGATGGTTCGATGCAACCCCCACCACCTGCCGAGGTGCTGGAGGGGGAAGATGAGTACGAGGTGGAAGCCTTAATGGACCACCGTCGTGTCAATTCACGTGGCCGTCCCAAGTATGAGTACCTTGTCCGTTGGAAGGGTTACTCGTCAGAGCATGACACCTGGGAAGAGGAACGGAATTTGACAAATGCTCCCAATGTTGTAAAGGGATACTGGGACACAGTCAACGCACGGGCACCACGAGGCGGGGCACGCCGTCGTGGGCAGGTTGACTAGGGGAAACACAGCAGCACGAGCCTGTCAAGCTGCGTCACCGGGGGGTCGTGGTTTACCCATACGTTCGCGTGATCACAGAACGTCCCCTGACTTGGTGGCTAAGTGTCGTCCAGCCCCGGCCCCTACTATCCGCCCTGAAGCTAGCAACTTCACTGCTTCTTCATGGGAACCTGTACACGTGGAGTGTACATTTGTTCACGCCGACGACTGCCCTTTGGGCCCCGTCACTGCGGGATTCTGGTCTAGGCGTACCATAGAGATACCTCAGGCAAGTGTACACCCAGGCTGCGGTCTGGTGTCTGGAGGAGACTCGCCGGCTCAAAGTGTGATGTATAGAAGTGTGGCAGTGACCTTCTATACACCTCTGCCTGTGACTGCGGCTTGCTTTGGCAGGCCTCCCGGGAGCTCGGTCACCTAGGAGGGGGAGAATGTAGCGCGCGGCAGGCAGACTCCGCCAGGGTTAGCCCCGTCGGATGCCAAGCGGTACATTAGGCCAGGCGTAGCCTCTTTAGGCTTCGCGCTAGCACATACGGTGTGGCGCTCGGGCCACACTGGCACTTTCATCGGTGCAAACAATTCGGATAACTTTACAGATAGGAATGGAAAAGGATGGAAGGGTCAAGATGTTTGGAAGGTTTGTTTGTATACTGTGCTTGTGAATGAGCAGGCTGAACTGGTGGACATCACCGGGGAGGACGCCTCAAGTGAGGCCGACCTGGCGGACACCGACAAATCTATGGACGACACCCCCGTCGTCACAAAACCCCCCTGTAGTACCGGTATGACTTTCACTCATCAAATAAATGACATGTTGGAAGGCAAGCCACAGGCCCTGAAAGCCTTGTTACTTGCAAATGAGGACTTGCTTGCAAAACAACTCCCGGGGTTACCCCCGGAGCGGGAAGTGTTTCACACAATAAATTTGGAAGAAGGACATCGGCCCCCCAATAGGCCCGCGTACCGTCTTGCTCCAAGTGAGCTTGCGGAATGCGAAAAAACGGTTGATGAGTTGTTAAAATTGGGATTGATCAGGCCAAGTTGCTCACCATTTGCATCACCTGTTTTGTTTGTTAGAAAGAAGGATGGAAGTTTGCGTATGGTAATAGACTACCGTCCCCTGAATAAAATTACCATCTCGGATAGGTACCCTCTCCCCAGAATTGACGATCTGTTGGATAGGCTTAAGGGAGCCAAGGTGTTTTCGAGCTTGGACTTGTTGTCTGGGTACCATCAAGTGCGACTTCGCAAGGAGGATGTGCCTAAAACTGCCTTCAGGACCCCTTTTGGCTTGTACGAATTTCTTGTACTTCCCTATGGTTTGACCAACGCGCCCGCGACATTTCAACGGCTTATGAATGAGGTTTTTCACGACTTTATAAGGGAAGGCTTTGTGGTTGTATACTTGGATGATGTGCTCATTTATAGCAAAACGGAAGAGGAACACCTTCTGCAGTTGGACAGAGTTTTCACCCGTCTACGCGAACACCAACTCCTGGCAAAACTTGTCAAATGCTCTTTCTTTGAGAAACAATTGAAATACTTGGGACACATCATTGGGGAAAATGGGTTGGAAGTGGATATGGATAAAGTCAAGGTGGTGCAGGAGTGGCCTACGCCCACAAACGTAACGGAAGTTAGGAGGTTTCTTGGGTTGTCTAATTACTTTCGAAAGTTTATTCAGAACTACAGTATCCTGGCAACCCCATTGACAGCTCTCTCTGGGGCAAAAGCACCTTGGAAGTGGGGACAGGAACAACAGGAAGCATTTGACAACATAAAGGAAGCTTTGGTAAGTGCCCCTATCTTAACACTCCCGGACGCACGTCGGCCATTTAAGGTAGTGTGCGATGCATGCGATTACGGCGTGGGAGCTGTGCTATTTCAAGATGGGAAGGTTTGTGCGTATTTCAGTAAAAAGTTGGGAGCAAGCGAGAGGAACTACAGTGCCACGGAACGGGAGTTATTGGCTGTAGTGTATGCTCTCACGGAATGGAGATGTTATTTGTTAGGTAAGCCAGTAACGGTGGTGACGGATCACAAGTGCAACACCTTTTTGGGTCAACAGGTGGGGCTTAGTCCTCGGAGGGCTCGGTGGGCCGAGCGCCTGCAGGAGTTTGAGATTGAATGGGTATGGGAACCGGGCAAGACCAACATTGCGGGTCCGCTCTCCAGGTGTCACTTCACTCAACACCCTGGACCTGGGGGGAGGGACAATGGGGCTGCTGTGGCCGGGGCTGCCCTCCGGCGCAAGCGTCGGCGCACCAGTCCGGACTCCCTCACCCCCTCCAGCCGGGATGTCGAGGGTACCCTCACAGCTCGGGTCCGCAAGGTCCCCAAGGTCACGCTCCCGGGGCCCGCTCACGAGACCCCAAGCTCCCTCGGCACGATGGAGCAAATCGGGTTGGCCAGCCCGAGTGAGCTTACCCGCGAGACTGATGGGTACGAATCCCTACTTGGCAAACTTGAGAAGGCTTACACATACGATCCGTGGTTGGCAGCGCGTGCGAATAGAAGGAAGGTTAGTCAAAAGGGAGGCTTTTGGGAGAGGAATGGACGGAAATATGTTCCTGCATTGTTTGAGGAAAGGAAAGATGGGGAACTTGTCGTGGAGAACCTACGACGTGAAATTTTGGAAGCTTTACATGATCCACCTCATGTTGGTCACCCTGGAGTAACTCGCATGTACGAGCTTGTCACAAGGGAATGGTATTGGCCGGGAATGTATGAGGATGTCAAAGCCTATGTTGCTCATTGTGACTCTTGTCAACGAGTCAAGGCTCGGAATACTTTGCCTGCTGGTCTTCTTCACCCCTTACAAATACCAGCAAGGAAGTGGCAAAGTGTGTCTATGGACTTTATTACTAACCTCCCAAAGACCCCAAGTGGACATGATGCGATTTGGGTTGTTGTGGATAGGCTTAGCAAGTGTGCTCATTTTGCTGCTACAACCATGAATGCTGATGCTTATACTGTAGCACAATTGCTAAGGACACGGGTGTGGATGTATCATGGGTGTCCGGAGGAAATTGTTTCTGATCGGGATCCCCGCTTTGTGAGTAAGTTTATGAAGGCATTACATGAACTTACGGGATGTCGACCTGCCCTTTCAACTGCCTTCCATCCTCAAACGGATGGTCAAACCGAAAGGACAAACCGCATCTTGGGAGATTATCTGAAACACTATGTGGCGGATCATGGGAAGGACTGGGATAGTTACTTGCCTGAAGCAGAATTCGCATATAACAACGCATGGCAAACCTCAATAAACACCACACCCTTTCGGCTCACGTATGGCCAAGATCCAAACGTGCCGTTTGCGAATGGCCACTTGGGCAAAACTGGAATTGGGAATGCGGATGACTTTGTGCGGAAGATGGGCTCAGACATCCGACGGGCACAAAAGTTTTTGGCTGCAGCCCAAGACCGTCAGGCCGCCTATGCGAATAGGCGCCGTAGCAATGTCACCTTCGCCACCGGTGACTTCGTGCTGGTGGACCGGGACTTCTTTGCAGTGCACCGCAAACTTCCACACAAGTTTGCGCCTCGCCGCGTGGGGCCCTTCAAGGTCCTTGACTCTCCCGGTCCCAATGCTTACCGTCTGGACTTCCCCGACGGCTACGACCACTACCACCCCGTAGTCAATGTGAATTTCCTCACCCTCTACCGCACTGCAGAGGGCGCCCGCGTGCGCACGCCGCCGCCGCCCCCGCACCTCGTCAACAATCACATTGAGTATGAGGTTGAGACCATTCTGGATCACAAGCCGCGCACCGATGACCGCGGCCGTGCTCTGTACGACCCGGACGGGTCCCCTCATCTGCAGTATCTCGTCCGCAGGAAGGGCCACGATCCCAGCGAGGACAGTTGGGAGCCACTCAACCATTTCACGCGTTGCCACAAGAAAGTGGAAGAATACAGAGAGAGTCACGGGCTCCCGCCATTGCCTCCCAAGGGCACGACTCCTAGGGTCCACCCTTAGGGTCCCGTCGACCGGTTGGCCCTCCTTGGAGGGGTCTCTCTGTATGGCCATATGGACTTTGGATAGGCTAGGGTAAGGCTGCCTTACCCGGTAGGGTTGACCATGGGTCCCTTACCTGGATAGATTTTTGTGCACATTAGGTGTATGGCCTTTTCACTTCACTACCACACCTGATCAATATGGTGCAATACTGGCCTAATAATGGACTATATGTGGAAATTGAACTCCCCTTGGACTCTGGACTTTTGGACATCTGGACTTTTAGCTCTGCCCTTGTGTCTCATTTTGGCTGTTCATCATGTGGACTTTCGTTTTTCTTTCAGTGTTTTGTCTTTTGTTCTGTTAGTCATGCCTGATCCTTGTTCTTATTGCATTCTGGTGGGGACCCCGATACGCAGCATTCGGCTGGGGTCTGGCAACACGGGAGGCGGGTTGCCCGTAGGTCTAAGTCTGAGTCTCCGCATGTTGGAAGGTCTTGTTCCTTTGTTTGTCTTGTCTGTTTGTTGTTGCGCTCTGCCTTCTGCGCGGGGACGCACAGGAATAGGGGGGGGGGGAGTATGTAGTGAGGTGCCGCGTCAGCGCGACGCGTCTCACGTAGGATGTGCGCGTAGTTCATGTTTCTTCGTGCCCTTTGGGATACGAGTAGATCTCGTTGTCCTTATGTGTAGGAAAATGACTGTAATATCCTAGTGGGTCTCCTCTTGTCATCCATATCGTTATGCTCGCGAGAGCATGTCGTAGAGGGACGACGTAGCCGGATCCGCGCATAGGTGGACTAGGAACTCGGGTGGTTATCATTGTCTTTGGGTTTTCTGCAACAAGCGAGGCATCTAGAAAGTCCTATATTGTTCATTATATATTGTTCTTTGGAGACTCGGACGACCTGCGTGAGGAGGGCTGCGAACTTGTAACGGATTGGAACTTCGATTTCTACCTTCGGTGTCACCCTTGCCTGAAACCCTTGCGTAGCTTGTTATAAATCTTAGCTACACGTCTCACTTCGTTAAATTCTTGATAGAAAGGATATAAGCAGCCGGCATGAAGGGCTCAGCACTTGTTTGGGACTGAAAGAGCACTCCGGGTGCTTATCTCTGATCAGTTGCCACAAGTGTCAACACATAGTCGGGCTCTGCTTGCTCTCCTACACACAGCAAGAGACCCGACCGAGCTTAACACCCTTCGTGCCGGGACATACAGGTAAAGTGCTGCATCTTAGTGTGACTTGTATGAACAATTGATTAGGAAGAGGTCTAGATAAGAGTATTAGAGTGTTGCTAATGCTTGGCTCATCGAACAATGGTAATGCGGACTATCTGTCGATGCGTAGAAGAGGTAGTTTGAATTCCTTGGCGTTGAGAGAGAGCAAGAAGTAATGTAATGACTTGTTTGGGACTGAAAGAGCACTCCGGGTGCTTATCTCTGATCAGTTGCCACAAGTGTCAACACATAGTCGGGCTCTGCTTGCTCTCCTACACACAGCAAGAGACCCGACCGAGCTTATCACCCTTCGTGCCGGGACATACAGGGAACATTACGCCCAGATTTGTACAAGTTTTCTGGTTTAGAAAAGTTCTGCAGGAAAAATGGTGCAGTCCACCAAAAGACTGCACCATATGCCCATCAACAAAATGGGAAAATTGAGAGGCTGAACAGGACTCTGCAGGAGAAAGCAAGAGCCATGCTGACTGCCTCGAGCCTACCTCCAGAATATTGGGGTGACTCTCTCTTAACTGCAAACTATGTTAGGAATTTGTCTGCAGTTTCAAATCATGATAAGACCCCATTTGAGATGTGGTTTGGCACTGTTCCTGATGTCAGTCACTTACGTGTTTTTGGGAGCAAGTGTCATGTCGTGATTGAAAAGTCCAAAAGGGATGGTAAATTTAGCCCTGTCAGGAAGGAGGGTATTTTCTTGGGCTATGATGGGCACAGCAAGAATTATCGTGTTCTCATAGATTCCAAAGTCACAGTGTGTGCAAGACAATTTGTCAAGTTTGAGGAGGCTTTGTCTGATGATGATGAAATGCCTGATCTCCTTGATGTTGTGAATGAAGAAGAGGATTTTCCTGTAGATTCTGAAACTGCAATCAATGGAGAAGATGTGCATGAAACTTCTGAAGATTTGTCTCCTGTTTCTTTTGCCCCTTTGGGCACTGATCCAAGTGTCATAAGGTTTGATCAATTAAACCTTGAAAGGGCTAAGTTCATAAGTCAAGATAATGCTAACCTTGGGGAAAATCAGGGCACTGCAGATCCTGAATCCCATGGCTCGGACCCGCGTCCCGTTCAGGATGTTCCACAAGTGGTCCTCCAACAAGGTATAGTTAATGAGGCTCCTGATGTCCAACTTGAGCCTGTTGAGTTTGATTTTCTAGGTGCTGGTGTTTCACACTCACATGCTGGTCTCTTTGGGGGTAGATATCCTGACAGAGTTAGGAATACAGTACTCCAAAATGAAGCAAATTTAGCTGAAATTTTCAGTGGTTATGTGCAAGTGTAGCGTGCTTTACAGGGTTCCGTGCCCAACGGTACCCCCACAAAATTTTTCGGTTAGTTAGCGAGATTCAGTCGGGCTGCGGGGTTATAAATGTAGGTTCGAATCGATTGGTCGGATCGCCACCCAGGGATTACGGCCCTGAGACCTAGCTGTTACGGTGTGATAATTGATTTACGGTCCGGGGAAAGGCTCCGGATTGCGGATTCGGCTGGCCGGCTTGTTTCTGGTTGGCCGGACTATTTTAGTCGGTGAGGCGCGCGGCTACCTAGCTGTGCGGCTACGGTTGAGAGGACTTAAACGATTGCGTCTTTCACGGTTCTGTTATTACTAAAACTATATTTGGCGAGCTTGCAAGGCTATTCAAGGTTGTATCTATTCTTCCTTGGCTCGAGGGCTTGGGACGATTGTTCCTTACGGCTTGGGTGCGTGGCACTGAACGTGCGGCTTGTTCTAGGTGCTGTTGCTTCACCTAAGTGTTGCTTATAACTGTATTTAATGTTCGGTCTCGTCTAAAGTGTTTGCACTTACTCGTACTCGATGGCGTCGTTGCGGATCCCCGCGTGGGTATTACGGCTCCTTGTCTTATGGTACTACGTTACTCGCACAAAGTTGTTGCTGGGGTGTTGCTCAATACTTTCGATAATCTTATGTAAATGAGACAATCAGGCAGGTTTCACTGCAGGTATTGCTTTGGTGGGACTAACAACGATCATTCAATCAGGACTCATTAACACACTATCGGGGCGCGGCCCGGACAGGAGGCAGATTTTGTGGCAAACCTTTTACAACCATACTTTCTGGAATCTCACTGTAACTGTGAGGGGGAGGCATCCCTCTTTATATAGACAACCGGCGCTTTCACATGTATACCGGCGTAGCTCTCACGCAGCTAACTTTTAGGAATAGACCTGAAACGGTCTTGATCGGCTTAGAGTTGCCAAATCATCAATCTTTAGGTTCAGGTACATCCGTCGGCATCTATCGGTAGGTGCCTTTAAGTGCCGATCACTTCCATGGGGCGACACCACACAGCACCCACGACAAGGTAAATCTATTCAGTCTGAAGCCCATGTCTACTTCTGGCTGTACTCCCTAACACGGGACTTCCTGAGGGTCCTAATTGGCCTTGAAAGGGGCCAGAAATCAGGAGCCACAGGGCAAAAGGTCTTGCCCATTTTCTAGGTCTTATTCCCCAATGGGATGAACATGTACCATCACAATTTCCACTCGATTCCGAGCTGTCAAATGTCTCTCTTTCGTCGGCATCATATTTCCACCGGTTTCGCATCATAAACACAACAATTATTGATTGTCCACTTGCAGTCACAGCCACACGCCATTTCACGACATATGTAGCGTGCTTTCCCCCCCCCCCCCCCTAAAAGGAGAGAAAGACTGTGAAACGTCTTTCTGGTGCTTGGTTATAAAGATAAGGTACGATCATCCGAGCATAAGGTACATCATGCAGGTATCTCAAGTGCAGCTTGTCCTCCACAGGGAGGCACAACTCCGTTATTTAAACAGTACTATTGTTCATGTCTTTCAGTCTTGTATGATTCTCAATAAGATTCTATTGCTTGTTTGTTCTCAAGCCTACTTTCAGGCTGGATTTTAACGGCGGTCGTGATGGTACTTTCCAATAGTGTGGATGGATTGCCTCCACATCTTTCCTTTCGAATTTTGGATAACAAGCGTGCTGTCGTCGTAGTACTCCTTGAAGATGAAGGGGCCCACAAAGGGTGGGGCCAACTTGTGCTTCTTTCGATTTTTGACGGCTATTAAGTCTCCAGGCTGTAGGTTACGTAGCCCTTCTTCAATCTCTCGTCCACGCTTGGTGGGCTTCAGCTTCTGAGCGTATTCTCTTTTCTGGCGCTCTTGGGCGCGCAAAATGTTGGTGTGGGCGGCTGCTATCTCCTCTTGATGTCTCTCGCGGGGGCAACTTCCTTCCCCGCCTGCCATGTCCGGCGTGGTGCTTGGTAAAGTCTTGTTGTCGATAGGTAGGGTGGCTGCTCTTCCGTACAACAACCGGAAGGGGCTGTGCTTGGTGGAACCCTGGGGACCCGTCCGGTACCCCAAAAGAATGTCAGGGAGCTTGCGGTCCCATGCTCCAGGGCTTTCAAGGGCGGCTTGCCCGAGCTTCTCTTTCAAAGTGCCATGAAACCTCTCGACGAGGCCGTTGGCTTGTGGATGGTATGGGCTGGTCTTTCTTACTTCTATGAAGCATTGGTCCATTAATGTCTGGAATTCTCCTTGCCATTCCTGGCCATTGTCCGTAATAACAATCTGGGGGCAGCCGTGCCGTGCCAGAATCTCTTCTTTGAAAAATTTTGCGGTAGTCGATGCCTCTTTGTTTGGGATAATCTTGGCCTCCACCCATTTGGTGAGGTAGTCTATGGCGGCGGCAGTGTACACTTTCTCTCGCCCCGAGGGCGCATCCATGGGTCCTGTCAGGTCCACTCCAATCATATGGAAGACCCCCGTGACGGCTACGGGAGTCAGCTCCACCGGCTTGGTGAGCTGAATGGTCCTGAATTGACATCCAGGGCAATGCTGGATGTATATTTTGACGTCGAGGGACATATCTGTCCAGTAAAAGCGCTCCTTTATAAGATGTATTGTACGGTTAATTCCGTAGTGGCCCATGTCATCGTGTAGCTCCTTAATGATGTCAAGTCTGTCCTCGTACCATGGTACGGTACGTGGGCCAAATCCTCTTGTGGCCTTTCGTACAAGTGGCCAGTTGCGGGTCCTCCATTCAATAGGGAATTCTTCGGCGGCAAAGTAGTAGTTCTGGGCCCGGCGTGCTATTCGCTTAGCATCCTTGCGGCTTGTCCCCGGTCGGTGTCGTTTGTCGGCGGCTAGGTAGTCAAGTACTTCTTCATCGTCCACAATGTCACGAGTGGGGACGGCATCTGCAATCTGGTCACATAAAGGGCATAGCCAGGGTCCCCTGGGTACCCGGGCCAGTGCAGGCTCCAAACAGTCGATGTGGTATCCGTGGTTGCAGAGGTCACATAGTAGCATGGTCTCCTCATCATCTCTTCCCGTGCATACTTGGCACGGTACATCCTCCATAAGCGGCGGGCTGTCAAAACGCGTACGCGGTGTAGTCATAGGTTCTTGGCTGGCCAGGGCGGCAGAACGGCCAGATAAAGTCTCAGTAGGCGGCGGCAGGTCATAAACCTGTGTTGATTCAATTCTCATCTCCGGAAGGCAGCCCCTAGAAGGGGGTGCATCATCCTCCGGGGTCGTCATGCGGCGTAGGGTTGGTGAAGTTACTATCTCTCCGCGCTGGGTGATGTCGGGCGCGGGTGGCTGGTAAGGTTGGTCCAGGTCCATTGTGTCTCCAGCAGGCGGCATTTTTTCCTTGTCAAAGGTCATGGTGTAGCAGCAGTGCATGCGGTTCTCCTCATTATTTTCTTCTTCTAGCGGCGGCGGCGGCGGCTCTTCACTGTAGTCTTCTCCAGGGGGCGGCATTAGGCGTAGACGAGAAAGGCAGTCCACATTCCCATGCAAGGTCCCCGAGCGGTGCTGGATGTCAAAGTCATATTCTTGTAGTTCGATGGCGTATCGTGCTAGCTTGCCGGACAAATTGCGTGTGGTGAGTAACCACTTTAAAGCTTTGTGGTCTGTTACTATAGTAAATTGAACTCCATAGAGGTAGGGGCGGAATAGCTTCACGGCCCACACTATGGCAAGCAGCTCCCCATCCGTTGGAGAGTAGTTGAGCTCTGCTCCTTGTAAAGTTTTGCTGGCGTATGCGATCACATGGTCACCATCCTCGAGCTCCTGGCCCAGAATAGCGGCGGCGGCTCCGGGCTGCCAGTCAGTATATAGCGTGAATTTCTTGTTGAAGTCGGGGTATCGTAGAAGCGGCGCATCCACTAGCATGGCCTTGATGGCTTCGAAGGCGGCTTGGCAGTCAGTGGTCCAGTTGAAAACAACCCCCTTTTTCGTGAGCCGCGTCAAAGGGGCAGATATGGCGGCCATGTTGTGCAGAAATCTCCTGTAGTAGTTTGCAAGTCCCAGAAAGGACCTGACTTCGGTAACGTTCGTCGGCGGTGCTGCGTTGAGTACTGCCTCAACCTTGGAAGGGTTGGGCTTTATGCCTTGGGGCGTAATAATGTATCCTAAGTACAACACTTCACTGCAACATAACTCACACTTGGCTGGGTTGGCTCTAAAGCCCACCGCATGGAAGCGTTCAAGCACTAATTTCAGATGTGTGAGGTGGTCCTCAAATGTGCGGCTGTATATCAAACAGTCATCTAGATACATGACACAACACTTTCCTATTAAGTCTTGCAACAGAGTGTTAACAAATCTCTGTAGCGTAGCCGGGGCGTTACGCAAGCCGAACGGCATTGATACAAACTCGAATAAACCTTCTTTGGTAGTAAAAGCGGTTTTTGCACGGTCCTCTGGGGCTACTGGTATCAACCAGAAGGCTGACTTGCAATCAATCTTACTCAAGTATTCCAACCCCTGACCTAAGGAATCTAGGGTCTCATCTATCCTAGGCATGGGGTAATTGTCCCGTCTGGTAACTGCATTTAACGGACGGTAGTCAATACAAAACCGGACAGAGCCATCCGGCTTGCCTACTAACACAGGCGAACTAGACCAAGGAGAGCTGGAAGGCACTATCACTCCAGCCTCTAGCATTTTGTGAACTTCTTCCTCGATCACCTGATCCTCCGAACGGGACAAGCGATAAGGGCGTGTTTTAATGGGGACCGCATCCCCAGTGTCTATGCGGTGGTGCATCAAGGTGGTTCTTTCTTGTACTATACCTGGGGTGAATACATCCTTGTACTCCTGTACTAATCTCTCAATCTCTTGTTCTCTCATAGGACCCAATTTTCGCATCCCGGTGGTGATTTTTAACATGGGATCGGGGTCCTGTTTCATCTTTTCAGTATTTATTATCTCTCTCAACTTCTGCATACCAGGATCTTCCTTCCTAAGGGAGGTGGGGACACGAACAATTATGACAGGCCATCTGGTAGGGCCATAACGACGTCGCGGACCTGCAGGGTCCTCTCCCGGGGCTGTGAAAAGCTGCACACCAGGAGGGTATTGTTTGATGATCTCAAATTGCTCCATTACTGTAGGAAACCAAGGGGCAGAAGGCCACCATGGTAGCACAAGTACTGCACTAGTGGTAAAGGGACTACTGGTGAAACACGCGAGGCAGTGATTCACAACTCTGTCAATTATCGAAAAAGGTGGGTTGCAATATATACTCAAATGGGTCCAGCTCTGCTGTAAACAATCGTCCTCAGCGGACCAAAACAAAGGTAACTGAGAGTTGTGACCTTGGAGATCACAACATGCGTCGAGGTCAAAAGGACCCCACTGTGTTTCAATTTCTCTAAAAATATTAGTTTCTAACATCCAATCTTCAGTCATGTAAGGATGGGCTGCTAACTCAAGCTCTCGACCCTCGTTGCTTACTGTCGCATTGTAAATCTCAATCTCACTTTCGGAAGAGAAAGCCTCATGCTCCTCCGAATACTCTTCCTCCTCATCGGAGGGTTCAGTACTAGGAATTTCTCCCTCACTCCCGGAATAAAGGTCTGTTTCTTCCTGGGATTCTTCTGACAGATCGTTCTCAATGTTTAAAATTTCGTTCGGTAGGCCGGGTACCCCAGGTACCCTTGGGTCGGCGGGATGACCCGCGGGACCATCGAAATCTATTCCTGGGACTCTCGCGACGCAATATCGGTTGCTGCTTTTACTGGCAGGCATGACAGTGATGGGAACTCTCCCCATCATTTGTGGTTCTATTCGAAAAGACATCTCTTGCTTGGCGAAGCTTATCTCGGCGTGAGCCTGAGTAAGCCAATCTGTTCCAAGAAGTACATCATAAGAAGTCGCTCCACTAACAAATACGTCAATTGGTATTACTAAGCCCTCAACTCCTACAGGGAGCTTGCGAATAATGCCCCAAGGAGTGGACATTTTCCCATCTGCACACGAGTATCTAAGACGTGAAGGCTCAATCTGGTCAATTAAAATTAACTGTCGTGCGGCTGATTGTGAAATCATTGTGTTTGTGGCACCAGTAT
Source organism: Botryococcus braunii (assembly GCA_002005505.1). NCBI lineage: Eukaryota > Viridiplantae > Chlorophyta > Trebouxiophyceae > Botryococcus > Botryococcus braunii. The sequence continues at coordinate 258,780 of MVGU01000981.1, forward strand.
CAATGATGCCATCCTCAAATACTAAGTCATTAATGATTATAGGTACGGTGGCAACAGTAGTGTTCACCGGATTCCTTTGCAGGTTTGATTGTGGCATTTGCGTTGAAGGTGACTCCTCGTTGTCAGTCCTGCTAGTTGAGGTGGTCCCTCCAGAAACGTAGATAACTTCCGCATTGGTAGCTCTCGCTGGCGGCGGGTCTCGCTGTCTGTCACGCAGGAATTCCTCACGGGACTCCTTTAGCTCCTTGATTGACTTGTTGAACTCCTCCTCGCTGATGTGGTTCAGGTAGGTTTGTACGGTGAGCTTCATGGGAAGCCCTTTAATCTGCTGTATGGGTTCTGCCGTTGCTGGTGCGATGGCCACTGGTCTCCTGTAGGCGGCGGGACGTGCGGCATTAGGTAGGGGAGGCAATCCTCCAAGGTCCACGTGTGGACGCGCTGCTGGCTCCCTTGCAGGTGCAGGCGGGGGTGCTGCTGGTGTTGTAGGTTCTACTGGTTGTCTCTGAGCTGGTGCAGGCCGAGGGGCGGCAGGCCTTGGTATGTTTCTTGGGTCAACTGTAGTGTCCTCCAGATTGTTGGGGCGGCGCCGAAGCAGCGGTTGGTTTGCTTCAGGTGGACTTTCTGCTGGCCTCTTAGTGGCATATATAGGATACACGGGAAAAGGATCCGTAAATCCATCATACATTATTGTGGCGTGCTCCGGGGGCGGTTGCTCGGGTTGCTGTTCATGCTCCACAAACTTGGTGAAGTTGGCTGTGGGCTGTCGCTGTAGTTCTGCGATTTGAATTCGTAGTCTCTCCATCTCCCTTGTGAGGGTGTCAATGTCATTAATTGGGGTTGGCGCAGGTGCCTCCCTTGGTGGGTTGATTGGAGCAATCTGTCTAGGCGGTACTGCTGGCTGCTGGTTGCGTCGCTCCGGAAAGTCTCGCTGACGCTGCCAATTTCTGTTGTCTCTATTGTTCTCTCTCTGATTTTGCTGCGGCGGCGGGCGTGCTGCACGCTGATCCACATTGTCATCGGCGCGGCGATTCCATTGCTCAATCCTCTCGCGCACCGGCACTTCTATGGTCTGGTTTGAATACATGCCCCCTAAAGGCGCGTGTCCGAATGTTTGTTCATAATCAGCTGCCAATTTTATAATGTCGGCTAACGCTCCTTTGCCGGGGTAGGTCATTTGAACCCTCTCACGTAGATGTGGTACTAGACCTTTAACAAATAGTTGTGTTATCATTCTGGGTGGCAGAGAGTTCTGCAAGTAACCCACTAATTTCCTAAATCTGTCAGCATAACTCCTAACAGTCTCATTGGATTGTTGTGTGCATGTGTCTAGTTTCACCATAAGGGTGTCCTCGTCGAGGCCAAATCTTTCGAGAAAAGCCTCCTTGCATTCATCCCAGTCATTAAAGTCATCTTGATTTGCACGAAACCAGGTATATGCTTCTTCACGCATTGCGTGTTTGACAAATCGTAAAACTCGATCGCCACAAATGGTTGATCTCAATAAACAACTCAAAGACTCAAGCCACTGAAAAGGGTCTTCTATGGCTTTCCATAGAAAAATTCTAAAAAAAAATCTCCATAGAAAAAAAAGCGCTCAGAGCCAACAACTATAGAGATTACGCTCGGGTCACAACAATAATGTCAGATATGCTTACTGGCTATT
>KV908560.1:5000-47500 GCA_002005505.1 Botryococcus braunii
GAACGATGCCTGGGCTGCGCGAGGCTTGCTGCATAATATTAGATATACTATTGCGTTAGAGTGGAGTTGTTGGGCATGCGTGGCAGCATGATGGGGAGCACAACGTGGACCCGGAGGGCTGGTTCAACACTGGAGATGTTGCTCACATAGATCCCGAAGGTTACATGCAAATCACTGACCGGTTGAAAGACGTCATTAAGAGTGGAGGTGGGCCCCTTTCTCTCTGTCTCTCGGTGCCCGTGGCTCTGTCAGTACTTGCTTGTGCGTGTGTGGCTCTGTGTGTGTGTGTGTGTGTGTGTGTGTGTGTGTGTGTGTGTGCGCGCGCGCGCGCGCCTTTGCATGTGGTGTGTGTCTGAGTGTGTGTGTGTGTGTGTGTGTGTGTGCTGTGTGTGTGTTTGTTTGTTTATTTACTTGTGTGTATTTTGGAGTGTGTGTGTGTTTGTTTGTTTATTTACTTGTGTGTATTTTGGAGTGTGTGTGTGTGTGTGTGTGTGCGTGTGTGTGTGTGTGTGTGTGTGTGTGTGTGTGTGTGTGTATGCGTGATTGGGAGTTGATGTGTTTTACTTGCATGCACCATGACCCGTGATACATGATTCCTTGCATGCCTACAGAGGATTGACAGTGACTGGAATGAAGAAACATTAGTTGTGGGCCTTGCTTGATCGATCTGCATGATCAGTCTTCCAGAACTACCCTATGGGAACGTGATTGTTACATGTTGCTGGCGTTGTTGCTGGCGTTTATTGTCATCATTGACTTGCAGCTCAACAACATGTGTCACACTTGCACTTGACTAACAGGGATTGTCAGTTCATTACTTAAGACCAAAAACCCCAGCGCCCCCGGGAAAAAGGGAATAAATTCAGGCCCTAAAGAGCCCAATCGCATGTTTGCAGGAGAGTGGATCTCGTCCATTGAGATCGAATCTGCTGCAATGAGTCATCCAAAGGTGCAAACCCTGGCTTTGTCTCTGCATTATTACTCTGTTGTCAAATGTAATTGTCAAACTTAAGTCGCAGAAGACCTCTCATGCCGACTGCATCGCGATCCATTGATTCTCAGTACAAATAGCATCGATTTGCGAATGCTAATGTTCCCAGTACGTTGACATTGAAGGCCAACGATCTCACTATGTATGCATTCAATGCGGTTGTGGCGCTGAATGCCAATGATCTCAGTATGTAAGGCATTCCGTGCCCGTTATTCTTAGTACGTAAAGCACTGAATGACGATGATCACAGTACATACGGCTTGCTATGCCAATGCTGATTAATCATCCCAATCTGTACGGCACTCAAAAGCAAATTGTCCTATTAGACGATTGGCAATACGTACATACTGCCCAGTACGATGTTGGTTAGGGTGACAGTGGATGTCAGTGCTGGACACGTGCTGTTAGGTAAATTGTATTTGAGGGCTCAAAGGTGAGCGACAAGCTTCCTGCGTGCATCCGTCAATATGCCGGTCTTTGCATGGCATGAAAGAGAACTCTGTGTTCTAAGCAACTCTCCACCCCCTCTATGTTCTAAGCCCCCCTTGCCCCCCTGTGTGTTCTAAGCCCCCTTCCTCCCCCTCTGTGTTCTAAGGCCTCCCGAGGGGTTGAATTCTCGAAAAGGGTTCTTTCATTCATTATTTTCAGGCTGGAAGAATGCCCTCCACCTAATATAGAGCACACTCTATTCTCCTTTACAGTCTCCTGTATATTTATCTTCATGGCCAGCCACAATGAATTCAAGTAGCAAGCAGGTGGATTTTTCTGAAAGTCACGTGGCTTCGATTCTCACACAAAATTTAGTCCCCGTGTCATTTCATACTCCTTTTACCCCTTTCCATATTTTCCACTTTCCCCTCTTAAACCCCCCCTTACCCTAACACCCCCCCCCCCCGGCCCTTGTCTCCTTACCCCTTTTATATCTACTGGGCTCCATCCAATGTATATTCGATGTGGCTTGAGAAGCAGAGAAAAACTGCGCAAGAGGGGAAATTTGCTTCTGGAGAGCGACTGTTTCTCGAACAGCAGCAACTGTAGGCTAAGGGGAGAGCAAACGCCAAGACACAAGCAAAGAAGGGGGATTCCCATTTCCCGCTTTCCCCATGGGAGAGTACTTGCCGTATACCGGGCACCAGCCCCTGGGGGACGAGCAGGGACTGGGGAGGGGGACACGGCGTAATACAAGAAGGGCAAGTAGGGGTGTGCCTGCTTCAAGAGAGCCAGAGCAAATATGTTTGATTGCGTTTTACGGAGCGATGGGCGAAACGCGGCAGCAAACGGAAGGACCCAGAAAACATGTGGGGAGAGTGACGGAAGAGCAAGCACATGGAAGTGAGGAAGTGCATATGGAAGTGAGGAAGTGAGGAAGTGCATATGGAAGTGAGGAAGTGCACTTAGGGAAACTAAATTGAGATAAGCGTGAGGAAATTGAGCAATCAGAGGTGATGAAGAGAAAGTGGGAACCTAAGGAAGAGGAGGCGCATGCGCAGGTGCAAGAGGCAGCGGTGATTGGAGTCCCACACGAGAAGTGGTCGGAGAGGCCTCTGTTGGTGGTGGTGGCTCAGCCGGGGGAGCAGCCCACCCCCGACGAGCTCCGCAACTTCCTAAAGGTCTGCAGCGGGATCCCCCTCCTCCCCCTCGCACCCTTTAGAGATAAGTGAAGCCTCTGAGTGAGCCTCTGTAACCATCAGAGTGAAGCCTCTGTAACCGTCAGCACCCTTTACCCGTATTCGCCCGTAGTCGTGATTAGTTGCTTCCCCTGGACTTTGTTTCTTCCTTGCGTTCTTCCCTCTCTGTCTTCCCAATACATGGCAAACGCTTGGGGACGCGTTCCATTCCGATAATTTGAGTATTGTGCTGCCAGGGTAGGCTTTATACAGCAAAGAGCCATGACCTTCCCTCCTCCTCCCTTGGCAACTTCCGATCGGGGACTGCCCCAATTGTTGGTTTCGGACAAGCATAGAACCTGCTCGTGTGGGTTGAGCTGTGAGGGAGGTAAGTACGTGCGGTGCATGCGCGCGCGCGCGCATGTGTGTGTGTGTGTGTGTGTGTGTGTGTGTGTGTGTGTGTGTGTGTGTGTGTGTGTGTGTGTGTGTGTGTGTGTGTGCGTGCGTGTGTGTGTTGCAAGGGGGGGAAGGGGAAATCAGTCGCCTGGCTGACCTGGAGGAGATGTCGCTCGTGCAGCATATGACATGTGACATACTTTCAATGACGAGGGAACCGTGGCGTGCAGGGCAAAGTAGCCACCTGGTGGATTCCAGATGACGTTGTCTTCGTAAAGGAAATCCCCCACACGGCTGTTGGGAAGGTACTGCTCGCATCTGCAATGTTTAATGCCCCGCATGGGCGCGCGCGCGCGCGCGCGCGCGTGTGTGTGTGTGTGTGTGTGTGTGTGTGTGTGTGTGTGGTGGCTATGTATGCGTGTATGGCGTTGCATGTGTGTTTTCATGCGTGCACTCATGGGCGCGCGCGTGCGCGCGTGTGTGTGTGTGTGTGTGTGTGTGTGTGTGTGTGTGTGTGTGTGTGTGGGGGGGGGGGTGGCTATGTGTGCGTGTATGGCGTTGCATGTGTGTTTTCATACGTGCACACATGTGTGTGTGTGTGTGTGTGTGTGTGTGTGTGTGTGTGTGTGTGTGTGTGTGTGTGTGTGTGTGTGTGTGTGTGTGTGTTGGGGGGGGGTGTTCGTCACACACCTTTTTGCCAGTACATGGGCTGAAAGCATCTTGCCTTTCTCCTGAAGGCTCCCAAGGGAAAGATCAGAGGCTTCTTGTCTCTCTTGCAGAAATTCCTCCTTCAAGCCATCTGCTTTTGCAAGTATGCCTGCGACACTGTCAAATGAAGTGATCAAATAAGCAAGTAATTGTCATGCGTATTTCTTATCAAGCCGGGAGGGAAGTGTTGGGCTCGTGTCTCTTGATGGAGCCTCCCAGTGACTAGCCAAGTGTGCGGGGTGCTACGCAGATAGCCAAGGTTGAGCTCAGGCAGAAGCTGAAGGACTACATCCTCCCCTCGTCGAATTCGAAGCTGTGATATCACTTCTGTTGCACTCTTGTTTTGCAGTCAGTGAGAATTTTTGCCGCCGAAATGGTGCCCCTCCCATGAAATGTGCCCCTCCCATCGCCACCCCCTTGAGAAACATCCGCGTTGGTGGGCGCGTGTACTCCGTGATCTGGAGGGCACCCTACGGACAGTTGAGACCATGAACGTTACAAGTATAGGAGTTTTCACCGAACATACACCAACCTCCTTTCCACCCCAACCTCCTTGCCACCCGGGTGGAAAGGAGGTGTTGTGTATGTTTGCTGGCCCTCTCCAGCATATATGTGGCCCAGAGGAAACACGCAAGCCCACTATATACACATATGTGGGCCCCGTTTTCGCCAAAGATCCTCTTTTTTCCACCTAGGTGGTGGGTGGTGTATACATATATACTACGTATGTTCTCCGGGCCTCTACGCTATGCGCATACTGCCTGGTGGGCCCAGCATAACCTATAGCCTAGAGGCCCAGAGGAAACACACAGGCTAACCATACTCCCGGAGTAGTCCTTTCCCCCTTGGGTTCCCGTCGCTGGTGGGAAGGACATGTCAGTTCAGCCTACGATGTGGCTGCCCCCGGGTTTGCGGTATGCACGAAGTTAGTTTGTTGTCGAAAGAAGTCAAGAACAAATGAACAAGTCAAAATTGGCACAAGAAAAGAAAGAAGGACACTCGAGGAAAGAACGTAGAGGAAGGTGCAAACCAGAGATGGAGGGAAACTAGGGGAATGCAAATCTGACTGAGCTCTGTGACTTATTGTTCTTGTATAACCACTTTTCTGCGTACGCCGGGTCATGCAGACTTTACAATTTCTGTTGCAGCTCTCTCACAAGATACCCAGCTTTGTGAAGCGTCTGTTACCCGATGATGATGCCCCCCATTGTAACGACGGGGATTCGTACCCGGGAGGTCCCTCGGAGGAATCCTACCAACTAGGCCGGGTGTGCCACGTGCCTAAAAGGTACAATCGGTGTTTATCGGCATTGCTCAGCGGTTAAGTTGGGCTCCAACTCCGGACCATGTCCGATAGTTGTTACGCCTATGGATCTACCGCTTTTTATGCCTTTCTAGGTTGGATACACAAAGAATCCTAAAAAGACACACCTAACATATTTTGAATTGGCCATCTCGTGTAGCACGTGCTAAGTTTACGTATAGATCTGAGGTCATCCCTACTCATCCCTACTCATCCCTACTGTGGCTTGGGATCTGATTGCATGGACTCCTGTGTGACATTTGGTTTCTCTTGTGTGTGCGTGCGTGTGTGTGTGCGTGCGTGCGTGTGTGTGTGTGCGTGCGTGTGTGTGCGCGCGCGCGTGCGCGCGCGCGCGCGCGCGTGTGTGTGTGTGTGTGTGTGTGTGTGTGTGTGTGTGTGTGTGTGTGTGTGTGCGCGCGCGCGCGCGCGTGTTCGAGTAAAGGGGGGGGGGGGGAAAGGCGTGGGGATTTAAATGCCAGCGAATAAGCTTGACAAGAAAAGCAGCCTATTTCGCAAAGTGCTATTGATTAAGAAGCACTAGTACCATAACCTAGATGGATTTATTTGGCCCACATGGCGTCTGCTGGGCAGGAGTTCAGCTTACTGGATGATCGATGCTTTGGTTCGAGGCAGGGTCGAGGAAAGCGGATTTGATGTATCTTTATAAAGATACATCAAAATTTAAATTTAGAAGAGAGAGTGAAGCCTATCCTATCCGCACACGGGTCCGCTCTTTGTAGAGCTGATCAGATCATCAATTATATAGAGTCAGTGTGGTATAGGGGAATATCTCGAACAATATCTAATTTTTTTTATAAACCTCTCTCTGGCTCTCTCTCTCCCTTGGCTTTTCACCACCCTCCCTCCCTTTTTTGTTTTCGGCCCCTAGATTCTGGGTTCCCGCATGCACGGTTTATGGTGTGCGGTTAGGATAAGGTTCACTCTTTCTTCTAAACCTGTAAATCTGCATAGCACTAGTAGTGCCAAACAGTCGACAATGCCATATCTTACCAGACACATACTGCACAAGAGGGTTTACAAAAGGGCTTCAGAGAGCACATGGTCTCACAGAATAGGCCCGCAACAAAAGTGTTTATAATCAGAAGTGTTTCTCTATGTTCGCCGACGTGAATGTGGTGTGGTCAGGTAAGGCAATGGATAAAACATATCCTGGGTCGTGAAGCTGAGTACCAACGCAACCCATCCCAGTTCATTTCTCTCCTGAAACTCATCCCTTCAGCCATACTGGCTGGTCCTGGATGTAATATTTCCTTCCTTAGGAAACAGTTAGGCTTCGCTCTTAACTTTAAAAAAGTTAGTGTGCATGACCCGGCACACCCGGAGACGAGATTATGTAAGCACCACCAATACTCCCCGTGGCCCCCATACATACACGAAGAACCTTGGCCTCCACCCAGCATAAACAAGCCCTCGAAGAACACCACAGACAGAACTTCCTTCCTGAAGTTTTGTGAAGTTCATTGTCGCACGATATCATGTCACAATTTCGTGCAGATTTACTAAACGGTCGAAGCTCACGTGCAGATTGCGACGTGACCAGCACGGGCTACTGGCCAGTTTCCCTGTACTTTCACTTGCACAATGTACAGTTCGTGGACAATATCTATTATTTCACTTTTCCTTTAATTATTTGTTTTCCGATTAACAAGGGTAAAAGTTGGGACACGTGAACGTGACGTTCCGTAGAATCTATCGACCGCGAGGCCCATATATCGAATCAACACGGTCTCCATGGACCGGCCCTCGCAGACTCTTGCGATTGAACTCCTGCCCCTGGCAGGCTGATTTGCGTGCGGTTGTATCGTTCATCTCGGATGCCTTCCAGGCTCGTGTTGACTTACGCCGGACGCGGTGACTTGGCCGCAGCCACGTGTGTGGCTGCCCCTCCCCCATTTATTCCCCATTTCCCCATTTCGTTTACGCCGTTGCGTGTCTAGTCTTTGGTTGGCTACCTCGGGTGGCCCGCTTTTCTTTATTTCGTGCTAGCGTGTGTTGTGGACATCTTATCATGCCCTCGTGGCTGGACAGATGTAACTTCTTCTTCTTCTTCTTTTACAAGAGTGGAGTAAAAAAGACCAGCCCAATGTTCAGGGACCCAAACCCCCAATGTGTCAAGCTATGAGTCACACCCGGCGAGCGGCCAGCTGGCGACCCACAGCCGCCGCAATGATGAAACTGACCCGACGAATGACAAAATATCCCTCCACATCTTCTTGAGCAATGAGGGCTTGGTTCAAAAGCCCCTGGAGCCTCTGCAACAAGGCCAGCGCATCAGCATGCAACCCTCCCAATGTTTCAAAAGCGAAGGCTTGGAAAGCCACAGGCGGCTGCTGACGCGACAACAAGACAGCATAGCGGGTCTGCTTGTCTTGGGCAGCGCGCGCGGCGGCCCCACCCGGCACGAAGTGCAGCAAGTTGGCAACTGTGAGTGGGGAAGAGCCAACGATGTCGATATAAAGGTCACGCCCCTCCTCCCACGCATGGAGGCGGAGGTCTGCGCGACGGCGCTCCTGGCCAGGGACAGGGGTGGGAAAGGCGGGTTCCCGGGTGACCCGCTGACGAGCTGAGGTAAGGACAGCGTCCAGGCCGTTACGAACGGAGTAATGTCGGCCGACAATGGCAACATCCCCCCCTGAGGTGCAGTGGACCGCGTGGTCGCCCCAGACATCCAACTCCCTCAAGCAGCACGGGCATTGGGAGCCAGGGTGGAAAATGGGGATCAAGAGCTGGTATTGAAGGCGGCAGCGGAACGACTCTGGGGGCATGGTTTGCTGCAAATGGGGAACTGGGAGAGCCAGCAGCCAATCAGACGCTCCCGGCTGTGTAAGAGATTGGAGCACAGCACGGTCGCGATCCGAGCGAGCAGGGTCATCAAGAACCTCCTGGTATGCGCGGTGAGACAAGGGTTTGGACAGCCGGGCTTGCACTTTGCTGCGGACAAAATCCGGATCCTCGAAGAGCGCCGCATCGAAATCAGGAACAAGGGCGCAGTAGTCAGCCTTGGCAGCGAGGGCAGCGGGGACAAGAGGGGCAGTGGATGTCCCCAGAAGGCGGTCCTGGAGGGGGGCTGTCTGCGTGACGGAGGCGAGATAGGCACAAGGCAGAAGGGAAGTGGCCTTAGTGACCCCTAGACCCCCCTGGGCAATAGGCAAGCCAGCCAAGGTTTGCTGCAAAGGGCCAAAACCACCACCACCAGCTGTGACAATGGATTGGAGGACCTGGGTTTGGAGCATATCAAAGGTCACCAAAGCTTGCGCAGCTGCAGCTGGCGGCATGGTCCGGGCTGTGAAAACCACCTTGCAGGTCCCAAGGCAACTGCGAAGCAAGAGAAGCTCGGCTTGGGGGTGGCGGAGAATCGGCAAACGCTGGAGCGAGGCTGCCACGGCATCAACGTGCGCCTGGGCTACGGAAGCCGCGTACTCGACTGACACGGTGACCGCTGCCCCCAACACTATCAAACCAGCACGAGTTTCATTGACGAAGCCCAGAGGGAACCCATCCAAATGCTGAGGGTTCGGGCGCGGCGACCACACACAGCACTTGTGAGGGTTGAGGCTCAAGCCATATGCGGGGGCCCGGTCAACAACCAACTGGACTGCCTGCCGCGCTGCGGGCACGGGACCAACAAACGTGCCGTCATCCAGATACCACCCTTGGTGTACGTCGGGACACTCCCGATGAAGGTCAAGGAGGAGTGGCTGGACAGTGAGCGCAAAAAGCAGCGGAGAGAGGGGGTCCCCTTGCTGGACCCCTGTTGTGGAGTCCACGACATGGGGCCCAACATACTGATGGGCCGCGCAGCCATACGTCGACGCCACATACTGCCAGATGCTGGGGCAATGGAGGGCGACTTCCCCAAGCATGCGGTTGCGGTCGACCGTATTGAAAGCATTTTGGAAGTCCAAGCTGACAACGACGAGGTCGGGGGAATCTTGCTGGTGTGCCACCAAGCGGTTGAGGGCATGGACGAGGCCGTCTGCACCCCCTCGGACTCCAACCCCAACTTGGTGTGGCTGCAAATACTCACTGACAGCGGGCAAGACGGCTGCAACAGCTATCTTGGAAACCAGACGGCGCAGGGTGAGCCCCACTGCAATGGGCCGGATACCCCCATTGGGCTTTAAGAGAGGGGTGATGGGAGCGCTGGCCCAATAAGATCGCAAGGGAGGGGGAACATCCCCAGCTAAGGCCCGATTGACCACGCCAAGGAGGCTGTCCAATAAGAGGTCTGAGCCACCTACAGAGAAGGCATGTTTTATATGTAATGGGGTCAAGCCGTCCCGCCCGCCAGCGGTACCAGGTGGGAAGGTTTTGAGGGCAGCCAAGACTTCCTCCACTTGGGCACGGTAAGGGGCCTGCGCAGGCGGGGCGCCAACGGGAAGCGGTCGGATAGGATGAAGCGCTGCCAATGCAGCACATGTGTCAGGCGTGGCTGGGGCGATGGTGGCAGGCTCCAACATCCGAACAGCCGCTGATAAATGGCCATCTGCAACCTTGCGCAAGACGCGAGCGGCAAGCGCCGCATCGTCTAATGGGCGGGGTGGGGCAGTGGCTGCAGGCGCGGTGGCCAAGAGTTCATCAATTAGGCCATCAATATCCCCATCCAACCATGCGCGGGCCCGACGGCGGACGTGCTGCGCAACTCCCTCACCCCGAGGTCTGCGACGAGCTGACAGGACGCACATCGGAAGGATCAACAGCTCAACCCAGGCAGCCTCGGAGCCCGAGTCCGCAACAGCCTTGAGAGCGGACCGCAATGCTGCAGCCCAAGGTATCCATGCTGACCTAGGGACCCTGCGGTACGAATGGTGACCAAGGGTGAAAACGTGATGGACAAGGGCAGGGGTCAGGGGATGGCGGCGGACACGGGCCGGGGGAGCAGAGGGCGGAGGATCAGCAACGGCGGCGGATGCACGCGGTCGTCCTCGGGGTTGCGAATGGAGGCGGCCCTGGGGCTCTGAAGTATCCTGCGGCGGCGGTGCAGGGCGGGGAAGGCCAGGAAGAAGGTTAACATCAGGGGGAACCAGGCCATCCTCCAGATTCCACAAGCGCTGGCAGGTGTCTGGGTTGGTTGCGCACGAAAGAACTCCCAGGGAATGGGTTTTGAAGCAAGTGGTGCACAACCAGCTGGAGGTAGCTCGCAAGATGGCTTCAAGCTTCCTGTACTCTGCTGGGGATCTGAGTTGCGACACCCAGTCATCCCGCCCAGCATCGCCGAGCTTGTGGAACCTCTGCAAGTGACGTAGGAGCCCAGCACCCGTAGTGATCTTACGAGACTTGCATGATGCCTTCCAAGGGCAGGTGGGGTCAAAGAGAGGAACGCTGGCCATGGCATCACCAGCTGGGCAACCCAACCCCAAGACCGTTCTGGATGCTGGAAAGTGGTGAAGCCCCCAGTCCCTCTGAAAAACTGGCTGGGCTGAGGCGAAGCGGAGAAGAAAAGGGAAAACCAAGATGATGTGTGAAGAAACACAGGAGTAAGTGTTGTAAAACACTGGAATCTCCGTAAGTGCTGGATGCTGGGGAGGGGTGAAGCTGTGAGTCCCTGTGAACGACGGGCCGGCGGAGGCAAATCTGAGGGGCCAAAAAAGAAAAAGAAAAAACCAATACTGTGTGTTAAGAAACACAGGAAGTGGGGAAGAACACGGGAATTTCCGCAGATGCCAGACGCCAGAAAGTTACGAAGCTGCCAGTCCTGCGGAAAGACTGGCCGAGCTGGTGCAAATCTGAGGAAGAAAACAGGAAAACCAATACGATGTGGTATCAAACTGAGAATGAAGTGTTGAAAAACACTGGAAATTCCGCAAAGGCTGGACGCTGAAAGTGGCGAAGCTGCCAGCCCCGCTTAAAGACTGGCCAGGCGAAGGCAAATTTCTTCTTCTTCTTCGAGAATTGAGGAGCGCCCAGAGCTCAGCGGTACATTCGTACACGAAAGGGGTACTGCAGCTTGCAACGGATGCTTCCGAAGGACTCACTTCGCGGTGCAACCTCCAAACAACAGCAACGACAACAAGCTTGGCCCATTCTAAACCTCACGGGAGGCCTTCATAACCTTTCTCTCTCTGTTTCATATCGCTTATTGTGTTCTTCTTCTTCTTTTACAAGAGTGTGTTCTTCTTCTTCTTCTTCTTCTTCCTGCCCGGATTCTTTAAATACCCGATCTGCGATTCGGCGACTCGTCGCTATCGGAGTGGATGCGCATATCTCAAATTGTTTCCAATATGCAGAAAGCGTGTCAGTCTTGTAGATACCTCACACTTTGATAGTCGATATACGCTGTAAACGCATTCAACAATGTCCATGTTTCGTTGCCCCCCAACAAATCTGTTCAACCGCTCATAAACAACTAGGATGCTCGTCCTACTGCAAGTCGCCCTACTCATCTATGGTACATCACTTTTGTGATCCTCTGAGACCTGCAAAAACTCATTATACGTCAGAACCCATATTTTTGATGAACCCAGTTATGTGTGTACGTGTGCGTATACACGTAGGTCACCACCTCGAAGATATTCGTTTCTGCGTAACTAGTACTGATATGTGGCTTAACTCATGAGACATTTATTTTTAATTTGATAACCTACTTAATCTGGGTTAAGGAGTTGCAGGCCCTCGCAATTGCCTTGCAGCCATTCCCGGCTACGTGACTCAGAAATCGGGAACTACTGAAACGACGCAGGTGCGACATTATGCAGTTGAATAAGGAGTAATATTTTCAATTTAACAAAACTTGTGTTTGAACTTGACACGACGGTGCAGGGGCAAGACAATGGATCGCCGCTCGAATCTCTTGCAGGATGTTTACCGAAGCGGTGAGCAACCGTCTTTTGGCTTGACAAGCTAAACCTCGCTTGTGTGGTGTAGTTGTGAATTCCTCTGCAAGTAAAACCTGTTGTTACAGCTGAAGCTCTCTGCCATATCGTTATCCTATTCGACATTCGCCTTTCTTGCAAGCATCCAGGGGTGATGGCACTTCAAATGTGCTCACAGGACAGGAATTGCGAATATTTGCTATTACCATATTCCTTGCATGCGCCAATCTCTCTCTATATATCTATCTAACTAACTAAGTAACTAACTAGCTAACCAACTAACTAACTCACTAACCCACTGACTGACTCAGTGTCTGTCTGTCTGTCTGTCTGTCTGTCTGCCTGTCTATCTGTCTCTCCCCCCCCCTTTTCTCTCTCTCTCTCTCTCTCTCTCTCTCTCTCTCTCTCTCTCTCTCTCTCTCTCTCTCTCTCTCTCTCTCTCTCTCTCTCTCTCTCTCTCTCTCTCCTCTCTCTCTCTCTCTCTCTCTCTCTCTCTCTCTCTCTCTCTCTCTCCCTCTCTCTGCCTCCCTCCCTCCCTCCCTCCACCCCCCCCTCTCTCTCCCTCTCTCTCTCTCTCTCTCTCTCTCTCTCCCCCCTCTCTCTCTCTCTCTCTCTCTCTCTCTCTCTCTCTCCTCTCTCTCTCTCTCCCTCTCTCTCCCTCTCTCTCCCTCTCTCTCCCTCTCTCTCCCTCCCTCCCTCCCCCTTACCCACGCACTCCCACACACACACACACAGAAAAGGGGGGAAGAGAGAGGGAGAGAGACAGAGAAAGGGGGCCGCATATGCACAGGCACGCGTGCGTGCGCGTGCACACACACACACACACACACACACACACACACACACACACACGCGGACACACACACACACACACACACACACACACACACACACCCAGAGAGAGAGAGAGAGAGAGAGAGAGAGAGAGAGAGAGAGAGAGAGAGAGAGAGAGAGGGGGGGGGGGAGGGCAAGGGTGTGCCAGAGATGCGGAAGAGCCCGCTTGCTCTGCATGAGGGTGGGTCACTTGATTGGCAAGTAAGCATGGGAAGTTGGACAGTGAACCTGCTTGAGCTCTTTTCACAGGCACTCTGCTGATGAAAACCAGCTCAAGCAAGGGACCGCAGCTGCTGGTTGGGTGCCCACCAACCCTATCTCAGCTAATGAAGGGCCCGGGCATGGAGACCAGCAGTACAATACAGGCTGGCATGCTCTGGACGGTTTCAAGGGGGACCATCCCCAGCCAGTGTGGGAGAAAACAGGGCACCTTGCAGCTGGTTGGGCTCGATCCCTAGCTGAAAGCACTGGTGGTACATCGCCATCTCCCCCAGAAAGCAAGAACGCAGATGGGAGGCCCTTGCCTCGGATCAAAGGAGCCCTGCGCGGAGTTATCTATGGCGATGAGAAGGAGGAGGGTGCTGGGGCGCTGCTGAGAGTTGCAAGCCCACCTTCAGTTACTGCTGTAGCAGGGGCGCCGGTTGCTGATGCACCTGCGGGGATTCCCATGGTCCGCTCCATCCCATTACAACACTTATAGGAGCTTGCTGATTCTTCTCCTAATAATGCTGTAATGTAATTGCTGCATGGCTGCCTGTCAAATTCTGGATTTCTGTCAAGTTGTCCCCATCGAGATATTCATTTTGGCACAGGCACCCAGGTGTGTGACCCTTGATGGCAATTGTGTTGTAGCTGTGCATGCAAGTGCGTGCATGCGAAGTAGGACTGCTGCGTCGTGAAGGTGACAATCTGTCTGCTGGGCCAACCAAACTTCCTGTGCCATGGACAAAGTGTGATGTGCACAATGATAGCAGATGACACGGTGAAGAAGGGAAAGCAAGGGTGAGAGTCTCTCACTGAGAGAGTGGGAAATCAACAAATATAATCACGGCAAGCAGTCCGGTGCATTTGCAGGAAGCAGTACATGATTTACGTTACGGTCACTTGACCATCCCCTTTCAAGAGTTCACCAGACACTTCATGACTGTAACCCATTATTTCACGCTGAGAACTTGGGAGCTGTTTTGCAGAATGATGGAGTCGGCCTCGGGTTCTATAAAGCAGTAGGTGAACCAGCGGAGGCGCCTGGGCAGGCCACCACAGGATGGCCACACGCTCGCAACCAGCCACGACGCTCTTACATACCAGAGGTGTGCCTGGCACTCTCGCTCGATGGTCCAAATGTGACACGGCAATTCAATGGATTCAGAGCAAGATGCACACTGACAAACATTTGCCGAGTGACTGACCTGCATCTTTTTCCTTCCTCCTCTCTGAATGCACAATTACAAGAGTTGCCCATACAGTTGTGTTTGGTGCGCCTTGATGACTTCAGCCAGATGCCCTCGGCCACGAAAATGGGCTGGCAGGCAGACAATTGGCAATTGCAAGCCCAAGATCAGCGGTACAGAAACATGGCATGTCATGTGGGGAATGTACACGGGAACCAGCATATGGGGGGTGGCACTGTACAAGCGGGTACATGGAAGGTTCCTGCCGGAGGCGGCGTTCTACGCTTGCGTTTGGATTCCTCGCATCTGCAGGTACATCACCAACTGGTGGGTGTGGCCTACAACGGCACGGCGAAGATGTCTTTCGAGATTCCTCCGAGCAGCGTTGTTGGAGGTTGGGTTTACGATCACCTGCCCCTGAATGTGTGCAGGGAGCTTCGGGAGTTGTACATGTGGCATCGGAAACAGGGGACAGCAATGACACAGCTGTCTTCTCGATACCGGACTGGCCTCAGCTGAAGCCATCCTCACCGGTGATGCCAATCACGTCCTTGAGTCCGTCGTCTCCCGACGGCTCTTTCTCTCCGCCTGTGGATCCGCTGCCGACCTTGCTCTCCAAGGTGCCCCCCGAGGCCAGCCCCAGTCCCCCGCCCGATGCCGCCCCCAGCCCCCCACCCAGCACCCCCGCTCCGCCCGCAGACACCAGCTCCAGCCCCCAACCCAACACTGCCGTCGATCTCCTTGCCGTAACCAGCCCCAGCCCCCAACCCAGTGCCCCCGCTAGGCCACCGCCCGAAACCGATCCATCCCCTACCTGTGGGATTTGCAGCGATTGCACCGACGCTGACGCTTCCGCCTACTGCGGCCCGGGGAGCTGCGTCTGGGCCAAGAGGGGTTGCAGGTGGGTCGGGGAACAGAGGGAATATGAACCCATTTGCGACTTTGTTTGCGTCCCGCCAAGTCCCTCACCCAGTCCCCTGCCCCCGCCCCCGCCCCCGCCCCCGCCCCCTCCCCCGCAGTTACCCCCCAATAACCGCAGTCCGCCACCGCCCAGCCTGAGGCCAGCCCCCGGACAATTCATACCTCCGTATGTCATCCCGTCGGTGGTCTCGGATTCCGTTACCCCAGCAATTGTGGATATCAGCACTCCGGGAGCTGACCCGCCACCACCCCCTTCTTCCGACTCCTCACCTTCTCCTCCTCCAGCACCACCGCCGGCGCCACCAGCCCCTCCCCCACCGCCCTCTCCTCCGCCGTCGCTTTCCAACACTCTCGGAGCCTTGCCTCTGGGCACAGGTTGGCCCCCTCTCCTGCTCGTTGAGGGCCGTGCAGCGCCCCCTCGTCTTTCCCCCGCCTCTTCTTGCTTGTTGGGAATGTTATAAAACACGGCCCAGTGCACGTTTGTGCGTGTGTTTCTCTGCGTCTGTGTGTATGTGGGTGCATGTGCTTATGTGTAAGTGGGTGTGGGTGTGGGGGTGTGTGTGTGTGTGTGTGTGTGTGTGTGTGTCCCCCTCCACCAATACACACAAACACACACACACACACACACACACACACACAGACACACACACACACACACACACACACACACACACACACACACCAACCCTGGAATAAAGCTCAGCTCCTCCCCATTTGAAGTTCGATTGACTTTTGCTTTTGCTTTTCTGGGGTCTGGTGCAGGCACAGTTGTGGCTCAGGTAGGCGACGGAGTGGCGGGCCGGGGGGTCACAATAGGTACAGCAGAGATATCTGAAGAGGGTCTGGACAATGGAGGCTTTAATGCGCCCGGGGGCCTTAATGGGCCCAACCTCACAGCCTCGGAATTGACCGCTTTTGGCTTCCTCAAACGACGTGAGGCCCCCTCTCATGGGCAATTTCTCTCACTACCTGCAGTAATTACAGTTGCAATGATCCTTTAGTTCATTACTATACTACTAATTACATTAACTATACAACTATTCATTATTACTATGCTACTCTTTATACTTCCTATGCTGCTATTTATATTTACTTATTTTTGAACTAAAGGTTACTGTTGACATTTGATGCGGTATGTCGCATGTTCGTAGTCGGATTGGATGGAGGGCCATCCTGACTGGGTGGTAGTTATCAACTCTCGAGTTAGTCAAGTCGGGGTTCAACTGGAGATGTGACAGGCTGGCGAATGCACAGGTCTGGAGGTCTTGGGCAAACTAGGGGAAAGGCGGCTTTGCATTCTTGCTGCCAGAGGTGTTGATGATGATGATGATGATGATGATGATGTTCTTGCTGATTGAAGCATTAACAACTTTGTTATTGCTGTTGCCCTTTATAAAGAGTATGTTGTTGCTGCACCCACCCACCCACGCACGCAGCACGCAAGCTTGGACACACACACGTACACACACACACACACACACACACACACACACACACACACACACACACACACACACACACACACACACACACACACACACACACGCACGCACGCACACGCATGCACGCACACACCATCCCACAGGCTCGTATGCACACACCACATGCATACACCGGCATGAGAAGCACAGGCGCGACCATGAAAATCGGAGGAGGTAGTCCAGATCGAGACGAGTGCAGGATGGCAAAAGTGGTGACAACGAGATGGGGGTTGTGCAGCGGCCGAGGGCCAACAGTGTCCCACCGAGGAGGACTTGCTGGCGGGTTTGTGGTCTTCTCCTCCACCCATGATGAGGATGCAGGCCAGCACCTTCATGGGCGGGGGCCGTCGCCTTCGGGCCGCAAACATGTGGCCTCCCAAGGCCCCGTCGCAGTTTGAGGAGCCACCTCCTTCCCCCAAAGTGGCCTTCGGTCCGGTCAAAACGCAACCTGCAGACAACGATGGACGGCCTCCAGCTGCCCGCTCAAGTGCTGAGTCGGATGGCAGTCACCAGGGCCTCGTTGCAGGCACTCCAAGGGCTCCAATTGCAGCCCTTGCAAGGGCCGCTGAAACGGCAACGGGAAGGGACGTTGCGGTCCTTTCAGTAGGTGAAGATGAGGTTAGTGGACATGCACAGCGGGAAGGAGTACTAGGGGCGGTGCGAGAGGTGGCAAGGGAGCAAATCGTGGGGCCTCCTGCCCTAGTCTCGGTTGTGTTGCGGCAGCTGCAGCAGACAGAGGACATACACACGAGAAGCCGCACAAGCGCTCCGCCAGCCCAATGGGTTTGTGACCAGGGGGATCCATTCCCGAAGCCCCTGCAGGGCGGCTGCTGCCAGGCTTGCAAGTTGGCTGCCAAGAAGTATACTCATTACAAGGACTCTGAGCTGGTTCCAGGTAAAAAGAAATGCCTTCGTTCTGCACCCTTCTCACTCTCCCGCTTTCTCCCCAACCTTTTGTGTTCCTCCACCCATCGGGTTTCTAATTTGATCTCCTGAATTTTTCAAGAGTTTTTCGACATCCTTGAGCAGACGGCTCGATGATTTCGAGGACATGATCTTGCAATGTGTTGGCTCTTCAACAAACTTCAGCAAAAGACTGCTTCGACACAATATTTGAATTCGGCTCAAGTCGTCAGTCATCCCGATACCGATTACTGGATCGAGTCGCATGTATGTCACTGCCTAGAGGTCTTGGCGTCGCAAAAGGACGGGGATTCAATCACAATTCTTTTTTGCATCCTCCCTCAATGGACCGCGCTCGGAGCCTTCCTCTGTGCCCCTGTGTGTGTCATGGGAAAATATCTGCAATGCAGCCCTTCTCCCGCCGCTGCACGCCTGTGATTGGTTCGTATTGTTATATGAATAATGAGGAATAAGCCATGAATCAGAAGGCGGTTCGTGTTACCATGGATGTACCCTCAGCAAAAAGCAACGCACCTCAGGCCTGCCAAACCTGCTCAGACCTGACAGCTGATGCTGTAGTCACTGCCAAATTGTTCGTCCTCTGTTGCACCTTGTGGCCAGCTTTCATGCCCAACGCACCATGGATTTTTATGAAACTTTCTTCGTGGATGTCTCTCTTCTCGATGAGTTTACCATGACCAGGACTGCTATCAGGGCTTTCTATGGTCGAACCCAAAGTTGATCAAGTTTTTATGAAACGGTATCTATGGAACTGTGCGGCTGGAGGGACACTGCAAAAACAAGAGGGTTGGAGGGGTTCAAAGACTAGGTTTTAAATTAACCTAGTTTATAAACTATATGTGGGGAGGGGTTGCAGCTGCATGTTGCTTGGCCATTGCCACAGCTCCCAAGACCAAATCTGTTGTGCCAGCGGACGAGCCATAAGCTTCATTCGTCTGCCAGGAAGGGCCAAGAAAAGGCGGGCCAGAAAGAGGAATTATTAATCTTTGCCGTGACAGAGGTGAAGTACGTGAAGCCTCCTTTCCGATTTCATCGACAGAGATCAGAAATGTTGGATTGACGGCAAAATTGGCCGACCATACACAGTTGATCGGAAGCAAACCTGCAGGACAGCTGGGGAGGAACGAGCAATTGACGTGTTATCATCCAGCTGCAGCGTGTGTCTCAGCCAAGGCCGTCCCATATTAAGCGGACCCCTTGCCCTTGAGCTTTAAAGCTTTAAATTTACTCATCTCACGTCCATTTCAGGCCAAGTATAAGTCTGCTCGGCACGGGTCAATTCAAAAACGACCTGGTGACCAAAGATGATAACTTGGAAGCAATAGCAAGATTGTGAGTAATTACATTATAATGGTGCCCCCCCCCCCCCCCCCCCACTTTTTGAGAGCTCGCATGCGGAAATTGCCAGCCCAGCAGCTGATCGGGTATCGTGATAATGGTGATTGATAAACTAATGTGTCGACAAGAACTCAATGTGCAAAAGTATGAGGCCCGCTGACGCCGTGCTTGGGTTTCCTTCCCAATGGAGAAATCAATGGTCCACAGCCTCGGGCAGACAGAAGTTTTCTGGAACCTTCCAACCAGCTGGAGTTTATTTGTGAAAACACACAGGTGGGACCTTGTAGCCCACTGAAGATAATCAAGGACACAAATCACGCAGATTCGGTCAGGGCTAATACAAAAACTGCTTAGAAAGTAAGGGTGTAGTGGTCATTTTTTATTTTCCTTCCCCGAACAGTTGGGCACTATTGCCCTGTATCATTCGGCGCAGGTGCTTGCTGGCGAAGGGGCACATTAGCTAAAATGATAAGCCTAAATATATGTCTTATCTGAAAACCGATAAGTATTGATCAGGTCACGAACTCTTTATGCGTCTAGGGCCCCCTTACTTTTAAAAGTAAGGGGGCCCTAGACGCATAAATTTTGACAACTGGCAAAATTCAGCATGCAACTCAAGAGAATAAAGAATGCATTCACATCGCATGGTCTTCATGCAGCCAGTTTGCATCAAGCGCAGATAGAAGTTAATTTTGAAAGGCCCCGCCATCTCAAGTCAGGATACAGCACTGATTATCTATGGTGGCTAGGCTCACGCTTGTAGGAGAGTCGACGTGGATACACACGTGTAGCTACAGCTTGGTGAAACTGCGAAAGTACATCCGGATCCGTTCTATGTACACAGGTATATACATATATGTCTATATAGTATATAGCTAGTCATGAAGTCCGGTACCGTTACGGTTTAAGTACTTTAGAGAGTACCGGTACTCTCTAAAGTACTTCAATTTGTTAGTTAAGTGAAAAGCTCCTTCGCAAACCCCCAGGAGGTCCAATATGCCTGGTGACGTTACTCGTGAGCTCTGTCGCCTCGGCAGTTGCATTTTTCGTTAAAATTGACATTGATAGGATATTTTGGCGGTCAACTTCAGCAGAAACAATACCTCATTTGAGGCGTGGGTATATGGCATGACCGCGTAACTTGTGCGATGTGAATATATATTATGAAATATATTCACGTCATGATATCCGTATATTGGTGAACGACAATTTCAATGCAGCAAGCACTCCCTAGCTAGCGAAAGCTTGAGGGGGTCTACAGGGGGTCATTCTGCTCCCAAAAGCAGGGAGTTTCGAGTGGCCCGTGGCGGTCATGTGGATCTGAGGTCATACCTACTCATTATTTGTTGCTTGAAATCTTCTCCGCGTATTCATGTTCGAAATTCCTCTGTGTATAATTTTAAACAGAAGACTAGTACTATCAGGTCGTCTTCTGTTTTTGTGCATGTGTGTATGTGTGTGTGTGTGTGTCTAATAAGGAGATTGCTGTGCAGCAAACATACGATGTGGAAGTATTGAACTTAATAGGTGAGCACATAATAACATGTCTAAGGCCTCCTCTAGTTAACAATTGGGCAAATCCAGCTTGCAAATCAAAGGAGAGAGTAAACACATATGCATGGTCTTCATACAGCGAGCTCGCCTCATGTCCTCCAGGACGTGTAACGCGTTTATGAAAAGGCGATCGATCTGCAGACTGAATGCATCATATGTAACGTCGGGTGGCTGACCTCGTAACCCCCCCCCCACACACACACACACACACACACACACACACACACACACAAACACACACACAGACACACGCACACACACACACACACACACACACACACACACACACACACACACACACACACACACACACCCAGGCACGCACTCACGCATGCACGCACGCAGGCAGGTAGGCAGGCAGGCAGGTAGCCACGCACGCACACATGCGCGCGCGCGCACACACACACACACACACACACACAC
Organism: Botryococcus braunii; assembly: GCA_002005505.1. Taxonomy (NCBI): domain Eukaryota; kingdom Viridiplantae; phylum Chlorophyta; class Trebouxiophyceae; genus Botryococcus; species Botryococcus braunii. The sequence continues at coordinate 25,705 of KV908560.1, forward strand.
ACACACACCACACACATACACACACACACACACACACACACACACACACAGACACACACACACACACACACACACACACACACACACAGGGAGAGAGAGAGAGAGAGAGAGAGAGAGAGAGAGAGAGAGAGAGAGAGAGAGAGAGAGAGAGAGAGAGAGAGAGAGAGAGAGTGAGAGGGGGAGGAGGAATTCTAGCACGGAGAGAGGCGACCGTTAGGCATCGTGGTGGGGAGGCAGGAGACCGTCTAGGATCGACCTTCGAATTCGTTGCAGCGGTGGTGTTGGGCACAGGTAGCAGGCGAAGTATGCAACCATCAGCCCACCACTGCGCAGAGATTCAAAAAGCTGACGAGCAGACGTGGTGATGCATCTGGAGGGAGCACTAGTGAGGGCCACATGCGAAAGCACTAGCAGTGGCAAAGGGCTGAAACTGCTATACTAGTGCTTTGCTAGTTATTTGAAGGTCTGCCAGCGTACGTGTGGGTTCCATGGGGTTGGGTCCATGGGAATGGCGGCGGATAGGTGCGTCCCTTAGAGGCCTGGCACAAATATGTGGGAAAGAAAGGGGAAAGTGGAAAAGTAACAGGGGACAGTACACACATGTGGGGTTCCCCTACCATATGCGGAGCACAGCGGATGCGGGATCCAACAAGAAGCTCAAACAAGTTTGTACAAATGTCTCCCTTTACCCAATAAATGTCTCTGATATCCCCCCCATTTTCCTCACAAACCACTCATGGTCCCAGAGTTGCCTATTCAGAGTTACAAGGAGGGATTGTTTTAGGGGATACTGAAAGGGAAGTTCAATAAGCAACGCCGTTATTGTTGTGAGTCCACAGGGCTCATGTGACGTGATGCGGGGTTGCGGGACGGGTGGGGTGGGGAACAATGTCCAGAAAAAGTTCTCGGCCTGCGATTTAAAGGTAAAAGTGAGCCGAGGGCGGAGGAGGCCGTTACTCCGTTCATAGTGGCTTCGACGCTGTCATTACCTCTGCTCGTCAGCGCGTCACCCAGGAACCAGCCTTTCCCACCCCTGTCCCTGGCCAGGAGCGCCGTCGCGCAGACCTCTGCCTCCACGCGTGGGAGGAGAGTCGCGTCTCGTGACCTCTACAACGACATCGTTGGCTCGTCAGCACTCATCATCGCGAACTCACAACACTTTGTGCCAGTTGGGGCCGCCCCGCGCGCTGCCCAAGACAAGCAGACCTGCTACATATATGCTGTCTTGCTGTCGTGTCAACAACCGCCTGTGGCCTTCCAAGCCTTTTCTTTTGAAACATTTGCAAATTGGAGGGTTGCATGCTAATGCGCTGGCCTTATTGCAGAGGCTCCAGGGGCTTTTGAACCAAGCCACATTGCTCAAGGAGATGTGGATGGATATTTTGTCATGCGTCGGGTCAGTTTCATTATTGCGGCCAGCTGGCTGGGCATGCTCGCCAGGTGTGACTTGCTAGCTTGAAACATTTGGTTTGGTCCGTGAACGTTGGGCTGGGCTTTTTTATCCCACTCTTGTAAAAAAAAAAAGGGAATGCATTTGCGACGAAGGAATGTGTCGCAAAGGCTTCGCAATACTGTCGTATCAGTTCGCGAAGTTCGTAACGCGTCGCAAAAATTTCGTATTTTTCCGACCCAATATTGGGCCCACATTCTTACGAAGACCCTTCGTAATGCCTTCGTATTCGATCGTAAAAATTTCGTATTTTTTTTTTTTTTTTGGAACGTGTGACTTGAGTGAGTATGCTGCAGACATGCTCCTCATGCACCCAGTATATGATTTTGATTTGTCCCAGAAACCCATCATGCCCTTCTGATGTCTGTTCTCTGAGCACTCCGTGAGGACGAACACTTCTTTGGCAGTGAAGGCCTATATGGGCACCCTGGAGTACTGTTAACATGCATGTTACTGCACATATTACTGACATAGTAAATATTGAACCATGTTTAGCACAAATGGCATCATCATTATAAACTTTGCAGAATTTGAAGTTAAATGTTACTCTCTGTAACTCACACTCTTTAGAGTAATTACACTTATACACATACTTATAAGTGAACTGTGCTCAAACAAAAGCTTGCAGAAGTGGACGAAACACGACCAAGCAAACGGCACAGGAGTCTGATCAGGGAACTCAGAACTATTGCAATAACAACTAACTAATGGTGTTGCAATTACCTGTAACTCACACTCTTTAGACTCTTTAGAGTAAGTGAACTGTGCTCAAACAGAAGCTTGCAGAAGTGGACGAAACACGACCAAGCAACGGTACAGGAGTCTGATAAGGAAACTCAGAACTGACTGGCCTCTAAGAGCACTCCTTATTTATACTAACCAAGGAGACTACATGTTTATTAGCCTCCTGACAGGTTTGCAACTCCAAATCTTGCGTACGGGCACGATCAAGTTTGCATGCCATCAGTACTATGCACTGGAATTTCAATGTACCTTGTGGATTCGACATGGTTGTCGATGAACAGTACGAATCTCGGTCGATGATAGTCTCGAATCTAAGTGACTCAGAACTCTAAACTCACCACCGATACAAGTCTCGAATCAAACACCAAGGACCGCAGGACTTAAAGTCTCACGATCGATGAGATCCGGAATGAGTATACCTTACTAGAATACTGGCAGAAAACAGGCCGAAATTGTACCATGGCCCCTATAAATCACTATGAGTGTCATTTACCCTTAAAGTACCATACAGTACAAACACACCCAAGTGAAATATGATTGTACTTTATTGTTTATGAGTATTGTAAGTCTTATAGAGCCTTGAAATGAATTGATGTGGCTCACAAACATGCTAATATGAAATGACCCAACATGTTGCTCAAATACCTAAGGTGTACATGTTAGTGTCCATTTTTCTAACACCATGCACGTGGCAGAGTTCACTGGTGAGATTACGACATGTATGGTGTCATGTCAAGAAAGTTCAGCTGAGTACAGTACAAGTTGAAAAAAGTACAGTACTGCAGTACAAGGTGGGCTACCATAGCCTTGTGTGGGATTTGAGGCCAGATTTTAGAGGCAGATATACTGCAGTTACATTTGTGTGATGTTTAGGTACCATGGCAGGTCCTTCACATACCCATACGTGGATACACACTGATGTATCTAATAATCATCGAGTGCCACCTAAACCAGACATATCAAGCTGCTGAGCTAATGCAAACAATTAATTATTGTACAGATTGACTCCATAAGTACAATCTTGAATTTCGGCTGCACACTAGTTGTAGCGTTAACTAAGCGGAAGAGGTTTTTATGAGACAGTGAGACGTTCGTGGTGTGCAACGAAAGAGTGTTACATGATTGATTCGCAAGCGTACACTTAAACCCAGGGTGGATTGAATTATACTGTACTGCCACAGACGCGTAGTCGGGCAACCGAGCGAACTACTTGAGCGAGGTTGTACTGCGAATCCAGATCACATGGCAAGTCAAAGAGCAATGCCAAGGACCATACTAGAGCATTATACCCTAGGAAATGCTACATGCCCTCCCCCTTGGCATAAGCTATGAGATGTTGTTTATGGCAATGGGGCCACAAACGTAAGACAGGGGCATCACGAACCCTGCTTACTGTAACTATAGACAATCACACCTCCTATAGTTACGAAACAACGCAAGTCAGAGGATGAAGTCCACAAAGCAAGTTAGCACGACACAGACGAGGGACTCATCTGCTCAATGCTCGAATACCTTAACATTCTAAGGACTATCGTCTGCAAGGCGGATCCTCTAACTTAGGGGACGAACTCTCTAGACAGCACTCACACCAGTGATGAAACAATTAGGTTGAGTCATTAGACTAGCACTTGTCCAAACCTTAGGTCCAGTTACCCTGCACTGCAGTGTAACCTTCGCTTGAGGTGGCTTTCCAACTAAAGGCATAAGGCATATCGTCTAGAGCAGCAAGCTATACACAACTAACTGCCACATAGTGTATCTCATGGGTAAGATACCAAAGCAAGTTACTCATGCACGGAACTACAATTTGCAGCTACACTGCCACAGCAAGTGCATCACAAAATGGAGCCGTGGGTCAGGAAACATAACCCATGCAAAACAATTAACCAAGAGACATGCATGCAAGTCCCAATTCACGAATCCCCCTCCCAGACCCTTCCACCCTCCCTCCCTCCCTCCCAGATCCAAGCTGGCTGGTGTTGAAGCTCCAAGGGTCATCAGCCGCAAGTGGCTGGAAAAGTCTCAAGCCGCAAATGGCTTAATCAAGGGATGCCCGCAAGTGGGACTTAAGAAAGGACTGGGGCAGCTGCCACGTCATCAGCCAGATGGCGAACATGGGCAAGAGGCTCCCAAGTATTCTCAGTCTCATCGTAGCCTTTCCATTTGACTAAGTAGCGCCAAGACTTTCCAACTTTCTTCTTAGCTATGATGGCCTCCACTTCATAAACGCCGCCACGCTTGTCTGCATACAAAGGAGGTGGTGAAATAACAGTAACTGGTACAGATGAAGACACATAAGGCTTCAGCTGGGAAACATGAAACACAGGATGAATATTTACAGTCTCAGGCAAGACGAGTCTAAAAGCTCGAGAACCAACTGCTGCAGCAATAGTAAAGGGCCCAAAATACTTAGCTGATAACTTTGACGAGAGCCCAGGTGAAAGCTGGTTTTTTCCTTGCAGCCAACAACACCTGGTCCCCCACCTTGAAAGGGTGGTCTCGTCTCTTTCTATCTGCATAAGATTTCTGCCGTTGCTGTGCAGAGGCAAGATTAGATTTGGCACTCTCTAAGGCAGTCTGCAGCCCCTCAACCCATTCAGAAACGGCAGGATTCTGAATGTGCGGGAACAGCAGAAGACAAGGGAGTAAGGGGATGGCGCCCATGATTCAGGAAGAAGGGTGTCTACAGTGTTGAAGCCTGAAGTGAGTTATTATATGCAAACTCCACCATACTCAAATACTTGTACCAGTCATCCTGCCTGGGACCCACAAACCCTCTCAGCATGTCTTCCATGGTCCTGTTCATTCTCTCGGTCTGCCCATCCGTCTGAGGGTGGTAAGCAGTAGACATAGCAATCTCAGTACCCAATATTTTCACAAAGGCCTTCCAAAAATGGCTAGTGAACCTTGGATCTCTATCACTCACAATGGAGGTAGGCATTCCAAATCTCACAAAGACCCTGTCAACAAACAGTTGTGCAAGTTGAGGTGCAGTGATGGTTTTAGTGCATGCAGCCAAGACACACAACTTAGAAAACCTATCCACAAATACCACAATAGAGTCAAACCCACAGCAGACAGGTAAATCAGTCACTAAATCAAGGGAAACGCTCTGCCAAGGTCCATATGGAATGGGCAGTGGCTGAAGCAAACCATAAGGTACGGCTCCAGTCCCTTTAGTGCGCTGGCAGGTGTCACAAGACATGCAAAAGTCCCTGACTGATGAGCTGAGACGTGGCCACCAAAATTCCCTGCACACTAATTCATACATCTTGTTAATCCCAAGATGGCCAGAAAAGGGGGTGGCATGACACTCTTTCACTACCTTCTCTCGCAATGCATCAGGGACATACACTCTACCTGACTGCACCGAATAAGGTACAGTGTCTCTCATCACCAAAACACCTTCTTCCACAAGTTTAGCAACTGTGGGATCAGAAACACACAGCAAAGCAATTTCTGGTAGGAGGGACGAGACAGAAACAGAGGAGACATGCATTACTGCCAAATCAACACGCCTAGACAAAGCATCTGCAACAACATTGTCAGTGCCCTTCACATATTTAATATCAGGCATGAATCTCATGATTTCAGTAAGCCATCTTTCCTGCCTACTAGTCCTAACAGGAGCACTCAATAAATACTCAAGTGCTTGCTGGTCAGTGTGTACAGTAAACTTAGCACCCAGCAACAAATGCTTCCATTTAAGCAAGGCAGGAACAAGAGCAAGCAACTCTCTGTCATATGGTGCTAACTTCCTCTCAGGGGGTTGGAGTTTCCTGGACTCGAAGGCAACGGGCTGCAGTCCCTTTCCTTGATCCTGCTGCAACACAGCACCAACAGCAAAACCTGAGGCATCTACATGCACAACAAAAGGTTTATCTAAATCAAGCCATCAAAAGGCAAGGAGGAGTAGAAACAAGATCTTTCAATGCTACAAAGGCTTCCCGCTGGGGTCCCTCCCAGGTCCAAGGCACATCCTTTTTGAGCAACTCAGTAAGAGGATAGGCAACATATGCAAAACGGTTCATAAAAGTATCATAATATTGAGTAAGACCTAGAAACCCTCTCAACTGTGACACATTCAAAGGAGTGGGCCAATCCTGAATGGCTACAACCTTCCTAGGATCCACCATAATCCCATGAGGTGTCAACAGGTGTCCAAGGTATTCCACCTGCTTAGCAACAAAATCACACTTAGACCTTTTGCAATAAAATTTATGTTCCCTGAGCACTGACAAGACTGTCCTCAAATGCTCCATATGCTCTGCAACAGATTTAGAATATATGAGGATATCGTCTAGGTACACCAGCACAAATCTATCAAGGAAGGGAGACAAGATAGAGTTCATCACAGAGCGAAAGGTGGCAGGTGCATTGGTTAACCCAAAAGGCATAACAGTGAACTCATAATGACCATAACGGGTTTTAAAAGCAATCTTTTCTATGCTGTCATCATGCATACGTATCTGATGATATCCAGAGGCAAGGTCTAGCTTAGAAAATACACAACTTCCATGCAATTGCTCGAACATCTCATCAATCTTAGGAAATGGGTGTTGGGTCCTAACAGTAATCCTATTCAAGGCCCTGTAGTCAATGCATAAACGCCATCCACCATCCTTTTTAGGAACAAATAAGATGGGTGCACCAAATGGTGATGTCGATGGGCGGATGAACCCCCTCTCAAGGAGCTCCTGCAACTGTGCACGTAGCTCAGCAAGCTGGGCTCCAGACAGTGGATATATGCGGGAGGCTGGAGGAGTTGCGTCCGGCTCCAATCTGATGTGGTGGTCTCCAGCACGAGAAGGAGGGAGGCCTTCAGGAAGTCCAGACAGTACATCCTTAAATTCCTGCAAAAGCTGCTCCAACTCTGGCACATTGTATGCATCAGTATCTGAAACATTGTCAGTCACTGCATTCAGTTGAATAATGTACACTGATTCACCCAACTTCACCATCTCTTCCACTTCCATGGATGAGATCACATACCCAGGCATGCCTGACCTCTGACACCCCAAAAGTACATGTGTTTTATTAGCATGAACTAAAGACACAGCATTCAATTTCCAATTCACAATTGGGTTAAAAGCAGTTAACCAAGGTTTGCCCAAGACAAGATCATAGTAGGTCAACTCAGTAGGGAGGCAGGTGACTCCAAAACCCAAGGTCCCAACAGTCAGGTCAATTGACACACTATGTCCTACCACAGATGTCCTACCATCAGCCACTCTCACAGTAACATGTGAACTCAAAGGCACAGTGGGAAGGGCAAGCTCCTGCACAAGTTTATCATCAATAAAATTTGCAGAGGCTCCACTGTCCAACAAAATCCTGACAGGTCTACTAGCAAGAATTCCCTCAAACTCTATGCAAGTGGAGGAAAGATCAAGACCATTCACAATGTGTCTACTGTCAAGCTGAACAAAAGAGTCAAAAGAAGTTGCGGGCAGGGGTTTCTCCTTCACACTGAGACAACCAGTCTGTACCAGGCAACGATATAAGGGCAAGCCTGTATGGGAACTGCAGTGGGGTGAGCTCTTAAAGGTGGAAGTAAGACCCAGTGCATCCAAAACAGAAGCCGAGAGCAATACATCATGAGAGTTGTTGTTGTGTAGTCCCTTCCAGCACCTGTTCACAGTGGCTCAGGCAAGAGAGCACAGTCAATCTAGTACCTGGCAGTAGCTGTGACACAAGCTGGCTAACAGTACACTCCCTGTTACTACCATCAACAAACAAGACAACATGAGCATCACTAGAAAGAAGGTGAGGAGCTGCATCTCTCTTATACATGCACACAGGATTGATCAAGTCACTGGCATGGGGGGATGTCTGAAACTCTCTACACAAACCATGCCCATCCACAATATGGGACATGAAAGAATGGCAACAACTGTGAAAGAAATCCTGCAGATTACCAAGCCCATACAAAACAGGAATCCCATACTGGGTCACTGAACAGTTGGCAGACATCTGAAACAGGCCTCACACTGCTGTAATACCAAAGAAGTCCAACAAATCAAGTTTTATGTGATTTTTGAAAGTGATTCCTCAACTCAAGGTGTAATTGGAAGCACGGAAGAACGTCGTATCCACCTCCACGGACCGAGCGGATGCCAAGCCTACATCGTAGGTCCCCAAAAACATTTCAGTCTGCATAAGCCAAGGATCCAACTTTATTGGATCTCCCTCGAATACAGATGGGTCTGGCAACTTGAGCGAGGGCTTCCCTGAACCTGACGAGGCTGTAGCCGATGCCGGAGTTGCCGTTGGTATGGGCTGCGGCACGACCACAGGTGCAGGTTGCGCGAGAGAGCACTGAATTAACATCTCAAGTCCCTCTGAAATGCTCTGAGTGGTATCAGCTGGAGGGGAATGCGACGGAACACTAGATCTTAATGCAACGGCTCCTTCGAGCAGGGCACCGATATCTACCAAACGCCTAAGCATACAACGAGGATCTACCCATGAACGATCTACATATACATAAGCAAGAAGATCTATGGCTGGATCTGGCTCCGCGATGCCAGGACTAGGTGCACGAGCCCTTGAACCCGAACGAGGATGCCGAGACATCACAATCCGAAAGGAAAAGAAACGCACCACGAACGAACGACAAGGAACTAATCCTTGTCGCCGATACCACTGTAGCGTTAACTAAGCGGAAGAGGTTTTTATGAGACAGTGAGACGTTCGTGGTGTGCAACGAAAGAGTGTTACATGATTGATTCGCAAGCGTACACTTAAACCCAGGGTGGATTGAATTATACTGTACTGCCACAGACGCGTAGTCGGGCAACCGAGCGAACTACTTGAGCGAGGTTGTACTGCGAATCCAGATCACATGGCAAGTCAAAGAGCAATGCCAAGGACCATACTAGAGCATTACACCCTAGGAAATGCTACACTAGTGTATTGCCATATCCAATTGTCTGCCATAAGCAGGCCCCAAGAACAGCAGCCTTACCCTTCGTATCCACGAATGAAGTACAAGTAAACTGAAGTGAACAAGTAAACCCTTCGTATCCACGAATGAAATCCGAAGACTTTCCGGAAAATCCTTCGTCACAGTGATGGCGGTATATCAGTCTGAGGCCCCCGATATAGAGGGAAAAGTGAAAAAGTGAATATATCAGTATCAGGCCCCGATGCCCAAAGAGTCACATGTCGACATCCGAATGCCTGCAGGTTTAAAGACGTACATACACGGGGAAAATGGTTAAAAGCAGAAGAAAGAAAATGAAATAGACCGAAGAAGTCAATGCCGCAAAAAGGTTTACATGATGGTGTCTTGTGTGTGGTCAAATCACCATCTATCTATCTATCTCTCTCTCTCTCTCTCTCTCTCTCTCTCTCTCTCTCTCTCTCTCTCTCTCTCTCTCTCTCTCTCTCTCTCTCTCTCTCTCTCTCTCTCTCTCTCTCTCCCTCTCTCTCTTTCTCCCTCTCTCTCTCCCCCCCCCCCTCTCTCTCTCTCTCTCTCTCTCTCTCTCTCTCTCTCTCTCTCTCTCTCTCTCTCTCTCTCTCTCTCTCTCTCTCTCTCCCCCCCCCTCCCCCCCCCCCCCCCAACCCCCCTGGAATGCGTGTGGGTGTGCCAGGAACCAAAGATTGTACAGGTGCAGCTCAGTGTCAAAGGCAAATCCTAACTGATCATCTACTCGTACACGATTTGGTGCCCCGATTTAGAAGTTGGAAGTGGAAGTTAGGGCTGGTTCATCGGGTGGTGTCGTGATCGGTTGTAATCGTTGCGTCACTTGATAGCGGGAAATGGAAGCGGTGCCTTACGCCCGTACAGTATTGCTCGAGTGCGTAGAAGGCATTTTAGAAGGAAAATGTGCCGAGCACATCTCTGTTTCGAAAATTAAATGGGCGGTGGGGGTACCCTGTTCCAATGATTACTCTAAGAAATTGCATCCGCTGGGACCAGAGCTCGTAACGTCGTCGGAGGAGTTTCTCCCAGCGACTCCCATTCGAGTCGCCGCTATTGCAGGGGATGCTCATGTCTAGATCCGTTCCCATTATGCAGACAGCATGTTGAACTTTTAAGAACGTCAAATACTTTCTAGTTATGACTCTCAACAGACGCTGTGGAAGCACGCAACGAAGTCATCGTTCCGTTGCCCCCCGGCAGGGCAGGGCAAGCGCTTCAAAGCGACCTGAATGCTCGTCCTAGTGCACGTTGTGCTTCTTGTTTCTGGTAGGTCTCTGTGAGCAGTGACATCAAATCTGCACATGTTACGTGAAACGTTAGATATATATAGTCAATCTTGTCACATATGTACGTGAGTCGCGACGATCGTTAGCTCACCACCTCGAACATACTCGTCCCTGCACGATTGATAGCCTTCTGAGTTATAAATCTAAACCACCTTGATTCAGTTCGAGTTAATCGTATGCATATGTTGTAGGTGTTGCAGGCCCCCGCAAAGCCCTTGCTGCCGTGGACGTACCGGGCTCTGCGGCACAGAGGTTAGAAACTACACTAAAGACCCAGGTGCGTACAACAGGAAATTTTCATGGAAATTTTACTGCTGAGGAAGACGTCAGTTTTAATGGCACATCAACGTGCAGGGGCAAGATGCCGGATTTACTGGGTGGCCACTTATATCTCTTGCAGGCTATTTGCCAAACCGGTGAGCATCAGCATTCGCCCTAAATTCCCTTATCACTTATATGGTGTACCTTCTTTTAAATTGAAAATCTGGTGTCAGACTTGAAGCACTTTGTCATCTCCTGACCTACAAAGTTGACTTGCTCTAGTTAACGCGTGTACACACACACACACACACACACACACACACACACAACACACACACACACACACACACACACACACCACACACACACACACACACACACACACACACACACACACACACACACACACACACACACACACACCACACGCACACACACACACGCACGCACACACACACACACACACACACACACACACACACACACACACACACACACACACACACACACACACACACTCACTGAAGGGGATATTTCTATATTTTTCTCTAGAACCAAAGAGTAATAAGAAGAGTGAAGGATAGAAATGAGAAGCAAGACTGAAGGGGGACGCTGGGGCAGCGAGCGGGACAATCAAGTCAGGCCTCCTCCCCAAGGGTGGCATGAGAGAGAGAGAGAGAGAGAGAGAGAGAGAGAGAGAGAGAGAGAGAGAGAGGGGGGGGGGGGGGAAGGGGGGGGAGAGGGAGAGAGGGTGGGGGGGCGGGGGGGAAGAGGGGGAAAAGAGGGGAAAGGAGGGAGAGAGGGGGGGAGAGACAGAGCAGGTCACATGATTGAGAGACAAACAGGACGTTCTGATGTTTGGAAGGTCTTCTGCTTTTTGTACAGGGATCCAGGGGAAGAAGGGGGAAGCAGTCGGGCACTTGATTTAAGGCAATCGGCTCTTCAAGCAGCCACTGCTTCGTCAAACAGGTCGGAGTCATCACATGCAGATTTGCAGCAAGTAGGTGACAGAACCGTTGAGGGAAAGCCATTCCACCCCCACCCCACCGCTGGTTTCCTGAAACTGCCAGGGCTGCATCCAGATCCCATTGCTCACCCCGGTGGCGAAACCCAGATCAAGCAAAGGGGCGGAGCTGCTAATTGGGCCACCGATCGTGCCTTCGATTTTGAAGGACCCACGCATGAAAGCCAGCAGCGCAGTACAGGCCGGCATGCTCGGAGCCCGTCCAATAGGGACCAGCCCCATCCAGAGTGGGACAACGCTGGGCATCCTGGGGTAAAGTCGGCGCGCCTGCTAGCTGAAAGCACTAGAGAAGGTACAGCGTCATCTCCTGCGCAAGCCGCCTTTCAGAGCGCCAAAGATGCAGATGGGCGGCCCTTGCCTCGGAGCGTGGGATTCCCTGGAGCCGTGAAAGAAGATGATGAGAAGGATGAGGATGCTGTGCCGCAGCTCAGGGTTGCCAGCCCACCTCTAGTTGTGGCAAGTGCTGGGGCCCCGGATGATGGTGCAGCAGCAGACCTCCCAGTGGTCTGTTCTATCCCATAATCACCCTTTAGGAAGTGTTCAGTCACTCTCTTACTGTTGAAGGTCTAATGTAACTGCCGCATGACTGACTCTCGCTTTTTGTATGTACCACATCCTTTTTCCCCTTTTCCCCTTTTTTCCCTCTTTTCTGTGCGTGTGTGGCATGTTTCCCCTTCGGATCGTGGAGAGATTAGTTATTCACATTGTTGCAGGCACTCAAGTTAGTCCCTTCCAGGTAACTGCAGCTGTGTCCATGAAGCATTCAAGTCTTTGTGGTCATGACACTTTGTCTGCTGTGCCACCCAATATACCATGGCACATATTCCTTTCATGTCAAGTAGATCCCCCCGGGCATCAACACAAGCAGTCCAATAAATATGCAGAAAAAGGCTCATTGCCAAGGCCATCCACCACACAGTTAGTGACTCTAATCCGTCGTTGGATTACTTACATGTTTGGGGGTTGGGATTTGTTTTGCAGGATGATGAAGACAGCCTTGAGTTTAGTTTGACTGTGGGTGAACCAGCAGAGGCGCCGGGGCAGGCATCCATTGAATGGCCCCGCGGTCGCAACCCACCGCAACGCTCCCCCATACCAGAGGTGTGCAATCTCCTTTGCTCGTTGGCTTTCGCGTGACAAAGGAATACAGGATTTTTCAATTAAAGACAAATAGTCAAACTGCACGGAATGAGTGACCTGACTGTGCATCCTCTTAAGTCTCCCCCTCTCCCATCCTGTTTCTCCCCCCGTCCTGTTTCTCCCCCCACCCATCTCTCCGTCACCCTCTTTATTCTCTCTCCTCTCTCTCCTCTCTCTCTCTCCTCTCCTCCTCTCTCTCTCTCTCTCTCCTCTCTCTCTCCTCCCCTCCTCCCTCCCCCCTCCCTCCCTCCCTCCCTCCCCCCCCCCCCCCCCCCCTCCCCCCCCCCCCCCCCCCCCCCCCCCCCCCCCCCCCCCCCCCCCCCCTCCCCCCCCCCCCCTCCCTCCCCCCCCCTCCCTCCCTCCCTCCCTCCCTCCCTCCCTCCCTCCCTCCCTCCCTCCCTCCCTCCCTCCCTCCCTCCCTCCTCTCTCTCTCTCTCTCTCTCTCTCTCTCTCTCTCTCTCTCTCTCTCTCTCTCTCTCTCTCTCTCTCTCTCTCTCTCTCTCGCCCTCCTTCCCTCCCTTCTCCCCCTCTTAACGGGGGTGTTTTTGTGCATGCGTGTTGTGTGTGTGTGTGTGTGTGTGTGTGTGTGTGTGTGTGTGTCTGTGTGTGCATGCATGTGTGTATGCGCATATATGTGTGTGTAGGTGTGAGTGTGTATGTGTGGGTGTGAGTGTAGTTTTGTTTTGGGGGGGGGAGGTTTGGGGGGCGTACGCGGGTGCATGTGCTTCTGTCGCCAATGCCGAGGTCACGCACTTCTTTCATGAACTTTACATCCAAGTAACGAATCCAAACCACAGAGAGGACAGTGGAAGGTACGTGGAAGGGATGGACAGCAAAATACATGTAGCAAAGCCTAACCGACGTGCTACACCTGGCAATGCACAACACCTTGCAGGGGCTGGGCATCTGCACATCGGAAAACAAAAAGTCTGTTGATGAGGTATTTAGCATGTGTGAATGAGATGATTGGCTAACTGCTCCAAAGGGTGGGCACACAAGCACCACCAGCCCCAGCCCTCAGCCTCCAAACCCCCCCCCCCCCCCAACCACACGCGCGCGCGCACACACATACACACACACACACACACACACACACACACACACACACACACACACACACACACACACAGCCGCACACACACACTCACACACACACACACACACACACACACACACACACACACACACACACACACACACACACACACACCCCAAGAGGCAGTCTCGGCGAGGGCGGGAGGGGGAGGGGAGTTTACATAACTTCCGGGCATGTTTTGGAGAAAAAGCATGCACGTGCGCGCATGCACACGCGCACACAATAGACACACGCACACATACACATACACACGCGCGCGCGCACACACACACACACACACACGCACACACGCACACGCATGCGCACGCGCACGCACGCACGCACACACACACACACACACACACACACACACACATACATACATACATACACACATACCCCTGAACAAAGACTAGCGAAGAATGTACGGAGCCTAGATGGGCAGTGCATGGCATGGCAGGCACTGTCTGCCTGAACAGACACCCAAAATGTACATGGACGAATAAAGCTGCTGAGGCAAAAGCAGGGTGTGAGCAGCGTGCATGGCGCGATGATTTATCTGTCACAGATCTTTGAGACAGCAGTGTGTATTAACATTCAATGGAGGGTGGACATGAGCATGGGAATTTGGACTGTGTATATGTATCTAAGGGCACAGACATGGAAAACAATGTGCTTCTCCGGTATCAGAAAAGCCAACCTGCTGCGTTTGGAAGATCAAGGCGGCTCTACGTGTTTTAGCTAACCCTTACCCTTACTTTCTATATCTGAACATTTAAGAGCCGTGACGTTTCATCTGATGCTGGTTCGGTACGAAGTCACTCAACGAGTGCACTTTTAAATGAGAAGTGAACACATTTCAAGTGCGAACCAGGTATCTTACATGCTGGCACGTGCAAGCCGGGGGCCATGGACACACATGGTGATAACACGTGATGCTGGCTTGTTTCTGGACTCTTACTTCTTTTCTTTTTTTTCCCTTTTTTTTTGACAGATGATAACACATGATGATGGCTTGCTTTTCCCATGATGATAACACATGATGATGTTAAGTTTTAAAATTTGCCCAGGGGATCCGTGGCGGTGCAACGGGGTCATCAACATCGGGGGACGGCAGCGTCACAGTTACGAATTCGGCTGCGAGGGGGCCTCCCAGCGGCACAGCCTCCACAGTGGAGCCGTCTCAGCAGTTTCCTGTGGTCCAAGTAGCTAATGATCCAACTCCTCCAGACGCACCACCAGACGCACCTCCACCTGCTCTGGACAGCTCGCCACCTCCTTCAGAGCTGAGTCCGCCACCTCCTTCAGAGCTGAGTCCGCCACCTCCTTCAGAGCTGAGTCCGCCAGCACTTCAGGAGCCGAGTCCACCACCTCCTCCAGACAGCCCGCCCCCGCCACCTCTGGGCCCGCATCTTCCAGCAACCTCACAAGCCTCCTACGAAACCTCGTGCGGTTACAGAACCGACCTGCCGCCCGAGGGGGAATGCCCAACGCCATACGATCTGTGTCCTCCCGGTTTCTGCTGCAGGTGGGTGCCCAGCGCCATTTGCATGACATATTGCATACGGCTAAGCGACATTGGTGTTATCCCAAGCGACGGTGATCGCTGCACCCCATTCCCACCGCCATCCATTCCGCCACCTCCTCCAGAGCTGAGTCCGCCACCCCTTCCAGAGCTGAGTCCGCCACCAACTCCAGAGTCGAGTCCACCACCTCCTCTGGAGCCAAGTCTGACACCACTTCCAGAGCCAAGTCTGCCACCACCTTCGGAGCCAAGTCTGCCACCACCTTCGGAGCCAAGTCTGCCACCACCTTCGGAGCCAAGTCTGCCACCACCTTCGGAGCCAAGTCTGCCACCACCTTCGGAGCCAAGTCTTTCACCACCACCTTTGGAGCCAAGTCTGCCACCACCTGAGGCAAGTCATTCACCACCACCTTCGGAGGCAAGTCTTTCACCACCACCTTCGGAGCCAAGTCTGCCACCACCTTCGGAGGCAAGTCTTTCACCACCACCTTCGGAGGCAAGTCTTTCACCACCACCTTCGGAGGCAAGTCTGCCACCACCTTCGGAGGCAAGTCTTTCACCACCACCTTCGGAGGCAAGTCTGCCACCACCTTCGGAGGCAAGTCTTTCACCACCACCTTCGGAGCCAAGTCTGCCACCACCTTCGGAGGCAAGTCTTTCACCACCACCTTCGGAGCCAAATCTGCCACCACCTTCAGAGGCAAGTCTTTCACCACCACCTTCGGAGCCAAATCTGCCACCACCTTTGGAGCCGAGTCTTTCACCACCACCTTCGGAGCCAAGTCTGCCACCACCTTCGGAGGCAAGACTTTCATCACCACCTTTGGAGCCGACTCTGCCACCACCTTTGGAGCCGAGTCTTTCACCACCACCGTTGGAGCCCAGCACGGCTCCTCCCCCTGTGTCCAGCCCGCCCCCGCCTCCACCGCCCATGGACTCCCCGCCGCCCATTGATTTACCGGGTAACAGCAAGCTGATCGCAGAGAGCCCGCCACCTGATCAGCTAGCGACCCTTCCTCAGGTCCTGGCCTTGACCATTCCTCCAGCGCCCACCGAGGTCCTGGGTATCAGCAGCCTGGGGGACCAGAGTCAGCCAGCTTTCCCACCACCACCCACACCTTCAGACCCAGCACCACCAGTCCCAGAACTGCCGCCATCTCCGCCTTCTCCGCCCCCTCCCCCACCGTCGCTGTCCAACGCCCTCGGAGGCTACCCCTTGGCCGTAGGTTGGTACTGCTGTTCGCCCTTGAGGTCTTTCCGCTGGTCCCTCTGGTTCCCTGCTTCATCTCGCTTATGGTGGAAATGTTCCGGAACTTGGGGCGTGTCCGTGCATGTGTGTGCCTAGAGCCCGGGTGCATGCGTGCGTGTGTTGGCAGGGGGGGGGGGCGGTGGCGGGGCGGTGGATATTGGGATATTTGCATAGTGCATATGGCTTGCTTCCTCTAATGTGTGTGTTTGGGTGGTGGTGTTGAAGAAGTTCCATGTTGCAATACATTCCATGAACCAATTGACACATTCCATGAATTGTGTGTGTATCTGCATCAGTCAAGTGATGTTGAAGAAGTTCATGTTGCAATACATGCTACTGTGGCTTGTGCAGACAGCCAGGCAAGGTGCTGGGAACTTTTCATGTATTATGAGTTGTTGCAATTATAATTGCGCATTGCAGTAACAATGCATGGCCGCTTTTTGGACAGGTAGATCTGTTGGGATTGGATACCTGACAATCAAATTTCACCGATCTGACACACTTCGAGCAGCCTGGCTAGACTAAGTTCATGTAGTGCGGGAAGGGCACAAACAGTCTGTTGATGGGTGCACAGCTGTGTACATATTTTTATTTAAGAAGAGCACTTGTGGGGCCAAAGCAGCTTTAGTTCTGCAAAAGCTCAAGCCGGGGAATTACTGCTATTTTTCCCAACACTGTCAAGGGCCTACACCTGTCCCCCCCCCCCCCCCCCCCGTGCTACCGCTTGCAAGAATCAGTTGCGCCTATCCACCACCTGGCCCCATGGCGCTCAGCTCCCGACTACTGTTTTTCACGGTTTTTGCGCTGTGCTGCGGACAGGTGGTGCCACAGTTGTGGTTGCGGGAGGTGGTGGAGTGGCATGGCAAGTAGACACCTTAGGCACCACAGGCTCGGCACAGATATCGGAACAGGGAGGGCTTAGTAATGGAGGCTTTCAGGCGCCCGGGGGCCAGAACGGGCCACCCCTCACGGCACAGGAACTTACCAGTCTGGGCTTCAATGAAAGACGTGAGTCGCTCTCTCACAAGATTTTGGTGGCTCGAATTTGGTTTGATAAATGTGCGAATGTAGTTTGGTCTTTCGTCAGAGCGAGTGAGGGTGCAGGTCAGTTGTGCTGATAGAAAGCAGTGTGGGTGATAGAAAAAAGTGTGGGTGTTTATCCCAGTTGTACCGGGATAAACACCATAATTTGGACAAATTCAGCGCTGTATGCACGAGTCCCGGGTTCCACCCTGCACCCACATATCTCCCCCACCCCTGCATCCCCCCCATCTTTTTTCCGCATCCCCAACCCATCTGGTGCCCATGGAAGTGTAGCATCATGTTTGTATGTACTATTACGGTCCCTTCCCCATCCACGGGATTGTATATGCAAACTCGTGGAGTCCATTCTCTGGGGTTTTTCTCTTTAATGGCTAATGGAGAGTGATCAGGTACATTAGCTGCTCCAGGGATGATGTAATACCTAGCGACTGCATGAGGCTGGAGGGCTCACTATAATAAGCAGTACAGATTACGTAGCATTAATGCCACGCCATCTGGACTGCTCACGACATTAGTGAATTCGGACCTCTGGAAACCAATCCGGTATGTTTAAGATCAAAATGTTCAACATGTAAACTATTTGACATGGGCATGACAATGAGATGGGGCTTTTGCAGCGGGAGAGGGCCAAGAGTGTCCCAACAAGGAGAAAGACGGGCTGATGGAGTACGTCTTAGAGGTGACGCAATCCAGCGTTGACAGTGGCGGGGGCCGCCGTTTGCGGGCCGCTATCATGTGGCCTCCAATGCCCCCGTTGCAGTTGGGGTTTGCACCTCCCTCCCCCGAAGTGGCCGTACCCACGTGGCATTCCCCGCTTTCATCAGATTCATTGGATTTTGATGGACGGCGGCACAGTGCTGAGTCCGATCACTTCCTTCTGCAACCACTCAAACGGGCTTCATCAGCCATTCTTAGGGATAACGAAGCTGCATCAGATGCCACTCGAACCGCTGGAGCGCACGCAGTGGCCCCCCAGGTCATCTCACTGGAAGCTAGAATCAGGAAGTTTGCAGCAGGAAAGATCGTGAGGGTCCAGGACGAGACAACGGAGCAGTCAGTGGGGCCTCCTGCCCTAGTCCCGGTTGCGTTGCGGCAGCTGCAGCAGGCAGAGGACGTAGATCAGGGAAGCCGCAAGCGAGCTCCGCCACCCCAGCGGATCTGCGACCAGGGCGACCCGTTCCCGAAGCCCCTGCATGGCGGCTGCTGCCAGGCTTGCAAGATGGCCGCCAAGAAGTACACCCACTACAAGGAGTCCCAGCTGGTCCCAAGTAAAGCTGCCCTCCATTAAGGAGCCTTGTTAGGCTTCCCCTTTCTCCGTGCCCGTGCAACTGCTCTCTCCTGTGCAATCTGCCTCGCCCATGCAAAGCCCATATGGATTGTGGACTGCAACACTATTATCGATGAATATTCATCAAGTAGCCCATATGGATTGTGGACTGCAACACTATTATCGATGAATATTCATCAAGTCGTACTCAAGTCGACTCGATTTTGATGCCTTGACTTGAAATGCACGGAAATTTGAGAACAAGCCTCTTTTGCTTACCTTTTATTATAGCCATGCTCGTAATCTCCTGCATTTGTCAATTGAAACGTGGCGCATCCGGATCCCTTCCGGTGCGCAACTGTGTTTGCTGAATATCTGACGTGGTGAAGTAATGAAGTGCATGTGGTAAAGTAATTACTTTACCAAACATCTTTGGCTATGGTCCAGAGGCTAGTCAGCACGTGCCCTGTCTTCCCGCCAATCCCTTTGGAACTGAACAAACGTGGGCCTTAAAGATGCTTGTGAGTGATATTCTGCCACCATGGAACTGAACAATCATGGGCCTTAACGATGCTTCTGATCATAATCTGGCCAGGCATGCACCTACACATATCCCCCCCCCCCCCCCCAGGCGGGTCTCACCAGATGTGACTGCAGTCGAATGGGGTAGGACTAGGATCGATCCAATCGGTACGTTTGAGGATGGATATCCTCAAACATGATCGGGTGAGAAACGATCCCCTGCCCTGCACCAGCAGGATTGAGGAATAGTGGTATTCGGCATCTATGCTCTGTAAGAAGTATCCCACCTGCCCCGCGCCATCGAACGCAAGTGCTGCCATCGCTGTTCTCTATTTTGCCCTATTAGTTTTGTCCACGCCCTGGACGACTCCCTGGACCAGTAGTGGTGTCATGCATTCAGGCATCGAGATCAGCGTCAACAACAGCAACTGGAAGAGCTGATAAAGGGGTTGGTGGGGCGTTGCAGATGCCTGTTGCTTGGCCATTGCCACAGCAGCAAAGGAGCCCACCAAATCTGTTGTACCACAAGATGAACCTTGAGAGCCGCCGGTAAAGATCCCTGGAAGTGGACCAGGTCTCGACGTGGTGGGTACACGACGGATGGTAAACGACGTCTGAACGATGTACATGTGGCGGGTGAGCGACGTGGTAAATCATGTCACGATGGTGGGTGACAGAGGAAACGGAGTGACGACTCTGGTAACGAGGAGTCCTGATTAGGTCCTCGTGAGGCGCCATTCCAGGACCTTTCCTTATGTCGATAATGTGAATGGTCAGCACGAATGCCCCACCGGGGACAGACGGAATCGGAGCAAGCATCCAAGGGTACGTCCATTGGCTTAATAGTTTCTGAGTTTCCATAGAAGTGTGTCTTAGTCAGTTTGCCGTCCCACCGCATGCAATATTTTTCCCCTCCCCTCCTCCCCCCCCCCCCGGCAATACTCCATCCCTCTTCTGCCACTTGCAGCCTCCTCTTGGAGTATGCAAGATCCTGCTTGCCTGCAGGTCATGGGGCGCCTCATTCCTGCCCGAGTGAGAATCAGTTTGCATTCTTTGAAACGAATGTAGACTGCTTGCGGCATGGCTGCCGGTTCGGAGCCTCTAGGATTTGATCTGTAGGGAAGGGCGTTATGTGGGCATCATGTCCTGCTGCTTTGGGGCTTACTTCATTAGTGTGCACACGTGTGCCAAGTCCAAGTCTGCCGTCTTGCGCCAAGCAGAGGTTCCTGAGGTCATCCAATCGGCCCGACAGTAGTTAAATTAGGCAGCCGGCACATCTTTTCAGTTGTCCAAATAATATTTATGGACGACTGAAGATTACAATAGACCCTGCGTGCGATGGCTTAAAAATTGGAATGCGTGGATTGGCAAGGTAGTTGCTTCTCAAAGGTAAGGCTGGGAGTTTTTATCACACCTCATGTGGGAGTTTTGCGTAGTGAACGCCTTTTTTGCAAAGCATTTGTAGTGAATCACATCGATGTTCTAACAACGGATTTCCCGTTTTGCAACGAGGGCACTGGTCTCATAAACACCCAGGTGTCCCATATACACTTAGTTCCAGTAGCTGACTGCTGTCTAGACTTTAAAGTGTCTAGACTTCAAATTTGGCATTTGCTGATGCAGGGTGACCATCTAGCGTACTCGGTCTTTTTGAACCGGCAGCTACATGAGTTTTGAACGTGTCGCAGAAAAGACTGGTATAGACTGGTCCAGACCTAGGGCCTGTTAATAATCTATTTGAAGGTAAAGTGAAAGTATAAAAGTCTCGGGCCCCGGTACCCGAATGGTGATGTGTAGAAATCTGAACGCTCGCAGGTGAAAACATCGAGCAAAAATGGTTTGAAGGGGAAGAAAGAAAGATAACAAAGAGGAGAGAGGGGGGTTGTGGGAGAGGGAGAGGAGGGGGGTTTGGGGGGGGGAAGAGAGAGAGAGAGAGAGAGAGAGAGAGAGAGAGAGAGAGAGAGAGAGAGAGAGAGAGAGAGAGAGAGAGAGAGAGAGAGAGAGAGAGAGAGAGAGAGAGAGAGAGAGAGAGAGAGAGAGAGAGAGCGAGGAGGGGGGGAGGAGAGAGAGGGGGGTGAGGGGGACAAGGGGGGGAGAGAGGGGGGTTGGGGAAAAGGGGGAGAAAGGGAGGGGAGGGGGGGGGGGAGAGAGAGAGAGAGAGAGAGAGAGAGAGAGAGAGAGAGAGAGAGAGAGAGAGAGAGAGAGAGAGAGAGAGGATGTGTGTGTGTATGTGTGTTTGTGTGTGTGTGTGTGTGTGTGTGTGTGTGTGTGTGTGTGTGTG
>KV908560.1:52500-60000 GCA_002005505.1 Botryococcus braunii
GCAAGGAGGCAACCAAACCGACAACAGTCCAGAGATTGTTTGGGAAACAGTACACCTGAAGTACAGTGTCTGGCAAGTCTCCACTGGTTCACCAGTCCACCCAAGACCATGAGTACCTACCTAAAGTGATATTTGGGGTTTGTTCTACAGGAAGATGGAGACAGTCTCGGATTTCGGGAGAGAGCGGGTGAACCAGCTGAGGTGCCTGGGCAGGGCTCCAAGGACTGGCCCCGTGCTCGCTACTCACAGCGCTCTAGTTCAAGACCGGAGGTAAACTCCATTCCCCCCCCCCCTCTCCATTCTCGTTGGTTCCATCGTGACCATGTGACAACAGTGTCTCCTACAACAGGTATAGCACCAGCCAAGCTAGCGACCACAATGGCCCCCCAAAGGCGCAAACACACACAAACACACACACACACACACACACACACACACACACACACACACACACACACACACACCCAAACGCGCGCGGGCACACACACACACACACACACACACATGCTCAGACATACAAATCGGGGATCCAGTGGAGCCTAGGTCAAGATGCGCAGCGTGCAACTGTGTCCCTGCACCCCTGCATCTCAATTTATCATCCCCCATTCCACTGCATCCTGCAGCAATGCCATGGTTTTTTTTTTCAGTTAATCATCTGGTTGCACCAATTAATGCCCACCGCTGTTGATCACCTTCTGCATCATTGGATGCCCGTATCTGCATGTCCCAAAAGTACATATGTGGCATAGTGAAAAAATATGGTGGCTCTGTGATGGCTGCATGTACGGCTGCTGAGATCCACCAACAAAATACTGCAATAATTTCGACGTTTAGGTGTAGAAGGTGTAGAAGGCAAACCCTTAAACATTAAATGGCCTGTACAGTAGATGTAAATGATCAAGATGCTATATTGAATCTTTGCATGACATGGATGTCTAACAAACTAGGCCTTCGACCATTTGCATGGACTGTCAAGCACACGAACGCCTTGTAAGCACAACACTATTGTTGTAAACGCCATTGTAGCATCTTTGCTCTACATGACACCTGTCATGTGAGGCATGCATATGGCTAACAGGACAGTGGGTGATCTTTACAGGCTGATATTTGCTGAGGCAAATGCAGTGTATGGCATTGCATGCTTTGCTATCAAGCACTTGCATCTGCAACATGATTACTTACATCTGTATGTACATCAAAAACTGGAGCGAGTAGCCAACAACGGTTGGCAAGGACGATCTCAAATCTCCTCAAATACAGTGATCTGCACATGGGTTCTGTTCGTACAGTGGCAATGACAAACAACCTTTCCCTTCATGTGCGCAGAGAGCCCTACAAGCAACAAGGGTGTCTTCAACGTCAACACCAGGGGATGGCAACGACCCACTTGCGAATTCAGGACCGAACTGGTCGCAGCCACCCCCACCAGTGACGCCAATCCCGTCCTTGAGTTCGTCGTCCTCTGACAGCTCCGCCCTGCCCCTGTATCCTCCACCACCCATGCTCTCCAATAATCCACCTGAACCCAGCCCCCGCCCTCCGCCCAGCATTGCCCCTGCTCCTCCTGCACAAGCCAACCCCAGTCCGCCACCCAGCATCCCTCTCGGATCGCCACCCAATGCCAGCCCAAGTCTCCCACCCAGCAGTCCCCCGAGACCGCCGGCTGAAGCAAACTCCAGTCCGCCCCCCAGCATTGGCCAGCTTCCGCCTGCGGACATCAGGCTCCCTCCACCACCCAGCATCATTGTTCTGAGTCCTCCGGTCGCAAGCAGCCCGAGTCCGCCCCCCAACACGGACCCCAGCCCGCCGTCCAGTCCTGCAGTCGTAGTAGCGACCCCAGTGTTAGATTTGACAATGCTGTTGCTACCCGAGAGCGCATGCCCAAGCTGCGACGCCTACTTTGGCGGCTGCCGAAACGACGCGTATAACTATCAGAAGTGCGCTCCAAACGATTGTGAATACAAATTCTTATCGTGCACACAGACCGAGAGCGGCAAGCGGGTTCCCCAGTGCTTCTTTTCTTGCAAGGAGCCGGGGGCGCCCCCGACACTGCGCGGCGCGTGCAAGACCACGTGTCAAGACGCCTGGGGTGATTGCGGAAACTGGAACGCATACCAGGGTTGCCAACCAGGGGAGTGCTTCTGGGATTTTCGCGCGTGGGAGACTGGGTGCATGACTGACGGTAACCCATATTGCGGAATAGGCTGTAACAAATACTTCAGCCCACCTCCTTCCCCACCGGCCAGCCCGCCCCCTCCCCCGGTTCCCAGCCCGCCCTCTCCCCCGGTACCCAGCCCGCCCCCTCCCCCGGTACCCAGCCCGCCCCTCCCCCGGTACCCAGCCCTCCCCCGCCCCCAGTTCCCAGCCCACCTCCCCCGCCTCCGCCACCCAGCCCGCCCCCACCCCCGGTACCCAGTCCGCCTCCCCCACCTCCGCCACCCAGCCCGCCCCCACCCCCGGTACCCAGCCCGCCTCAGCCACCGAACCCGCCCCCACCCCCGGTACCCAGCCCACCTCCCCCGCCTCCGCCACCCAGCCCGCCCCCACCCCCGGTGCCCAGCCCGCCTCCGCCACCCAGCCCGCCCCCACCCCCGGTGCCCAGCCCGCCTCCGCCACCCAGCCCACCCCCACCCCCGATTTCCATCCCTCCGGTACCCAACCCGCCCCCTCCTCCGGTACCCAACCCGCCCCTCCCCCGGTACCCAGGCCCCCGCCGCCTCCGGTTCCAAGCCTGCCTCCCCCCCCGGTACCCAGCCCGCCCCCTCCCCCGGCATCCAGCCCGCCCCCTCCACCGGTACCCAGGCCCCCTCCCCCGCCTCCCCCACCCACATCACCTCCCAGCCGCCCCAGTCCTCCACCGCCCAGCCCAGGAGAGTCTGTCAGGCCTTCCTTCATGCCAGCGCCAACCCCGACTTCCGTCCCTGACAACCTTGTGGACATCAGCCAGCTGGGGGCCCAGATCCCACCACCCCCCCCATCTCCATCCTCCTCACCACCTCCCCCACCGCCTCCACCATCGCCGCCGGCCCCTCCCTCTCCTCCGCCGTCGTTGTCCAACACCCTCGGAGGCTATCCCCTGGCAACAGGTTGGCCCCTCTTCGGCCCATCCACTCCCATCTGCTGGCCTCGCTACTTTTTCTCCCTGTATCTTCTGTCGCTAATGAAGATAGCTCAAGTGGGGCTGTGAGTGCGGGAACTGGAGAAATGTGCACCCAGTCTACTTTCGGGGTTTGGAACCCTTTTCATACACAAAAACAAATACAGCCCAAGTGCAGTACAATGGTCAACCCCGCTCGGGCCAGGGAGGCTGACACCCAATATTCCTGTAACTTACGAAGAAGCCTTCACTTGTGGGTGGGGTGTGTGGGGGGGGGGGGCGCGCGCGTGCGCGCGTCAGTGCGTGAGAGAGGGGGGGAGAGTTTGAGTGTGCCACATGTGCGTGTGCGTGTGCGTGTGCGTGTGCGTGCGTGTGTGTGTGTGTGTGTGTGTGTGTGTGTGTGTGTGTCTGTGTGTGTGTGTGTTCTCCCCATTCCCACATCTTGCAGGAGAGAGCTGCAAGGTCCAATTGTCCCACGCCCGCAATACGCAGTGCGCATGCTGCATGCAACTGTGCTCCCAAAACCACTTTCTGAGTCCTTTGAGGAGAAGTTTGCGTGAAAATGGTTGTGCCCTGCTGGTGGCAGGTGGGGTCGCAGTTGGCGCTGGAGTGGTGGGACAGCCAGTCACCATAGGCTCAACGCAGATATCGGAACAGGGAGTGCTGGATAATGGTGGTTACAGTGCGCCCGGGGGGCTCCACGGACCGCCTCTCACTGCTCCGGAATTGACAAGTCTGGGCTTCAACGAGAGACGTGAGACCTCCTCCCGTGTGCGCTTTTGTTGAGACAGGTTTGATTTGGAATACAAAACTTTACATGTCACTACGGAGCTACTGGAGCAATTGGATAGGCAGACCAGCCGTGCTGACAGGGGGTAAACATACAACACATAGTCAGTTTGGGGTTACTTCTGGAGAAAAGACGGCCTCGAGACTGCAGATGCCTGGAGGCTTTGGGCACCCCACATGTACCTCGAGTTTTTACTGGAAGCTTTGCTTGTCATGTTTTGCTGGTGATGAAGATGAAGGTGAAGATGATGAGATGGTGATGTGTTGTCGATGATGGTGATGATGATGACGACGACGACGGCAGCGACGATGACGATGACAATGACAATGACGATGACGATGACGATGACGATGACGATGACGATGACGATGACGATGACGATGACGATGACGATGACGATGACGATGACGATGACGATGACGATGATGATGATGATGTTGACCATGATGATGGTGGTGGTGGTGGTGATGATGATGGTGGTGTTGATGATGCTGATGGCGTTGATGACGATGTTGCTGTGAATAGAAAGCAGTGATGATGATGACATTTGCTTGTTGCTGCTGCTGCTGCTGCTGTGCCTCTAGTGTCACCGTTGCTGTTGTTGTTGAAACTTGAACGCTTCTAGCTCTAAATGCCCTTCTGGCTCCAGTCCATCCTCCGTTGTTCGAAGGAAACATTCCAATCTAAACGCCAAGTGGCATGCACGTTTGTGGTGTTCTTACCAATCCTAACTCGTTATCTTGGACAGAGTCACCTGTGCACACACACACACACACACACACACACACACACACACACACACACACACACACACACACACACACACACACACACACACACACACACACAGTGAGAATGGAAGCAAAGATACAAGAATGCAAGCTTTGAACAGTACAGGAGACATAGCATGACACAATAGGGTGACAATGAGACGGGGTTTGTGCAGCGGGAGAGGGCCAACAGTGCCCCAACAAGAAGAAAGATTCGCTGGCGGACCTCTGGTCTCCTCCATCCGGGATGGGAATGCAGGCCACCATCAACAAGGGCGGGAGCCGCCGTCTGCGGGCCATTAACATGTGGCCTCCAAAGGCCACGTCGCAGTTGGAGCGGTTGCCTCCGTCCCGCACAGTGGCCACAGACACGTGGCGCTCCCCGTCAGAGGCAGAATCACCAAGTTTTGAGGGAGAGCCTCACACTGCTGAGTCTGGCCACGGCTTTCCGCGCCCCTTTAAAACAAGTTCAAGGGATCCAAGGGCTAAAGACATGACATCAGAAGCCAGGTCTGATGCGCATGTCGTGCCCCTTCAAGTGGATTCACTGCCTGACATTGGCTTCAGGAAAGCTGCATTAGGGGAGAGAGCGATGCTCCGAGAGGTGCCTACGGAGCAGATGGATATCGTGGGGCCTCCTGCGCAAGTCTCAGGCGCTTTGCGGCAGCTTCAGGAGGCAGATGACGCAGACGCGAGAACCCGCAAGAGACCTTCGAATTCGCCACCCCAGCGGATCTGCGACCAGGGGGATCCCTTCCCGAAGCCCCTGCAGGGCGGCTGCTGCCAGGCTTGCAAGATGGCTGCCAAGAAGTACACCCACTACAAGGACTCCGACCTGGTTCCAGGTACAATTGCCTCTGCTTTCACCGCCTTGTAAAGTTTGCTATTTCTCGAACCTGTCTTTCTGCCTGTTTTCCTTCAGGAAGCTTTTTTCTCCGCCCATTGTCTCTTTTTGTGATTTTCTTCACGTCTTTGGGACCGGAGTAAATGAATATTATGTCATGATTCTGCATATTGTTAACATCTATTGGGACGTGTACTGTCTGCTTCAACGCACAGTGGAACTGCATGGACTTTGTCATTCATCAGTTGGTGCACTGGATTCCCCTGAACCATCCTTATTGGACTCGCCAAGGACGAGATGTGGCTGCAGCCCCTTCCTTCCATTCCTCAGCTAGCCTTGCTCACCATCTTCCTCTACGTGCCTGTGTTCGTCTATGAGGACGTGGTGCATCCTATCGATGTGTATCTTTCATTGCCTCTTACGAGTCCAAAACTGTGAGCCAGAGGCCACCATCCAAAGAGCAAAGTCTATATCAGAGCGCATGGCACATCTTTTTCCCATTGTGTCCTCTTGCACAAGAGATGGGTGTGACCTAGCTTTGTGAAAGTCTGTCCTAGAAAGATCTTTCAAAAGGCATGCTTTTCTCGTTAAAGCCCACCCCTCCACTTTCACGGTAAACGTGGTAAAAGACCGCATGATTTTGGGGTTGTATGAACACCATGTACAAACACATGTGTTATGTCTGTTTCCTCCTCATGATTGAGATCTGAAGGGCAGGGTCGATATGGGCATCCAAAACGGCTGAAGTATAGGATCTTGGGGTTGCAGCTGCGTGTTGCTTGGCCATTGCATCAGCTCCCAAAGATCCCAAATCTGTTGTGCCGAAGGACGACCCGTGAGAGCTCGAGGGTCAAGGCCACCTCGCCCGGCACGGAAAAGACGATAGAAGGCAGACGATTGAGAAGAGTGACAGAGAAAATTAAACCGATGTACATCGGTTATTTTCCATGTCTTATATGGCTGCATCCCTACTTATGACAAGTCTTGCATGGCTCCATTCCTATTTATCGGAGCAAATTAGAGACAAAGAATTTGTAGCAAAAATGCGTTCTTTTAAGCCTGTATGGCTGTCTGCTAAATAGCCCGTATACGTATGGCTGTCTGCAGAAAGTTAGATGGAAGCAACTACGTAGATTTACATCCACTTGTTTGCATCTATGGAACAAATGTAGCACATGGGGTGAGCTCATTGGGCTCCCTCCAGGGTGTGTGCCTCAGCCTAGACCGGCCCATTTTTTGAGGACGTCGTGCAATTGCGAAGTACTAGTAGTATACTACGTCACTTCACCATCTGGCCAAATAAGTCTTCTGGGCACACAACTCACCCTAGCTAAGCCTGAGTGACCAAGTATACCAGACGTTTTGGGTAGGGGCCCATTACCTAGGGGCCAATTAATTAGCTGTATTTGTACTAGATGTCCGCGTCAGCAGATACTTGTCCCAAAAGCTACGAATGTAGAAGAAGCCATACCAGCATCTGGACCATTTTGAAGCAAATCTCCGTGTAGTAAGTCTGCAGTTCTTGTGCTAGCACGTAATGACAACTCCTAGCTCTAGGTGTTGTCAAAGGCCTGAGATGTCCAAGACGCAGGTTTCCCATTGATCCATGTGGGAAATATCATTTTGACTATGCTAGGGTCCACAACTTTGCAGCTGGTAGAAATTTCTGGGGTCTATCACAGCTGGAACAAGTATTGTGGTTATACATGTATGACATGAACAGCAGGTAGACCGCTGGGATGTACCGGACAACTGAAAATTTGGAGTGACACGTATCACACGAATTCCGGTCGGGCCGATAGTCTATAGACATGGGCAGCAAGACATGGGCAGCAATAAACGTGTAGTGGGAGTGATGTTTTCTTTAACTGAAAGAAAATATAGTGGATAAATCCACTGTAGTCCTATATGTATGAATGCTATGGCCATCTGGCTATCTGGACGTCTTACCTCGAGAGCTCTCCGGAATGATCATCTCATTCCAAAACAAAGCACTTCC
>KV908560.1:77399-87399 GCA_002005505.1 Botryococcus braunii
CCGCGGTTCCTCTGGTGTGGAGCCCGGGCCCTCCACCCCCGGAGAGCCCCGCCCCTCCTTTGACTGAGAGCCCGGCCCCTCCTACCCTGGAGAGCCCCGGCCCTCCCCCGGTGGGGTTCCTGGTCCCTCCTCCGATGGAAGGCCCCCCGACTCCTCTGATGGGGAGCCCGGCCCCTTCTCCCCCAGAGAGCCCGGCCGACCCCATCCCTCAGCCGTCCAGTCCGTTCCCTCCTCCGCTGGCCAGTTGGCCCCCTCCGCGCCCGTCCAGTCCGTCTCCTCCTCAGCCTTTGAGTCCGGCACCTCTATCCCCTGATAGGCCTTTCAAGAGCCCTGCTCCGCCCACCCCCAGCCCCTCGGCCATTGCCGCAGGGCAATCCACGAGCCCTTCTCCGGGTCAATCCGGAACCTCGGAGGCTGGACCAATATTTAATTCTATGGCATCGCCTATGAGCCTCGGAGATATCGGCGAGCTGGGGTACCGGAGTTTACCACCCGGGCCCGCCCCGCCACCAACCACTCCTTCAGACTCCGCACCTGCTGCTGTGGCATCGCCGTCGCCTCCTCCTCCCCCTCTGCCTCCCCCGGCTCCAAATTTCGCCGCTCTTGGAAGCGCCAATCTTGCAGCAGGTCGAAATCTCCCCATTTGCAACGATTATGAGAACAATTGGTCTGCCATATCCCATGTGCAAAGATTCCCACTGGTCTCCCACTTTCAATTGGTCTGCCACTTCCCGTTTGATTTGGAAAACGGTTTGTAGACTTGCTAGACAGGCTTTACGCCGGAGCGCAAGACAGATGAAGGTTCGTGCGTGCTGCGAGTTTGTAGTGTGGGGAACTCTCTTCAAACTGCATGCTTGTGAGTGTTTAATGATCAGTCACCAAAGCTTCGATGGTTACAATTTCAATGGAAACGGGAGATAGAAGGTTTGTGAAATTGCCCGTGCTGTTTTTTTTCGGAGCTCCAATGACGAAGATGCTCTTTGAAGGTCTGTAAGTGTTCAAGATGCTCTTTGACAGACTGTGTGTGTGTCTGGGTGCAGAAGGGGGCGCATCTGTAATGGGAGGTGTCAATGGGGGTACCTATCCATCGATAGGTGTGAGCAGCACACAGGCTTCGCAACTGGAACCTCTGAGTAATGGAGGAGTTGACGCACCCGGGGGAGCACATGGGCCCAATCTCACATCGTCGGAACTCTCCAGTCTGGGCTTCAATGAAAGACGTAAGCCCCGACTACGGTATTCGAAGCTAAAAGGTTTAGGCATGGGGGAAAACCATTATCCCTTTGGGTAATCCCCCAACTGGTATTTGTCTCACGAATACATAAATGTTTGAGAAATGTTTATCTGGCTTTCATTACAACGTATCTCTGGTCGGAGTGACTGAACGTGCATACGTGCATGCTTGTTGCTTATTACATGTATGCTTGTTTGGCGAGGGGACTGAATACTCCAGACTGATGTCTGTCTGCTATTCCGGATCATGTACCTACATCCCCTCCCCCCATCCCCCCCTGGTGTCGGAGGGGACTAATCACGATGAAACAAGGGGCATATTGGAGATGTGATGTCTGGCTGATGACTTGACAAGATAAGTTCGGGTCTGGGACGTTGGACTGCTTGTTTCTATGATGATGATGCTGATGTGAATGTGTGTGTCTGTGTGTGTGGGTGCGCACGCGCGTTGCAGGGGTGTCTGGCTGTATGTGGTGTCTGCGTGTGTGTGTGTGTGTGTGTGTGTGTGTGTGTGTGTGTGTGTGGTTTGTACTTTTGGGTGTGTATGTGTGTGCACATGTGTGTGTATATGCGCACGCACGAGAGAATCGGGGTTGAACAGTATTCGCCGCTTCTTGGGGTTGCCCGTCCACCTTTGCTGCCTCTTTCCAGCCAGGAACACTGAAGTCTGGAGGTTTTCAGACATGGCTCGTACGAACCCACTTATCCAGCACGTGCCTCCACCTGCGTGAACGAGCACAGCAGGTACACACACACACACACACACACACACACACACACACACACACACACACACACACACACATACATATATATATATATATATATATATATATATATATATATATATATATATATATATATATATATATATAAAGTTTACAATCTGCAGAAGGCTCAAATGACGCAGGCCCGAAACAGAAAAGTGACGAGAAGAGTGGGGGACTTTGCAGCGGCGGATGGTCAGCAGTGCCCCAACAAAAAGGCGACTTTGATAGGAGACCTCATGTATCCCCCGCCGTTGATGGAGACGCAGGCAAACGTAAACCAGGGCATCAGACGCCGCCTCCGTGCAGTTAAGGCGTGGCCTCCCAAATCCACATTACAGCAAAGTGTGGCGCCATCTTCGCACGAAGCCCTTATGCTAGGGGGTAGAGCCAAGGAAGCTGTGGAGCGTATTACCGCCGTACTGTCAATTGCGTCTCGCCAGTTGCGACAGGCAGAGGACGTAGACCCGAGGAGTCGCAAGCATTCGCCGCAGACACAGCGGATCTGCGACCAGGGGGATCCCTTCCCGAAGCCCCTGCAGGGCGGCTGCTGCCAGGCTTGCAAGATGGCCGCCAAGAAGTACACCCACTACAAGGACTCCGACCTGGTTCCAGGTACGAACATCCCCCCTTCCCTTCCCTTCCCTATCCTCCTTGTCACTTCGGGTTCCTCAATACCTCCCGTATACGTATAGTACGTACTCCTCCGCACTTGCTGCTCTGGTGACATCTGCGTCTCCGTAGTTGCAATGATTGCCTAAACATACTTTAGAGCAAGGGGCTCTGGCTCCCTCGCTCCCTTCGTCCCTCCCTCCCATGTATTCAGAAGGGGCGCTTCCAGAGCACCCGCGCTAAGAGCTTTAACGGCTAAAATTTAAGACCCAATGTGAGCACAAAACCGTGTGTTTATCAATTCATAGGAAGTTGAACGGTGTTCACCAAATTTTGTAGCGCACTATGAAACACGTGGTTGGCCGCATTTTCCAACCCACCATTCAAATAAGGCCAGGTCTCTCTCTCTCTCTCTCTCTCTCTCTCTCTCTCTCTCTCTCTCTCTCTCTCTCTCTCTCTCTCTCTCTCTCTCTCTCTCTCTCTCTCTCTCTCTCTCTCTCTCTCTCTCTCACACACACACACACACACACACACACACACACACACACTCTCACAACACACACACACACACACACACACACACACACACACACAACATTGTTGGTGCTTCGATGAGATTCAAGCTCCCCGCTCCCACCCTCGAACTAATGCACTGCCACCACAACATAAAGGGTCCGTTGCCTTGTAGCCCAGAAGGACGTCCAGAATCACCATTAAGTAGTAGTAGTAGTAGTAGTAGTAGTAGTAGCAGTAGTAGCAGTAGTAGTAGGAGTAGTAGTAGTAGTAGTAGTAGTAGTAGTAGTAGTAGTAGTAGTAGTAGTAGTCGTCGTCGTAGTAGTCGTCGTAGTAGTCGTCGTAGTAGTAGTCGTAGTAGTAGTCGTAGTAGTAGTCGTAGTAGTAGCAGTAGTAGCAGTAGTAGCAGGAGTAGCAGTAGTAGCAGTAGTAGTAGCAGTAGTAGTAGTGGTAGTAGTAGTAAGTATAGTCGACATACAGAATCATTATGAACTAAAGCCTGATAAGAAGTGTGTTGGGGGGTGGTGGTGCAGCTGCCTGTTGCTTGGCCATTTCCAAGAATTCCAAGGAGACCACCAAATCTGTCATACCGTCGGACAGCCCGTGAGCTTGCATTGTACTCCCCAAGGAAACCGATGAGATGCATATGGCCATACATACATACCATGGTGGGACGAAAGAATGGTCAGATGGAGCTTAAGCGATAGCGAGTACTTGTGAAGTATTGCTAGAGGAGTATCACTGGTGAAGTATGTACTATATTGGCAGTACATCATTCCATATGATATATTCCATAGGATATATCGCCAGGATCATTCCATCTTGATTCTAGAGAACCATAGAAAATGTAGAGATGGTGATTGAGAATCTAAAATCTAGAGAATCATTGAATCCAGAATCTATAATTTCATATCTTATTAAATCTACAGGCCTCATATCTTATACATTGAATCAAGAAGGAGACATCTAGGGGCAGCACCTCCACTGGTAGGCTCTATCAACGCAGGGTTGAGGGCGTTACAGCCTGCCAATTGGCAACTAGATAGGATCCCAGCTTCACGTGGGAGGTGCACTCTTGTACTGTGTCTTAGCCAAAGCCGCCCCAATTAGTATCGGGTCCCTCAGTACTGTGTCTGATCAGTCCTTCGTCTCAGCCATGGCCGGCTCAATTTATAAATAAGTAAATAAGTTAGTTAACTATGTCCCCTTGGCAATATCGATAAAAACTGTGTCGCATGAGCCCCAATCAAACTAGAGCCCCTGGTCAGTACTGTGTCTCGAGAGCATGAGCTCATGATTCCCAATTCAAGTACTAGGGCCTCTCAGTGCTGTTTTTGATTATTCCTAAGTCTCAGCGGAGACCTAGGCCCAAATTTAGAGTATAGCAGTGGCATTGGCAGTGGTATTGGTAAATTGTTTAGATTGGATTATTCGCCATCGTCCCATCCGGGTTCTGCCCTTTTACAGTCTCTCGGGTGGCTGCAGACGAGAAGACCCCATGGGGGATCGTCTCGGTTAAGCCTGACTGTGAACCACGTGCACTGATTGCAAGAGGTTTGCATCTGGGCCAAGGCGGAGGGTCCACATCCGGATCCGGATCCGGATTCGAATTTGGTTGGAAAATAGAAGTCCTTGAAGTGTGCACACATTGGCAGATCCCGCACCTGTATACAGAGACTTCTTTTACGTAAAAGAAGTTACATATGTGTATATGTATACATGCATGTATATATGTACAGGTGTGGAAGCAACCCGCCCAGCCGCTGAGAAATCAAAGACTAGTCGGCTCGTAATCCATGTGGATAGGCCTAAACCATTAATGAATATGAACTCAATCCATTGTGGATATGTCTAAACCTCTAAATAAACAATATCAATTAATATTGTTATGTGGCAGGCAGGCAGACATATGTATGGAACATCCCAGGTGGAGTGCTCAAACCAACTGAAAACCTCTATGGTTGGGGTTCGTCATCTGAAAGACTATGGACGTTTCAACTATGGTAGAGAACATGATTGAATCAACGGACGGCGATCATCAATAAACAGTGAATTGAAGTTTGACAGTGAATTCAAGTCAAGAAAATCCAAGTCTAACAGTGATTTATTCAAGTCAAGAGAAGGTAGGGTAGACGATATAGTCACCCTACGATCGATTGTGGCGCATGTCAATCTTGGTCGCTGAATATATTTTAACGTCTTTTACCAGTAATGTTCCTAGTGTTTCAATGCCCATATGGTTGCATCATCGAAAGACGCCCTTGTTACCAGGGCATCATTGTTGGTGTGGGGTTCTTATAATCTCGCATGAAGTTGTCGGGAAGTAGTTATAGATCACCAATCCTAGAGAACAAATTCGTGCTGTAAAGCAATGCGTGTAAAGAGTTACGTAACCGTTGGTGGCAGAGACCAAAGGACAGTCCAAGTACAGCTGCTTTTTATCAGCTGGGTGATCCTGCGAGTATGTTGTGCAATACATATAATTGCAAAAAAGCTTCTATGTGCTTTTGGATGGACTAGCTAACTAGCTAGCTAGCTATAGCTGGCCGGCATACACATGGACGTGCATACATATGTGACCAACACATGCATCATCAAGTGAATTCATTCGATAGAAAATTCAAGCTTGTACATGCCCACCTCAATTGAGCCCTTGCAAGGAGCTCGAGGATGGTAACTGGCACGACTCGATTAGGCGCAATTCAATCCGTCACTTATTTGGTAGCTAACAATGGGTGCAGCAACTGTCTACTTAGCTTTTACAGCTATGCCACATTCACTCCTCACTGAAAATAGGGTCATAAATTTGTGAGGCATGTACATGTGGGTTGCCATATGGGTAACCGGTTATCGAATTGTGGGAACGATGATGGTATGCGTGGCACAAAATGGAGACTCTATATAGAGTCCCCCAGATACAAAAACAAACATCGAGGACGCTATTATATATAATAATCCAAGCATCCAAACTGTAAGATATATCAACAGATATGCACAGCCTCGAGGCATCGAGTCAAAGGAGGTCCTTTGACTTCATTTGTGCCTGGGCGTACGCCTTCATGTGTACCTTATTTCCTGTCTGCGGGGATTTGCGGAGTGCCTTCAGTGCGTGCCAAGTATGGATTGGGGCCATGGTATGGTAGGAGGGAGTCCAACGGTCCAACGGCCACAGCAAGTTCACAGCAGTTATTTCTTGTGTGCGCTCTTGTAGGAGATCAAAGTGGGATGTTGCCAGAAATCAAGCTATCAAGCTGTTACTAGAAGTTCTAGTAACAGCTTGATAGCTTGATCCGGGCCGAACATGTCGCCGTTGAGAGGCATTATCAGTTGTCTGAGAGCCAGACATGAGTGATGTTAGATCACAGCCTTTGTCAAAATCGGTATCCATGAAATTAAGAAAGGTACGTCCGGGCCACTACTCGCGGGGGAACCACAACCAGAGAATATCATACCATGTGAACCAGTCTTTTTGGGTCAGGTGTATAGAAACTGACATCTGAGACGCATTCATCCATCTGTGGTTGTGTGTGTGTGTATGTGGGGGGGTGGGGGAAGCGGGGTGGGTGTGTGTGTGTGTGTGTGTGTGTGTGTGTGTGTGTGCGTGTGTGTGTGTGTGTGTGTGTGTGTGCTGGCGTGTGTGTGCTGGCGTGTGTGTGTGTGTGTGTGTGTGTGTGTGTGTGTGTGTGTGTGTGCTGGCGTGTGTGTGCTGGCGTGTGTGTGCTGGCGTGTGTGGCGGGTGTGGGCATGTATACATGTAACATGTCATGTGTGGTGCATCCCGAAAACGGGACTCACTATGGTACTGACTGTAGGTCCATAGGTCTAATTAAACGTAAAAGGCACAGACACACTTCGTGTGTACACATTTTGAATTACTCAGCAATTCCAGTTACCCGAGTTTGTTTGTCAACAGAAGAAGTACACCCTCGATTCCTGGGCCTGGACCATCCTCATAAGGTAAATGCCGTATTGCATATATGGGAGCGATGCGCTCTGGCGTGTGGGATGGTGCTAGCGGCAGGGCTGTGCGCGTTTTAGTGCGATGTGAGCTATTTAAAGGGAGGTGTGCACTACTTACGTGGAAACGTGGAGGCGTGCGTGTGCGGGATGCATGTGCGGAATGCGGGAAGCGTCTGTTTGTGGGATGCCGCATCTCGGTTGTGTTGAAAAAAGCACACACCCCTAATAAAGTCACTCCCACCGACATTTGCCGTAAATCGTGTGCCATTTGGTCCAAAAGGCTGCAAGTCGTTGTTTAAAGACCGGCACGTGACAGTACATCAGTACACGTGACTGCCAAGCTGGCATAAACTCTTCCCGGTCCGCCCTTAAAGACCCCATACGGTGCCACGTCGCCTGCAGAGACCCCCCTGCAGTACTCGAGGAAGCCGACAGGGCCTCCGAAACCAGAAGCTGCAGCGTCCTGAGCACGGAGGCTTCTGCCGTTTACATTGAGACAAACTATGATTGCTAATAAAGATTGTGATCACGAAACTGCATGTAAATTGGTGCAATGTGGAATCCGTTGTAGAGGATGTAAGGAGATCCAGGTCGCGGCGCCTTTCGCTCAGCAGCTCCCCAGAGCAAACCGTACGGGCATGTTCCTTCTGTCTAGGGCCCTGCTGACCAAATCAGGAGAATTTTGGGGGGACTCTTGGGGGGCTTGAGGTCTGCGTGGGGCCCGAATGGGACTTCGGGATTCGCTGTTGGCCAGGGAGAAAGAGGCAGGAGATGTGGTGGGGCCTGCCTTATAATGGCCTTAATATTAAGGCCGGTTTTCCTGGTTCAAAAAAAATAAAAATAAAAATAAAAATAATAAAAATAAAAATAATAATAATAATAATAATAATAATAATAATAATAATAATAATAATAATAATAATAATAATAATAATAATAATAATAATAATAATAATAATAATAATAATAATAATAATAATAATAATAATAATAAACGATTTTTCAAGAATTTGATGTTTTTGATGCTATTACCGGTACTGTAGCAGGAAAGAACCAAACTCGATATTCACCGACATGAATATGAAAGCACACAAGGGATCATTTAATGCCTTCAGTGGCAGGCAAAGGTTTCTCCGTGACGATCTATTCGCAAATTACGGGTGGGAAATTCACTTTTCCTTCTAAATTCCCACTGGGAATGATTTACTTGGGGCTGATGTAAAGGGGGGAACCGCTGCAAATGGGGAGGAACGAGAAGCGGAGAAGCGGCATTCCGTACGGAAGTTCCGTTGGGTTCGTGTCGATTCGCTTATTAGGAAAAAACTTGAACCGTACTTCCAAAAGTAATGTCCTGCCTGAACTTCTCGGCCCTCGTTCTTTCTCCCAGTAAAGTGAACGCAGTGTTGGACAGAAGGGCAAATTTCTAATACGTTTCAATTGCCTGCGCTGTGTTTAGGGTAAAGGAAAGCTATACTGTTTGTGGTGCAGTCGCCTGACTACAGTTCGATGATGGCGAACCCGAGCAATTTTGTTGTTCGGTCCAATGCTCAGGGACTCTCGAATCAATCTGCTGCAAGGACGTCTGTGACTCTCCATCCTTCCCGTTGCTGCAATCCAAAGTGGTGTAAATCGCCACCACGTGTGCGAACGCACGGGAATCGGCGTGTACTTCAGACAGCTCTTGCTACGACCGGGTCTGTAGTTTCAGGTACAACTTTCACCTTTGTTCTATTATAATAGGGTTTTTATTTGATCCAGGCTGTTTGCATGAGAAGGCATTGTCGCTATTGCGATTTCGGGTGCCGTTGCGGCATGTGAGATTGGCGGGTAGATAGACGATCTGGCCCTGGCGACATTTCCCCGCATCTGGGTTTGATGCTTTTTTAATCGAAATTTCATGTCCCACGTTTCGTCTTTCGTGGTGTTTTGCCACCGGGCCTTCAAAGCAACCTGGGACACGTCAGCCAGATCCGTGCCTCACGTCAGGCACGAGAGGATTCACATTGCATAATTTTTTATGAGCTCCTGTCGGAAACTGGGCATTGAGTTGTACTTAGTGTTCCTTTCCGAGAGACTGTTAAGCAGGGTTGACTGGTCAAGGTACCTGGCCTACACCAAAACAGACTGCCCCTGTATTTGCAGTGCTGCAAATCCTAAGCTTTAAGTAGTGCTTATATTGCTATGATTATTTCTTAATGGCTCCTGCAGGGAGCCCACGCTTAGAGAACCATGCACCGGCTTGGACAAGGTCTGATGATCACTCCCAGAATGCTCAAGAAGTCTCTATGAAGGACAAGCGTTTAATTTGGAGAAATACATGGTGGCCTGTCGGCCGTCTTGTGGAGCTTAAAGAAAATGAGCCAAATGCCACTCAGCTATTAGGCATGGACCTCGTATTGTGGAAAGATGCTCAGGGTACATGGTGTGCAGCGCGAGATGAATGCCCCCACAGGTCCGATTATCCTTCTCGAAAGATTCTTTGACGAGAGGCATGAAGTGATTTTCTTGTAATACTCTAAATTTGAGCATCTCAGCTATAATCATCAAGCAGGGCTGTCATCACAGTAGGGTTTTGGTCTGAAAGTGGTCACAGTTGTAATGTTCTGCTTTTAATAATTCCGGCAGTTGTAATGGGCAATATCGTGAGTGGATCCAACACTGATAGTGGCTCAACATGTTATCTATACACCTGTGTCACAGAGCAAGAGTGCGCAGTTGTGGATTCGGACCTTTGGAATCCACATGTGCACGCCAGGGGGTCCTTCTTTCGTTGTATGTTCCACTGACATGTGATTTGCACTCGCGGTTGCATTGACATTTGAATAGCTACTGGCCGTGACGTGGGTTGTGGGCTTGGGTTGTTGAGCCTGGCTTGTTTAGTGTACTTAAGCTTACAGGCAGAACAAGACTGGGGT